>CM034153.1:174077266-174677266 GCA_019776745.2 Taxus chinensis | reverse complement strand
AACAAGCAAGAAAGGAGTGGTTGCCAAAATCCACTTCACCAAGTAACGTGTCACAAGGAGAAAAATCTAAAGATCCTAACCCCGAAGAAGGAAGAGAGCGTGTATCAAGATTTTCTACCTCGAGTAGAGATTCTTCTACCCACATTGTTAATAGTGCTCAGAAGCTTGTGGAAAACGGTCCTCAGCCATGCTTCGAACAAGCGTCCACTCAGGTGCAGGTAGTTTAAATATCAAACACTTCGGAGCATGTAGTTCATGAAGGGATTTCCAAAAATCTCCCGAATAATTAGGAGGTGGATATTGAGGTTGTTTCTCTTCAAATCAAGGTTGTATCTAGGATTCAAGCAAGATCTCATGATGTCGAGAACAATGAGAATATTGATTTCAGCTCTAGGATTTTGTATGCGGAAATAGTGCATGATACTCCTTCCTGGGTTGATTCCGAGTTTAAGGAAAGGAAGAGGGTTGTCAAGGCAATTGACATTGATTTTGATGCCCTTTTCAAACTTTCAAATGATGTCATTCCAAAGAAGCCTAAGGTGCTTTCTTGAATAATGGTGGATAATGATGGAAATAGATTTGTCGATCTCGCCATCCCACAAGTTGATAAGGGTGTGATACCATGACACCTACTGATTATGAAGTTTCCAGACTTGGACTTGGGATGTCTACATTAGAAAGTGACATGGTGATGGCTTGAGATTCAATTGATATCATGCTAAAGAGACTTGAGAAATATAAGTCCCAGAACTCTCAGCTCAAGGCCGAAAAGAATCAATTGGTGGAATATGTTCAACATTTCATAAATCGCATATCATCCACCTTCCCAGTACCTGATGAAGTGGCTTCCCCTGATGAAGAAACTCTCAATTTTTGAAAAGAAATAAACACATTAGGCCATGTCACTAAAACTTGGCTTTTAGATATTCTCATTTTAGGTCAAGGGACGATCAAAACCGCGGTTAAGCTTCATGAAGATGTCAGTGCGTATCTTGATCCAATTATTTCTTTCAAAGACACTTTTGTTTCTAATCTATCAAATTTGGAAGAGATATTGCCCAGTTTACAGGAGATGACAAGTATGGAATCCTCATTTTTATCCATTGAAGGAATTCTTGAATTTGAACATCAAGGGACACGTTTTCTTTGGTGTCTCCATCTCAAATCAAGGAAGATGCTTCTCGAGGATTTTATGATCCATTATGAGAGCATGTGTAATGAATCCTTCACTTCACTCTCCTTGATTCAAGAATTCATAGTTGAGATTCCTTGCAACCTCGTAAATGAGCATAATCACAGGTGTTCATCGAAGCAAGTGGAAGAGTAATTTTAACAATTGTTTAAAGACATGTACACTCCCGCAAAAAATTTCTCATCAGTTTCAATAGAGCGGTGCATCAAATTAAAGAACTTATTTGAGAATGCTCAATCCAAAATTGTTAATTTAAATGATATGCCAAGTAGGATTCTTGAATTGTAGGTATTTTGCGAGGCTATTCTTTGACCAAATGAACCTCCAGAAGAAGAAGAAATCATTGAAACTTTGGGAAGGTTTAGATCCTTTTAACTAGAAAAAGTGGTAGATCTTAATTTCCCCGGCTGTTCAGGGGAATAATTTTCTTGGTATCTAACGAAGTGGGAGATTCCATTTTTCATACGCTTGAGATAGGTGGACCCCATTTCAATGGATAAGGAAATGGTTATTATTATAAATTTTAAAAAGTGGATTTTTAAGGAAAATGTGTTGTTATTTGCTTTTGGGAAACTATGGATAATTTAAGTAATTTCTATTTTTGGTTGTCTTTAATAAAGTTGGTTAGAAAAATTCAAAGGTCACTTAAGTGGCTTATTTAATGTTCATGTAAAACCCTCACTACATTGTAGCCAAATTTTGGGTTATAAAAGGAAGTGAGGGGCTCATTTATAAGGAGGAATTTGAGAGAGGAGAAGAAATACTTTTGTGTGCAAGATTTGTTTTAGGAAGAAACTTTGTGTTTTTTTGTGAAAAAAATTTGGAGTTAATGAAATACAAACTTTGTGTCTCATTCATTGTCTCTTGTAACATTTGATTTTCTTATGTTTATTAGATGTTAGATGTTTGAATCTTGCATGCAAATATTGTCTTTGATCTTATTGTCAACGTTATTAATTTGTTGTTCTAGTTCACAGTGATCAAGCTCTGATTATCTACTTGCTCACGTGTGCTCCCTTTTACACATTATGGTTTAGCTAACTCAAACTCTGTTTTATTTATGTTAGTTATTCACCTTTCCTCTTCATGAAATATTAGGCTTTATTTTTACCTAACTCTTACATGTTCTTTCAGTTCATTCCATTCCATCTCCCTCATTCACTTTTATTTCCATTGATGTTCCAAAACACCCCCCACATACAATTTTGAATGTACAGAAGTAAATACAGTTTTGGTTTTCAATAAAGGCATCCTCACCTTCATTGAGGAGGGACTTCATTCCCACACTGTTGCATGTCATTTACATGTGTGCAAATCCATATGCTAACACTACCAGATTGCTAGTAATCCATCACTGCTCCAGCACCTTCTTCTTTGCTTCATGTGCATTACCAGCATAGCTCTCTGGACTCATATGAACATTGAAGTTGGAAAATAAACTGAGGGGATACAAGATTAAACCACAACCGTATTTTCCACAGCACTGCAAATTCCAGGTTGGGGATGTAATTGGATTTCCTAAAGCTTTCTTGAATTCTTTATTTAATATGTATGTACATAATTGACTAGAGTAGTAAATTATTTAAATTTAAATTGTTGTAATAGTTAATTCATTACTGTAGCCTCTATTTCTGCTTGTGATAAATAGCTTCCCTTCCTATTCCGGTGGGTTTACAAGGGAAGATTTTTTGGAGGAAAGCTTCTACATTTATTTTAGGCAATTAAAATTCCATTTAAAGTTGTAATCTCCATTGAATATTTATTGATTTATGTCAGGGAAGTTTTAGGGGAAGAATTTTTTCTAAGAATATTTTACTTCTTCCTGTGTCTCTGAGGTGGAACAAAGGATTTATATCCAATATTACATTTTGGAAAATCTTTGATTGATTAGAATAACTTACATTTTTTCTACACAAATAAATAGTCACATCCAATTATTTATTTATTTAGGTTATGTTACTTAAATTGTAGAATCAATCGTATTTCAGCTTCATTTCTTATGTTTCTGTTGTTATTTTCTAGAAACAAAAAAATACTAAAATATTAGTTTAAATTAGATTAGATTATTTTATTTCCCTAGACGAGCAGATCCCTACATTGTGTGTAGAGGACATTAGATTGCCTTGATCACTTTTTTACCCATTTTACCCACTTTTCACCCATTTTGTCCATATATCGCATTCATCTGCTACATATCCATTCATCCACATCACAGCAGCTATCCCAGCACGACCTCGGGAGGTCACGTGCACCCGAAGGTCATGTGTTGATTTTTAGGTGTACATTTCCTCTAGTATCTTATTCTAAATCATTTCACTAGGATATTCATGGAACATTTTAAAGTTAATTGGTTAAAAATTCAACCTAGTCTCTTTTTCAGTGAACTAAAAAATCTTATTACAACATTTAAACTATATAGAGACAAAAGTATTAGTGCAATCTAAGGTTTTTCAACTTTCATCTAATTGAATTAATCATTAATCCTATAAAAAAAATTAAACTACTATATTGTTCTACCTAATGGTTTTGTGATAAAACTAGGGATATTCTAGATCTATACCATTAAATTATAGTTATGAAATAAGCATTACATTATTTTCCATAAAATATAGTCTAAAAAAGTAGAAAATAAATATAAAATGGAACATCATAGCGATGCCAATTCCCTTTTTATCAATGTATTTTCTCTATAGATGAAGAGACTCTTGAAGACAATTATTGTCTTGCTTCCTCGACTTCCAACTGATCTATCTCCTTGTTCTATAACTGGTGGAGCATTCTCTCATGACACATATTTTTTTATTAATTATTGCATCAGCAAACTTAAGTTCTTATCTAGAACCTAAAGGATCTTAAGAACTAGCAATTATTATTCCTTCTAGTCCTTAATAGTAGACTTTACAAGCTTTACAATCCATGAGTTCTCTAAAAATCACATTTAAACACCTAAACAAGCCAAAATGACCTTCAAGAATTCAAAATTTATTTTGGAGGGAAAATCTAGAATTCAAATTTTGAAGGTGTAAGTCTCAAACTAACAACCCAAAAATAATACTATAGACATCCTAAGGACTCTTAGACCCTCTACATCAACTATTAAGCAAAAAAAAATTCATTTCAATACAAAATGTATGTTGAGGAGAGATGCTCCTGCATCATACTCCAAAGGGAAAGAGAGAACTTCCCTATGAACTTATATTTACATATTTTTCTATTTCTAATTGATGATGATATTATTAAGGTGGAATTTGACTAGATACCATGTTTTCCTTGTCTTCATCAGTTGCATCATGTCTCCTACAAGATTCTTATCCTTTGAAATAATCATGTTCTTAATTAAGGAGATAGTTTAAGGAATTTTTTGATGTTCTCCTCCTTGTGCCTGAGGATATACTCCTAATCAAACTTCATATGAAATGAATTTTTATTATTCATGATTTTCGCTTCATGATTCATCCTTTTCACTTTCTTGTTTCATCATAACTTCAAAATCTGGAAATAGAAATTTTTGTTTGAAATAATCCCCTTGATTTGATTTCCATACCTCCATCTAAGCTATGAAACCTATATACATAACACTCAGGTAAAGATTAGATGGATAAAACTGATCTTCATCAACTTTCTTGTCCACCTCTTCCACCTTATCCTTACTTCCTTCAACTAACTTGTCTTGAATGTCTTCTTACACTTGAAATTCCTTATCCTTTTCAAATGTTTTTCTCCATCCTCCATGATTGTTTTCACTTGTCTCATTACTTCAAGGTTTCATTATTATTTATATCTTGCTTATTTTTTATGTTCCTAAGATTTCATTTTTGTCTTCTTGTCTTTTTAGATCTGTAGGTCCTTTTACCTCATCTTCTTTGCTCAATCTTCTTTACAAATTCTCTTGATACTCTTCTTCCCCACTTAGCCATTTCCATAATTTATTGATTTTACCTTATTTTCTTTCCATCACACCTTCTTATCTATCAATTTTACCTCTCATTGTTATAATACCATATTCCTTCCTATATTGAAAGTAAAATTTCATACTCATGAGCGTAACTCTAGGATAGCTTTTACTCCATGGTTGGTTGTCCTTGAGATGATTCAAAGTTTTCTTAACTCAATCCTTATCAAGAATATAAGTGTTATCCCATCCATCATGAATATCTCTTCTATAAAATTGGCATCGCCTTCCTAACAAGATATGACAAGTATCCATAGGTATTACATCACAAAGAACTTCATATCTATACCTACCAATCTAAAAACTAACCAAACACTACTCACTAACTAGTAATTGATGATTTTTTTGGACCCAATATACCTCATATGGCTTAGGATGCAACATTATTTTTAGTTTGATATTTTTAACCATTTCTAATGACACTAAATTACTTGTGCTACCATTATCAATAATAAGCTTGCAACATTTACCTCTAGATTTAAAAATGGTCTTGAATATATTTATCCTCTGAGATTGTTCTTCACATTCTTTGATTGAAATCATCAACACTCTTCTCATCATCAATGTCTCTCATGTTTTAGTTTTTTTCATGAGTGATGATGATGCCACACTTTATTTTTCATCAGCAAGCACAACCTAATTTCTAGCTTCACTCTCCCTGTTACTACTTGTATGAGGGTTATATAGACATTCAATGGATCTATGACCATAAAACTTGTTACATTTGAAACATCTTTCTGTAAACTCACCACTTCCTCTTCAAAAATTTCCTCTTCCTCTGTGGGAAATACCACCTCTAGAATATCCACCTCTTGGAGTACTTTGGGTTTTGTTAACTACTTTCCTCTTCTTCATTATTTTTCTATTATTGTCCTTTATTTGACTGTTCTCCTCTACCTTTAATTCCTCTTCCTCTACCTTGAAAATATTGTTTTTTTATTTCTAGAAAACCTCTCTTTATCTTTCAAGGTTGTTTGGTATGTTTCTTCCATTATTCTTAAAGTGAATAAATTCATTTTATCCTGAATATTAAGCCTTAATCCATTCACATATTTATCTACTTTTGTAGCATCCCCTTCTATATGACATGATCTCATTGTTATCTTATAAAACTCCTCAGTGTAATCAGCCACACTCATTTCTCTTTGCCTTAAATTTTGTAATTTCTTAAAAAAACTAGTTTGATAATCAAATGGTATAAAATTACTTCTTAACTTGGAAACCATTCTTCCCCATGATCTTATTTTTTCCTTTCCTCTACTTTTTTCTTCTTTCACAAAGTCCCACCAAATATCAGGATGCCCTATCAATTTAGTAGAATAAAACTTCACCTTTTTATCCTCGGTTGTGCCTTTAAAATCAAAATACTTATCCATTTTAGCAATCTAGTCTATCAAGTCTTTTATATTTAACCTTCATCCATACTTTGGTACCTTCAACTTTCTCTTAGAACTTGCTCCCATGACTACTTTTAGGATCCTCACATCTGTTCCTTCCTCTTGTGATACTATTTATTCTATCACCTCTTCTTCTACCTCTTCTTTATCACTTTATTCTCCCAAAACCATACCTCTTCTCTATGAAACTTATAAAGCTCCCAACCTTTCACGTATATTCCTAAATATAGAAACCCATTCATTGTCTAGAGGTTTTCTACTCTAACACCATCTATGTATTCTTCTTGGTAGTATTATGATTGTCTTATCTTCTTCTTGCAAAATTCCTTTTCACAGCTTGTTCATTTTATCTATATTTCTTTCATTTCAATATTTCTCTCTTCTATGCTCTAATACCAAATTATTCAAAACACAATAAATTTTTCCAATCCATGAGGTTAGTTTAGTTTAAATTCTCCAAAACAGTCCCTTAATAGGAAAATAACTCACTTTCCAAGCCAAGAACTCTTTAAGCTATAAAATTATGAAATATTGATATTAGGAACCCTCTAGAACATATCTACCAAGTTTCGCTCCTTGAAATGGAGTTCTTAGCCTTCAAACACAAATTTATCATAAACCCTAGGTATGGTTTTCCTAGGTGCCCGAGTAGGGTTAATTACTCACCAATTTCTTTACACTTGCTTTAAATGCTTGAATTACCTCCTATAGGTCTCTAATAATATGCATGATCTTATTACCTTGACCATGAATCTATTTATATCCACAAAATACAAAAATTAATTAAAACCTACTTGTTATGTCCCTTTAAACAAGGGTTACTAGGCTTTAAAAGATTTCCAAACAAAATGATGACTAAACCTTCTCTTACTGAGGTTTATGAGGATTTTTTGAATCATTTTTAAGTATTATTCACTTGGTTATATCACTAACCTTGTTCTCAGATTGAGACTACTCTCCAAACACGGTTCTCACATTTTGACTATGTCTCAGAATTGTTGTCACATGTTCTTAATACATTCAAAAAAAAACCAACAAAACATGAGAGTTACATTCTTACCAATCATCAATAACCTTTCCTTGCTTTGAACTCATTCATTTCAATCCTCTAATGGTTATACACGTATTTTGGAAGAAAATAATTGTTTACAAACAAAGTGTTCTTTACATCCACAATTTCTTAGAGCTGCTCTTCTTGGTCATTATAATGAACAATAATAATTCAGTTAAAAATGTCAATATATATGTGAAATGCAGCTCTCAAATGAATATGAGCCCTTAAGATCCTCATGACACATATTTTTGTATTAAGTACTAAAATGGGAAACTTAAACTCTTAGCTAGAACCTAAAGGATAGTAAGAACTAGCAATGATTTGATATGACCCTTACAATCTTGAAAATCCATGAGTGCTCCAAAAATCACACCTAAACACCTAAAACAAACCAAAATGACCTTCAAGAATTCAAAATTTAAACATGTAAGTCTCAAACTAACAACCCAAAATGAATAATATATACATCCTAAGGAATTCTAGACCCTCTACATCAAATATCAAACCAAAAACAATCATTTCAATACAAAATGCATGTTAAAGAGATATGTTCCTACATCATACTCTCAAAGGAAAGAGAAATCTTCCCCATGAACTTAGATATTTTTCTTCTTTTGTATTTCTAGTTGACGATGATCTTCTTAAGGTGGAATTTGACGGATTACCATGCTTTCCTTGTCTCTATTAGTTGCATCATGTCTCCTACAAACTTCTTATCCTTTTAAATAGTCACGTTCTTGATAAAGGAGATAGTTGTAGGAATTTTTTATGTTCTCTCTCCTTGTGCCTAAGAATATAATCCTGATCCAGCTTCATATGAGATGAATTTTCATTATTCATGACTGTCACTTCATCCTTTTCACTTTCTTTTTTCTTTTTTTGTTCATCATAACTTCAAACTCTGGAAATAATTTTTTTTTAAATAATCACCTTGATTTGATTGCACTACCTCTGTCTCAGTTATAAAACCTACATACACAAAACTTAGAGAAAGATTAGATGGATAAAATTTATTTTTCATCTTGACCTTCTTTTCAACCTCTTCAACCTTATCCTTACTTCCTTCAACTAACTTGTCTTGAATTCCTTCTTGCACTTGTAATTCCTTGTCTTTTTTTAGTATTTTTCTCCATTCTCCTTGACTATTTTAACCTTTCTCAAGGTCTAATTGCTTCAAGGTTTCATTATTCTCTGTATTTTTCTCAATCTTTCTTAGCTTTTTTGCTCTTAAGAGCTCATTCTAATTTTCTTCTCTTTTGAGATCTGCATATCCTTTTACCTCATAATCTTTGCTCAATATTCTTTACAAATTATCTTTATACTCTTCTTCCCCACTTAGCCATTTCCATAATTTCTTGATTGTACCTAATTTTCTTTCCATCATACCATATTCTCTATCATTTGTACCTCTCATGGTTTCAAGACCATCTTCCTTCCTTTGCTAAAAGTAGGTTTTCATACTCATCAACATAACTCTAGGATAGTTTTCACTCCATGCTTGGTTGTCCTTGAGATGATTCAAAGTGTGCTTAATTTCATACTTCGTAAAAATATAAGTGTTATCACATCCATCATGAATATCTCTTCTATCAAAATTCCATGGCCTTCCTAACATGAGATGACCAATATCTATAGGCATTACATCACAAACAAATTCATCTCTATACCTTCCAATCTGAAAAATAACCAAAAGTTATTCACTAACCATTACTTGATATTTTTTTTGGACCCAATATACCTCATATGTCTTAGGATGTACCATTATTTTTTAGTTTGATATTTTCAACCATTTTTGAAGACACTAGATTATATATGGTACCATTATCAATAATAAGCTTTCAACATTTACCTCTAGATTTACAAATGGTCCTAAAAATAGTTCTTATCTGATATGGTTCTTCATAATTTTTTATTTCATTAATCAACACTCTTCTCATCATCAATGCCTCTCTTTTTTAGGTTCTTTCATGAGTGATGGTGATGCCACACTTTCATTTCCGTCACCATGCACAACCTAATTTCTAGCTTCACTCACCCTGTTACTAATTTCCTGAGGATTCTTTAGACATTCAAAGGATTTAATACTAGAAAACTTGTTACATTTGAAACACATTCCTATAAAATCACCTCTTCCTCTTCCAAAACTTCCTATTCCTCTGTAGGAAATACCACCTCTAGACTATCCACCTATTGGAGTACTTTGGGTTTGTGAACTGATTTCCTTTTCTTCATGATTTTGTTGTTATTGTCCTATGTTTAATTGATTTCCTCTAGATCTTATTCCTCTTCCTCTACCTCTGAAATATCGTGTTTTCTTTCTACATAACTTATCTTCTGCTTTCAAGGTTGTTTAGTATGTTTCTTCCATTACTTTCAAAGTGAATAAATTGATTTCATCTTGAATATTAATCCTTAATCCATTCACATATCTAGCTAATTATTCAACATCCCCTTCTATATGACCTAATCTCATTGCTAAATTATAAAACTCCTCAGTTTAATTAGCCGCACTCATTTCTCTTTTCCTTAAATTTTGAAATTTCTCAAACAAATTAGTTTGATAATCAGATGGTATAAAACTACCTCTTAACTAGATAGCCATTTTGTCCTGTGATATTATTTTTTAATTTCCTCTACTCCTTTCTTCTTTCAAAAATTCCCATGAAATAGTAGCATGTTGATGCTTTTCCTAATTCACTTCAAATCACCATTATGTTAGTTTGATTAAAAAAATCTCCAAAACAATGTTTTAAGGCTTCAAAACTAGCTATTTTCTCAAATCCAAACACCCTTAAATCATGCAAAATATTGATTTCTCACCTTATTGAATAAAACCAAAACTATGTCATTAGACCTTATACCAAGCAAATTCAACAATCAAAAGGACACCAAACAACCAAAATAGTTAATTCTCTTGTTTTCTTACAAAACTACCTTTATCGTGCTTCATAAGAAAATTCCATAGGTGAGCTCATGTATGGAGCAAACTACAACTACCCTGAACAAGATAGAGACACATTTCAGTACCCTTTATGGCCCTTAAGATGTGTGCAAAATTTTAGGTTCTAACTCACTTTTCTATCAAGCTCCTTTTGTTCTTGTTTAAAACTCATTGTAGCCCTGGGTCTTGAGTTTTTCCACTCTAACTTTTAACTTAGGAACTCAATAAACAAACCATACACCATTTTAGATACCCATATTTATCATTCTCTTATGTACCAATTTTCATTATAAATTTCTTAATAAAACTTCACTCAAATCCTTTGTTTTCAGGTTGAAAATTAGGTCTTCTAAGATTGTACCATCTCTAGTCCTCAAACTATCATGAATTGTAGAACATATGAGAGTTATCAAGATTTATAACTTTCAAAACCAAGGGAAGGAATGTGTCTATATTATAAGTTTCAAATTTCTTTACCTAACTTCATTTTTAAGTCCTTCAAGTAGCCAACTCTTACTCCAAACCCTTATTTACCTATTTCTAGAGTCTTAAGCTTTACTGTCATCAACTGTGAATAATTGGAGGTCATTCAAGATTCTAATCATTAACAATTATTTACAAAAAAATGTGTAGCTATTATATTCCAAGTTTCAAAGATAAAGGAAACCTTTAAGACTTCCAAAAACCAACTATCATGAAACCCTAGGCAGGGTTTTTATCCAACCCGAGAAGAGTTTTTTAATCTTAAAAACATCTAAAAATAGTCCTCAAGGATATATATACCTTTCTTAGATATGTGAAAACAATCTTGATCTATCAAAATACAAATTAGCTTCTTTAGACCACTCTCTCTTTGTATTCATGTTTTCACAATGTTTAGCTTGCATGCACTTTGTCTCTACTCGATGGAATATTGTTAGTTACTCTGAGGGTTTTCCTCAATTTAGAATGACTCTAAAAAAGGATTTATACCTAATAAACCAAGATACAAATTTATAACACAATAAACCAGCTAATTCATCAAATTTTCCTCACTTACAGGTTGGAATGAATTTAGCTATACTACAAAGACCCTGCAACAATTACTCCAAGATATAATAATGAAGTATCTTCTCCTCTAAACACAATTTAAAACTACCTTTATCACTTAAAGAATATCTTCTCATCGAGAAAAAAATGATGCCTAGTTCATCAGGACCAACATGCAATCCATTTACCCTACACTTGTCATTTGAGGTTTAGTTATGTTCACTCTACAATTTGCTACAGATTTCTAACAAAGATGACAAGCAAAATTAACCACAATACACACTAAATGCTCTGAAAATAGTAAAATAACACCTTACCACCCTCTTATAAGTCTTCCTCTTTGAGATTCAATACTGTGGTTATACATACATTTTAATTTTCCTCAAGTTATACACAAAATTGAAAGAAATTAACCAACTAATACAATTTCTTTCAATCATCTTCTTGGAAAATTTCCTTTGATTCTCATTTGAATGGAATGAGTGCAATTAGTTGCATTTTTTATTTTATAGTCCTACATTCATTTGTCAACCGGGTAAGATTCTTCATCCACCTTTTTGGTCACTTGAACAAGCAATCTTACTTCACCTTTGCATGGGAGCATGTGACCATGAGTCCAAACCTCTTTGTAACCTATTGACTTTTTTTAAAAACTATTACAAGCATGAAAAATCATCATAGCTATAACTTAGAACTCTAAACCATGCCAAACTACACAAACAAGCCAAAAAGGACTTTAAGATTCAAAATTTCACTTTTTGAGGGAAAGTGTATAATTCAAATTTTGAAAATCCAAGACTCAAAATAACACACCTAGGTGGCTCCACATAACCTTATAAACCTACAAACATGATATCAAGACAAAATTTTATGTTTCCATCCTTATTTATATGCTAGAGATGATGCTCCTACATCACATGCCATGTCAATTTGGTACAAGAAAACTTCACCTTTTTTCCTCAGCTATGCCTTCAAAATCAAAATACTTATCCATTTTAGCAATCCACTCTATCAAGTATTTTGGATTTAAGACTCCTCCATACTATGGTACCTTCAAATTTGGCTTAGAAATTGCTCTTGTGACTGCTTTTAGGAGCCTCACATCTGGTCCTTCATCTTAAGTTATTTTTTATACTACCACCTCTTTTTCTACCTCTTCTTTATCAATTTATTCTACAAAAACCATACCTCTTCTCTGAGAAACTTCTAAAGCTCCCAACCTGTCATGTATATTCATTAATATGGCAACCCATTCATTCTCTCTATTTTGTCCTCTTTGGCTTCTTATAGGTACTCTTCTTGGTGACATTCTGATTTCCTTCTCGTATTCTTGAAAATTCCTTTTCACATCTTATTTCTCTTCTCTATCTTTATTTCTTATCAGTATTTCTCTCTCCTCTACTCTTATACCAAATGATGCAGAACAAAATGAAATTTGCAAATCCATAAGTTTAGTTTAGTTTAGTTTAAATTCTCCAAGCAGTCCCTTACTAGGAAAACAGCTCACTTTCTCAAGCCAGTAACTCTTTAAAGTGGAAAATCATGAAATATTGTTATTAGGAACCCTATAGAACATATCTACCAAGTTTCACTCCTTAAAATGGAGTTCTAATTCTTCTAACATAGTTTCATCATAAACCCTAGGTAGGGGTTTCCCAGGTGCCTGGGTAGGGTTAATTTCTCACCAATTTCTTCACACTTGGTTTTAATGCTTGAAATTACCTCTTATAGGTCTTTGATAATATGCATGAGCGTATTACCTTGATAGTGAATCTATTTGTATCCACCAACTACAAAAATGAATTAAAACCTACCTGTTATGTCCCTTAAAACAAGGTTTTATAAGATTTTGAAGCTTTCCAAACAAAATGATGACTAAACCCTCTCTTACTGAGGTATCTAAGGATTTTTTAAATCATTATTAATTATTATTTAATTGGTTATATCACCAAGCTTCTTCTATGATTAAGACTACTCTCCAAACTCGGTGCTCACAGTTTGACTATGTCTTAGAATTATTGTCACAGGTTCTTAAGACATTCACATAAAATTCAACACAAGGATTCTTGAATACACCTTATAAATAAATAAAACATAAGATTTACATTCTTAAAAAACATTAATAACATTTCCTTTCTTTGAACTCATTCATTTCAATCCTCCAATGGATATACACAGATTTTGGAAGCAAATAATTACTTGTAAACAAAGTGTTATTCACATCCATGATTTCTTGGAGCTCCTCTTCTTGGTCATTCAAATGAATAATAATAATTTATTTTTAAAAAAATCAATATATATTCCCAAGTCAGTTCTCAACTGAATATGAACCCTGATTACCTTCATGACACATATTTTTTATTTATTACTACATTAGGAAACTTAAATTATTAGCTAGAACCTAAAGGATCTTAAGAACTAGCAATGATTATACCTTCCAATCCTTAATAAGAACCTTTACAAGATAAAATGGCCTTCAAGAATTTAAATTTTCTTTTTTAGAATTCAAATTTTGAAGGTGCAAGTCTTAAACTAACAACCCAAAATGAAGACTATAGGAATCATAAGGATGCCTAGACCCTCTACATCAACTATCAAGCCAAAATAAAATTCATGTCAATCCAAAATGTATTTTGAGGAGATATGTTCCTGCATAAGACTTAATAGAGGATTTTGAAGCTTTTAATAAATACAACATTATGAGGGAAGCAAATGAGTAGGAAGACAGATTAGCCATGGTAGGAAAAAATTTAATATGTATGAGGAATTTGAAAGAGAATGAGAATATCCATACCTCAAAGTGGTGGTGAGACCCATGGTACTAGATAAAAATAGCTAGGGGGTGTTTGAAATTTTTTGATAGATCATTAACTTCATCTAGGAAGACACCGAAAAATATTCATAAAACAAGTTGGAACAGCCATATGGATACCATATTGTTCAATTAAGGTCAAATAAGTTGCCTAGAGGCTTGGTAACTTTGGTTTCTTTTTTTAATCCAGATGATTGGTTGCAGAAATAAAATGTAAACATGACAATCAAATATGAGGAATACAAACCTATTTTGGTCAATAAAGGAAAGTTTTTTAGAATTGTAAAGGTATGCACTCATCAAGAAAAAACATACTTTTGTGGAGCTCGGTCAATAATTTTCTAATGTCTTTGCATGGAATTATTAAGACCTTAAAGGTTTTTATCCTTCTCTATCACAACTTACTATCAAATTGCAACCTGCGGCTAAGTCCATTAGTAAAAAATATAGGCCTTTCATCCCATGAATTGAACCAATCATGAAGAGGGAGTTAAATAAATTGATTGAAGAAGATATCTTCCCTATAATAAATTCAACATGGGTGGAAAATTTGGTCCCATTGCAGAAGAGAAATGGAGAGATTATGTTTTGTGTTGATTTATGGGACCTTAAAAAGGCATCCTTGAAAGATCACTATATGCTTCCTTCGATGGAGAAAATTCTATAAATGGTAACATAATAAAAAAGGTTCTCTCTATTGGATGGTTATTTAGGGTACAATAAGATCATGGTGAAGGAGGAATATTAGTTCAAGATTTCCTTCACTACTAAATGGGGAACGTATGCCTACAAGAAAATGATTTTTGGTTTGTCCAACATAGGATCAACATTTCAAAGAGCCATGGATATGGAATTCAAAGGACTTATCAATGACATTTTTTTCTACCTCAATTATATCATGGCATTCTCCAAGAATGCAAGTGACCGCCTCTTTCACCTCAAAAAAATATTTGAAAGGTGCACACTATTCAAGATTTCTCTTAAACCCAAGAAATGTATTTTTCCTAACTTATAAAGGAAATATTCTATGACACTTTGTTTATAAAAATGGGATTGAAATAGATATAGAAAGGGTGAACACTATTTAGGATCTATTTTTTCCTAGTCATAAGAAGGTGTTACAAATTTGCTACTAATGTCTATGTTGAAGAAGAACATGCCATTCAAATGGAATGGGGAAGGAAAATGTATCTTTGAGGCCATCAAGCAAGAAATATCACAGGATCCTACACTCATCAACCTAGATTTCTCTAAGGATTTCACCTTGTATTCCCGAGGAGTCATTGATATCATATATGCCATATTGGTATAAAAGAAGGAAGAATATTTGGAATAACCAATTACATTATTCAAGTAAGGTCTAGAATAATATGATGTAAGATAAACATTTTGTTTTAAGCAATGTGCGGATGGTCATTTTGTCTATAGTGTTTTCATTGATGTTAGTTCATTAATGGCGAAAGGATTCAAGAGTTTTTACGATTGTCCACTAGGTATCAATCAAGGTCAATGATGAAGGTGAATCGGTAGTGTCTAGTTTTGGTGAAGTTCCTATGATGTCTTGGCATGGTCTTGAGCTTAGTCAAGCTAATATGATCTCTCCAATGGTTGTTGAAGGATTTCATGAGTTCAAACATGTTCCATGAGATTATTATGATGGTTAATGATTCCGTAAGAGGTCATTAGGTCAATTCATGTGAATTCACGGTTAAGTCAAGTCATGCCTATTAATAAACCTAGTGTATGGTGTATGGTGTATGGTGTATGGTGTATGGTGTATGGTGTATGGTGTATGGTGTATGGTGTATGGTGTATGGTGTATGGTGTATGGTGTATGGTGTATGGTGTATGGTGTATGGTGTATGGTGTATGGTGTATGACATGGTGGAATAAGATATGGAGTATGTTATTATTTTTCAAATATGGTAGGAGTGTTGTGACATGATATGGCATATATATATGGAGTTTTAGGTCAGTATTTAGAGGTATGATGATGGTTCAAGGACCATTGAAGCAAGTTTCTTGAGAACAAGCCTAGAAAGGAAAGGAAATTCTTATTGTGTGGAAATATTCAAGTATATTTGATACTGAATCATATTTATCATAAATAAAGGAGGTTATCATGATGTTATGGGTCAAATTTCAGGTGAATAGGTTGAATACAAAGTAATGAAATTAATTTTTTTATCAGAATTGAGCTCTTAAGAAACTAGAACCATCTCGATATGTCATCTTATTTTACTCACCCAAACATTTGAGTTCTTCATGGGAGATTGAGGATTTGGGATATGATTTTTCATTAAGCTAAGACAATTTTTCAAAAATAATTGATTGATTTTGACTTCAAACATTTATAAACAATTGTTAACAAGCTAAAGAGGTTTAAAACCCTAGTTAAACCCTCCTACATTGATATGAAATATATGCATGGTGTGGTTTCCAAATTAAGTGGAAAGGAAAATTTTATGACTCAAGGTTGTAGAGTATTCTCCATATCTCATTTTTGTGGTGGTTTCATGTTCCAGCTATTTTAGGAAGGCATAGAAAAATCCTTATTTTATGGAGATTTGCAGTTATAGGGCTGAGATGGAAGCTTTAGGATGAAAAGTGAATTGTTCCAAGAATCTTGGGAGGTATGATAGATGACCATGAAACATTTTGAGTAGGTACAATGGATAAAATGTAAGATACAATTCCTCCAAGTCACCCTACCGCTTTTGGCCTGGAAGGGCAGAAACCTAGTCTTGTGACTTGAGATGAGTTTGGTTGAAATGCATGTTGTAGCTTTGGTGTTTGGTCATGGCTAGATGGTAGAGACGTAACATGATATGTTTGAAGCATTTTTTTAATCTAGAGAATTGTTTGAACATGTTGAAATCCTAATCACCTAATTAGTCCTATTAGGTTTGCCAAGACATGTGATTGAAACATGTATAAAGACATGGTTTTCTCCATGTGAAATATGCATGTGATGCATTGAATAGGTGTTTAAGGTCTCCAATGAATTGTTCCAAGTGATTTCATTTCTTATAAGTTTCATTCAAGATTTTTGTGTGTATTTCTCTCAAGATTGGTTCTTGAGTCCATATTGGAAATTTTGACCTGTTTCAGAGATTGAGCTGGTTGGAGGATTTGTGACATGATTTGGAGATTTAAGTGAGTTATTTTAGAAATTAGATTCAGAGATATTTCTAATGATATAATACTTGAGCCATGATGAAATATTTTTGCAATGTGAATTTGATTGTTTTCTAGGACCGAATTTTGGGTATTTGAAGACCTAGTTTTGCATGCTTGCTTCTTAATGTGTTTCGTGGTGGAGATAGTTGATACAAATGTTCATGAGCTAGTAAGTGATGCTTAGAGGTTTTTAGTGAATTTTTTGGAGCTACAGGTTCCTTGAAAAATCTTGAGTGTCCCTTAAAGGTCCTTTTGCATTCGTTGGAGATGAAGGCTAATGTTTTAGGCCTTGTTGAGATGTCTTGTGCTAGTTCTTATTGGTACGACCCTTACCTACCTACTTGGGTCTATTGAAATTTTTTATATGATGTTTTTGATATGTTTTTGAGTTGGAATGATTAACATATATGGTCATGTAGGACCTATTGGTGTCTTAAGCTAGAGTCATGTAAAAAGTTCTAATATTTGATCATTTGAGCTAGTTGAGATGAGGAGGATACGAGTGAGCTATAGGAGGTGAAGAAAGAGTAAAGAGGAGTCAAAGATAGATATGAGAAGAGTTGTGAAGGGCTGAGAATATTTTAAGAGTAGGTGTTCAAGTTCAATAGACCTAATTAGGAAATGAAAGGGCATAGTTGAGAAAGTTGGGAGACAACTTGTTTTGAGAAGGTTTGAGGAGTGTGGAGCTGAATTAGATATCATAATTAGTTGTTCCATCAACACATATTCATTGATCATCCATTTTATGTGGTTTATTTTGTGTTTGGTCAGCTTGGGGGTTGCATTTAATGAAATTACTTGTATAAATCTGAATATCAACAGTAATAGAACACCAAGAACACAAGATTGTAGATAAATGATAGAAATATGCAAGTTAAATATCTTAGCCACTTTGAGGGGGAAAAATCCAAACCATTTAATAAGAATCAAATGGTCAATGTAATTATTAACTACTCCTCACTACCACCTATATAAACCAATCCTATACTATGACCAACACGAAGGCCAACCTACTAAACATATGAAATCATAAATGAATAACATATGACAAGAAGAGCGATTATGTAAGACATAAGTCAGCACTACATATCCAATATAAGCTATAGGACTAAGGGTGTAGCATATTTATCCCCTTCAAAGAAACATTGTCACCAATTTCAGGAAGCCCCGGATGTTGTTTCACAAATGCTTCATCATCCCATGATGCATCCTAAATATTCATATTCTTCCACTTGATCAGGTACTCAATAATGAATCTTGTCCTCAATATTTTAGTGTCTCTAAATAATACCTCCAGGTTATAATATGATCCTTCCTTCCTCATTTAGTTTAGGAAGCACTAACTAGGTGGGAATGTGCTACCCAATAAATTTCTTCGAGTAAGAAACATAAAATACTAGATGTATTTTACGTCCTAGAGGGAACTCCAACTTATATGCCACACTACCAATTTTATGCAACATTTGGTAAGGACCATAGTATTTAGGAACAATATTACTATCCTTCTTTTATTTTTTTACATATAACTACTTGTATGGCTGCAACCATACAAAAATAAATTCACCCTCTTTAAAATGTCACTCACTACAATGTTGATCATCCTATTGCTTCATGAGGTTTTGGCCCTTTCCAAATTCTCTCTAATACTAGAGAGTACCTCGTTTTGGTGTTGAATGTAATCTTTGATTACTCTCAACTTCGATTTTACCTTCAAGCTAGAGATGGGTGATAGAGGATGGTACCCGTAAAGTACCACAAATGGAGACATTTTGGAGGAGGTATGGAATGAAGTATTATACCACAATTTTGCAAGTGCAAACCATTGCACCCAACTTTATTGTTTATCTTAATTAAGACATCAAAGATATCCCTCCAAAAATTTATTTACCACCTCAATTTTTCCATTTGATTAAGGATGATAAGATGAACTTTGGTCTAATTGAGTACCCAAAAAAGAGAAAAACTAAGTCCAAACATTTCTTGTAAATATCGGATAATGATCACTTACTATAATTTTGGGTGTGCCATGGAGATTTTGAACTGTGATGATAAATGAGATGGAAATTGTACTTGTTTTGAAAGTATGAGCCAGTACATAAAAATGAGCATACTTGGTAAGTATATCCCCCACGACCATAACGAAAATTTTCCTTTCTGATTTAGGCAATCATGTGATGAATTCCATCGATACCTCTTCCCATATATCATTAGGAATAGACAAGGGTTGGAGGAGACTTGGTGTCTTAATGGTTTCTCCCTTATTACATTGGCACGTAATACATTATGCCTAAAAAATTTGAACATATCTTTTCAACCCCTCACAAAATAAATCTTTCTTAACTCTAAGATAAGTTTTCAAGAACCCTAAATGACCACCTAGTGTATAAGAATGGATCTTTGAAATAGCATGATGTTTAAGTGTAGATTTATTGCATAAATATAACCTATCTTTGTACCACAAGGTATCCCCCTTATAATATAAATTGTTCTTATATGGTTAGATCTGACTAGAGATTCTAAATGAGAGTATGAGTTGCTACATATTTCTTCCATTCTTCCCTTTCTTGATCTACCCAAACTACCTTTAGTATAGAGATGGCACATAACAATGCTTTTGTCGACTCATCCCTCCTAGATAGATCATCAACGAACACATTATCCTTCTATTTCTTATAAATAATCTCTCTCAAAGTCACACCCCGACATCTTAGTGACCCATTATTTTTGCTCTTCTAAAGATATTATTTTCTCCAAGAAGTATTTAAAACTATCATGATCATTTTTTACCTTGAAGTGTCTATCCATCAAGTATGGTATCCATTCTTTTACTACAGATAATATTGCCATCATTTCATTCTCATAGTTTAGCTTCAAAAAAATATTCCTTTTAGTTTTCGGATCTCAGATGTTATGGGATGTCCTTCTTGCATGAGTTCTACTCCGGTCCCATTTCTTGAAGCATCACATTCAACTATGAGGGTTTTGTGGAAATATGAGGTTGCCAATATTGGAGTAGTGCATGCACATTGCCACCTTCAATTTTTCAAATGCCCTATAAGCTTCCTTATTCCAATGAAAGGAGTATTTATTCAATAATTTTTTGATTAGTGTTGTTACACTACCATATTTTTTTACAAATCTATTATAGTACCCTGTGAGACCTAAGAAACCTCGTAAAAGTTTGAGGGTTCTTGGGACTTCCCATTCTACCATGTCCTAGATCTTGTGAGGGTCCACCTTAACACCTTCATTAGAGATAATATGGCCCAAGTATTCCACTTCTTGTACCCCAAAAGAACACTTCGAAGGCTTGACATATAGTTGATGTTTCTCTAGGGATTCCAATAAAGTATTGACATGTTGTAAATGTTTCTCTCATGATTTTTTGTAGATGAGGATATCAGTAAAAAATACCAAGAAAAAATTTCGTATGGAATGGTCTAAATATTGAATTCATCAAAATTTGAAATGTTGATGGTGCATTAGTAATACTAGAAGGCATCACTAGGATTTTATAATTCCTTTGATGAGTTCTGAAGGTTGTCTTATGAATATATTTTTTCTTTACTCTAATTTGATGATACCCAGAATGCAAATCTAGTTTTGTAAAATAAATTGCACCATGTAAATCATATAATAAATCATCAGTGATAGGAATAGGAAATTTATCTTTAATATGTACTTGTTAAGTTCTCTATAGTTTGGACACATGTGCCATATTCCATCCCTACGGTGCACCATCACCACTGGAGCAGAATAAGCACTTTGACTGTGGCGAATAATACCCATTTCCAACATTTCCTTCACCATATTCTCGATCTCACTATTTTGTACATATGGGTATCTATAAGGCATAATGTTAGGAGGTTGGATTCATGGAATTAACTGAATGGAATGATCAGGTCTATTTAAGGAGGCAATCATCTAGGATCCTCAAACACAACTACATGTTGATTAATAACCTTCTGAAGATCAAGATACACTACCCTTGTTGGTGGTTAAACTTCCATGGATAAAAATTGTGCTACAAATATTTCATCTCCATTTTTAAGAATATTATGTATTTGGTGAGAACTAACCACTTGAGGAGTTTTTTCCTGTAGTCATCGAAGTTTAAATTGTTTACCCTCATAATGAAAGTGCATGAAAAAATCCTATAAATTTAGCTATATGGTTCCCAAAGTTGTGAGCCATTGAACACCTAAGACAATATCAACTTTTCCCATGGAAATAGTAAACATTATAGATTTGAAGGTTTAGTCACCGATCATAAGTCTGATTTATGGCATTTACCTGAACATTAGATTGTGCCACCATCTACAATCATTACTTGAAATTCAGGTGTTGGGTAGATGAAACAATTTAGCCTTGTTTTCATCTTATGATTGATGAAATTATTTGTGCTCCTTGAATCAATCAATATTGTCACCCTATGATTCTTAAGATAACCAACAACCTAAAGGGTTTTTGGAATGCTAATACCTGATAGTGCATGTCATGAAATAGTGGGTCAAGGATCTTAAGATTCATCCTCTAATTTTTCTACTTTCGCACTTGATGTTTTCTCATATTCCTCCTCATCACTGGTCCCTTTAATGTAAAACATTTTTTCTCAACACATTTATGACTTAGTCCTTTTTTTTTGTCACAGTTAAAACATAACCCCTTTACCATTTTTTATTCAATTTTTTGAGGTGTCATTTGAACTGGCTAAGGATACAATGGAGGAAAGGTACTACGATATTTTATGTTAGTGAAGGTATACCTTCAGCTGGGAATATTTTTTTCCTCTACCCTAGGTGCCATGATGCTAGAATTAGAGACATTTATTGGATTAAACATGCACACCTCATGCTTAATTTGGTCCTTAATACCCCCCATAAATAGGTCATTCAGATACTCTTCTGTAATATCCTATACATGTAACATTTCCATTTTAAGAATTTAGAAACAAATGAATTTTTTTTTGAATAAAATTCTCTGTTCTAAATAATCATAATTTAGAACACACATTCTAAGCCAATCAATCTCATAACAGAAAACCATATGTAGCTATAAATGATTCGGTGAAACACCGATCTCTCATTCCATGACTCAGTATCATACCGATCTCTCATGTTAACTTAATGATTTGTATACTATGTATACTTGGTTCCCTTACCATTTTTGGGGTATTAAGTTTTATATTTAAGAGGCCTATCTAAATATTTTTTACCAATATTCATCTAAAATCCCGCTTCTTAAACTAGGTGACATAGGACAATGCAACCAGCAAATTGTGATAATTTGGCCAAAGATTTTTAAACATATTGTTCATGTTTATATTCCTAGATATCATACTCGTCAAATGGAATACGTCCTTCACCACATTTCATCTATTATCTAGAATGGTCTTCACTGACTCTTTTTAGTCCACTTATTCAAGGTTTAACCCTAGCCAAGGTTAGCAACATAGTCTAGTGTGGAGGACTGCTCACAGTGATTAAGGGTACATAGACATACCCAATCAACCTAAGTCAATTGCATGTGTCTAGTTACCCTAATTCATCATGAGTTGACCCCGACAATAGATCATACCCCTAGCTCTACCTAGGACAGAACTGTGACCAAGTAAAATTTATGTAGATTTAGATGATTAAACTCTGAAGGGTGTTACAACATGTTAATTGCAACACATTATCCTCATGAATACCAAAGTCTTCATGAAGGTATTGTATTGTAGTTGGCGTGTGCCAACATCCGACTGATTTCACCTCATCTGGATGAACATATCATAGAAAGAAGTTAAAGATTTATTAATTTATTTCTTTTTTTAAGGGTTAATTGCAGCAACCCTTTTGAACAACTAGGTTCGTTAACCATTAGGGTTATAAGTAAAAACTACAATCAGAGTTGGTATGCAGATACATCTACCTCCTAACCATTTCATAAGTTTTGATTTTTAATCCATTAACATTTTAATTTATGTTTCACATAACATTTTCAGTAAACATAACAATGTTGTTATTCACTCACCTACTCAAGCCTTAGTTTACATAAGTTCATATCAAATTCTTTTATATTAGACTTCAATAGAATGAAGTCTAATCCTTTTTAATTACCTTTCTCTACATTCCTAATCCAATTAAGAAACTCTTAAAGAGAAAGCACGCCATCAACTAACCAAGGATAACATTCAGATTTATTTCCATGAGATCATAAAACAGTCATTTATTCATTACATGGAAGTTGTCTTCCTTATTTCTTATACAGGGTTAATAATTATTCATAACCCATTAGCATGTTATATGTTATCATCATATTTATATCCACCTATAACATTTTCTATAAATATAGTCAAATTGGAATAATTGAGTATCTATGCAAGAATGTCAACTTAATAAGTTATAATTTCACTAGAGAGGGAAGTACATCTAGTACCCCCAATCTCTAACCATTATATTCCAAGTCATAAAAGAGAGTTACTATCATAGAAAAAGAAAATTACTTAACATTTCCACTTACTGAATTTCAAAAGGAAATACATCAAATGCAACAAATTCCACATATATTTGATTCATCCAGAAGACTCTTACATTTACCAATCCAACACAACAGACATTACTAATGTCAAACAACAATGCTTGAATCAATTTCAAATAAAATTTTCTTTTCCATAGAATACATTTCAATCATGAGCCATGTTACATCATAAAAAGATCCAGTCTCTTGATAAAAAAATGTAAGTTCCTAAATATATTTTCTCCTTTCATCACTTACGAAGTCCATCTACAAGAATTGCTAGCACGGGTCAGTTCATTGAACTGAGCATGATAAGCACTTAGCATTAAAAATATGTGATTTTAGCTAATTGTTTCATAAAAAGAACTCTAATGTTATGAAACAGTTTAAGCATTACAGAAATACATACCAAAGGAATTTACTAGTCACAAAAGAGAGAGAGAGAGAGGTAAGATGATAAACCATATCAAAATTAAGAATAGATCATGATATAAATAACTTCAACTTTCATATTATTGTTTTACATAAAAAGAATTAAAGCATTACCCCGGTAAGCACTATTTCATCAATTCACAATTTTCCTTTCATATATTATTATACATGATTCACTTCTCAATTAATCCTATTTAACATGAGAATATAACTACCCTTACTATCTCTTAGGAATAGATAAGAATTAGATAGTGCAGTAGTACTTTCATCTCAACATTTATTTCACCTAATTCCATCCAAAAATATAAGATGCTAAGATCAAATAAAAAATAGGATTAGGTTTAGGATGGATCAAACAACCTATTTAGAAAAGAGTTTCTAATTTAAGGAGCCTTTAACTCAATTTCAGAATTAGAAATTTAATCTAAGTTTAAGTTTAAATCATACAATTTTAAATAAAGATTTAGATCAACTTAACATGTAATTGGAACTAAGCACACAATCCCACAGCGATACATTAATTTCTATGCTAAGGAAAAATAGTAGAATGGAGGGATATAACAATCAACTTCATCTCCTTCAACCATTTAATTAATTTTCACCAAATAAAAAGACTTCACAGAATATTTTCAACCAACACACAATCCTCCTAATTAACCTCTGCTTCACCTAACTGTTCAATCACACTGGACTTAATTCTACAACAAGTCCCAGTGAAGGTTCAACGAAACATACCCACTAGATAGTTCCCTTATCAAGAATGAAATAGAATGAAAATCAAAGGTGAGAGAGATTGAATATTCAGCGTTCTAAACATGATAGAAAACGAGTACACAAAAAACAAGAATTCAAATAGGCAAGTCCATTCTCTATTGTCCTCTACCGTAGTTCCCCAACAAAGAATAATCAAAAATTGAATTAAATGACTACATTTCGAAGAAGGGAATAAAATATGAACCACAACATCTAATACCTTTCATTATTCAAAGGGAAAGTAATGATAACACCAAAATCTAGAAGACAACAAGTAAACATTTCCACAGACATGGTGGAGGAAGGAAGAGAATTATTAGAAGAGTAATTCTTTATAGTCCTTATATACCCAGATGATGAAAAGAAAATAAGATCAAATACGATAAAGCTAAGCCCCCAAAAAACATTCCTTAAATATAGATACATGTGCCTTCATTGTAAAAAGAACCGAAACAAGTTTGATGGCCTAAGGCCAAGAAAACAAACTAACCCAGTACAACCATTAATGTCCAAATAAATATTCAGACTCACAAGTCGATAACAACAACTGTAACATAGTGAGCTTAAACCCAAGATAATTTCCCCTTCAAAGCATAAATTACATCAAATTCATAGGTTACCCAAATTCTCAAAAGAATAGAAGACGGAATAACACTTCTTTTAAGTTACCCTTTCCCAAGAAATAATTCCTTTTAAAGTTCTAACACGGATAATCATTCCAATACCTCTATTGGTGAATGAAAAAGCTATCAAAATTCTTTAACAGAAAAAAGCTTCTTTCAAAGCCAAATTTAGAATAATTCATCTTCCTCAATAACCACTGGAATTGATGATTGAAATAGGAAGGTTAGAACAAAACCTAGAATCGCATCCACAGAGTGATAAAAGAAATGTTGGCACAATCACAAGTTTTGTGCACCCATTCAAACTTAGAAGATTATGCTAAACCCAAAGATGCAAAAGTCTATTTCCACAAATATTCATTCAAACTCAAACCTTAGTCAAGTTACTCAACAGTTTATACTCTGAAGTGTTCTCACAGAGGTGACACAAGATCTCATCAAAAAAATTCCATGAATTTAAGAAATCAAGTTACTGTTATCCCAAATTTACCTCCCCCAGAAAATATGGTCAGAACAAGCCCTACACGTAAATAAAACATGAAGGAAAATGATTCAGAACCACAAGCTCGAGTTCCATAACTAGACAAAGCAAAAATAGAGGCCTGAAAAAGTCAAACTTGACCCTGCATAAGAAGAAATAGAAGAAATGATTCTTTTGAGCATTTCCATATCTTAAATCTATTTAAGGGGTCGAGGGGGGAATCAACAATAGATTGGTGGGGGTAGAGAACAATTAAATGACCCTATGTGAAGAAAATGACTCTGTCAAGCCATTTCATGTCTTAAATCTATTTTGCAAGCTTTAGGTAGATTCAATAATGGAATTCTAGGGTCAGAGAAGAAGGGGCGGTGCCGCAGAAAGGCCAAGAGAAAGAAGGGGGGAAAATGGCGAGGATTCAAAGTTTTTAGGCTTGAAAATAGTTCAGGAGAGGTCTAAAAATGACTATGTATGGAGGAGGCAGTGGAAGGAGCCATGTGTCTTAACGACACTTCTCCAAAGGAGAATCCAAAAATGGGAGCCCAAACTTGCGCCAGGCTTCCACGCATCCAAAACCCCAAAAAAATTTGGGGTGTTGAAAATTCTTCAACTGAAAAGGAAGTTCCAGGTATCCGCTTGGTGCAAAACTAGTTAGGAAGTTCAGGGCATAGACTCAAATTTGTGCGAGCCCTCCACGTAACAAATGGTCAAAATAGAATCAAAAGGCGAATGAGGCAGGTCTCAAAATTGGCTAAGTATAAATGTGCAAGTAGAGAGTGCCAAGTGTCAACCTAGTGCATCTCCAAGAGTTGGTCTCAAGGCAGAGACCTAAATGAGAGTGAGCTCTCCACATATCCCAGAGTCCAAAAAAATGAGAGGGACCATTGAAAAGTCCACAGACCTGTGGAGGCTTCCAAGTGTTAACTTAACGCTCCTCCAGAGGCAAATTTTGAATCAGGTTTCCAAACAAGCACGGTGCCACCACGTGTCCCAGGTCAAAGCAGGTCGTCGAGGGAAAAGTTAGTTTTTTTCCCCTTACCCCAAAGGGTGTAAAAGTTGCAAAATGGGCTGCGACTCTACTAAGAGGGAAAATTTCAGCGTTTGAACCTAAGTCAAACCAAAGCGGGGAGTCAGAGAAAAAGGTGAAAATTTTCCTTTTAACAAAAGGGCCAAAAGAAAAAAGTTGGAGTGCATCTCCTCAGCCAACCAAAGAGTGCCACGTGTCCAAGTGGAGCGGCGGGGACGTGGGATTTTCTAGATTTTACAATTCTCACGGGAAAGGGGGAAAAGATAAATTATGAACCCGCAAACCCAATTTTTCCCTAATCTGGCTGCCACGTGTCCCATATTAAAGAAGGGGCATGCTATTCAAACTGGTTTTCCTGCCTATTTGTATGGACCCAATGCAAACTTAGAAAGGGCATATCTTTCGAATCATGGCTCGAAATATTGCAAATCTAACATTGTTGGAAGCGTCTCGACGTCCTCTATGCCATGGAAAGATAAAAAATTATTTTTTGTAGGCCATGTTAGGTGAAAAATAGAGAAATGTCTTCAGGCCTTTAATGCAGGATCTCCTTGCCTCAACAACCAGATCAGATAAAATCTAATCTTCCATTTCCTTCTTCTTCGAGGCACCGAATAAGAAAAAAAGTACATTCAAGATAGATTTTGGGGTATATCTTGTGGAAGACATTGATGGTAGTGGTTTAGCTCGAACTAGTTTTTTACTCTTCTCTCTTTCTTCTCTGTATACTGATTCTATAAAAAAAGGGTCGGGGCTTATTGTAAGGTGTTGTTCATTCTTCTTCTCTACCTCCCCCTTCTATCTCTCCATCAGGGTCAAAAAGGAGTTTGAACCTCCTCCCCTACTCTGTAAATGGCATTTTTTCCTTTTATCTATAAATGATGCTCTGTGCAAACTCTGAAGAAATAAAAAATGTGTTTTTTGATGCATTTGTCCATCCTTTGCTTGTTTTTGGTTGTCTCTTCTTGCCTCTCTTCATTATAGGATATCTATTTTTGTTTTGAATGTTCATTTGCAGATTTGGGAGCTGTTTTCATGGGTTTTTGGAACATTTTATGTGTGAATCTGATCTATGGTCTATGATGTTGTTTTCCATCCTTTCCATTGCTCACCTCTCTTTGTTCCATGGCAGTTTGGTAGATGATCATCATTTTCCTTCTATTGTGTATCACCATTTTAGTGTAGTATTTGTTTTCCTTGTTTTCTTTCTCTCATGGTCTCCTTGGAAGTTAGATTAGGATTAGATTAGCTTTCCTGCATTATAATAGCTTGTGGCAGGTAGTTTAGGAAAGAGGAACCAACCTTCTTTGGAGGATCATTCCCATTTGCAACTCCCACAGCTTGGAGAATGATCCAATGCTATTCAAATAACACCAAATGACCTTTCCTCAGAAAAGTAGATCCATAACTCATTTGGGGGTGCTGTGATTTTCCACTAACAGTTACTCACAAGTTTTACATAGCTCAACAAGAGTACAAATAGTTACGACCTCATCTCAGATTCAAACAGAAGTTAAGTATAACTTAGTAATTCCAACCAAGGGAATCAAAACCAAGAACAGGTCATCCATCAAAATGTAAAGTCAAACAATAAAACACATTACATAATACAAGCATCGAAAGCAGATATCATAACATTTAGCAAAAACCAATTTATCCCCAAGAGCAAAGTTCTTTTAATGAAAACATTTAAGTAAAAGAAAAAAATATTAATGGGAAGAGCCTATCATGCTTGATAGTGCTTCTCCTTCACCATTTCACAGGAGATCTTTGAGAAATACTTCAATAACTTCTTCCTTTCCACAAGATTTTGCCCAAAACTAGCTGAAAGGAGCTATACCGGCTGAATAGGGTGGGAGGAGTTGTTGATCCTGATTTTGAGGTTCTGTAAAATCCACAAGAAAATATCAAAGATAACTCCTAATATTTCTCTCAAGCTTCATCCCCATCTGATTATTCAAGTGGTCCATCTAGTAATCTAATCCAAACTCTTGTTGATACTCCTACAAGTACTCCCATCTTTTGAACACCATTGAAAAATGAATTTCCTAATCAAGAAGAAAAAAACCCAGAAGAAGAATTCGTTGAATAATTTTTTGAAGCTGAAGCTAAAACTAAAACAAGAGAAAAAATGGAGAATGAATCAGAATTACCTTAACCCATTACTCCATGGGGAAGGAACATAGGTTTACTTACTCTTGCACTCCCTCTTCACAATTTACTAACAGGTTTTTGCAATAACTTTCCGAAATTCAAAGGTGAAAACACACAAATTCTTGAAGAACACATCTCTTCCTTCATCACATCATGTGGAATCCTTGGAAGTGAACATGAATATGTTGTTGTGAGATTTTTCATGGAGTCTCTACAAGAAAAAGTAGTTGAATGGTTTTATCTCTTGTGGGTTAGATCCATCACTAGTTAGGATGATATCAAGACTCGTTTCGAAGAAAGATTCAAATCTACCAAGACTGTCAATACCTCCTAGTCCATCTGTCACAAATGAAGTAGGAATATAATGATACTATGAGGGACTTCATATCTTGTTACAACAGGTTACTCAAGAGGATATCTTTATAAGCCTCTGACGACAATGTGAAAAGGTTCTTCATCAATGCTCAATCACCAGATGTAGAATTATTTCTTCGAAGCGTTCAACCAAGGAATATAAAACAAGTGCAAGGAATGTACATTGAATTTTAATATGATCTCATGCTATCTAGGACAATCAATAACCCTTCAAAGGGTAAGGCTCAACATCCCAAATATGAGATAATTTATCCATTAATACAAAAATTAGTAAAAAAATGAAATTGTTAAAGAGGGAAATTTCTCAACAAGCATCTCCTCAAATCCATAACAAAAATAAGATTGCAAGAACACCCCAAATGCTTTCCTTTGAGGCCCCACCTTTCAATTCAAGTTGCAGGACTCATGAAGATAAAGAAGGACTGGAACAAGAAAGTGAAGACAATGGTTTTCTAGAGGTTAAAGAAGTAGAGAATGATGAACAAATCAGATTATTTATGTACTTTGGAGCTGATGAAGATGATGATAAGGATGCACCTAGTCTCTCATGTGTGGTGTTCACCCACTCTCAGTCTAAAAATGGATCGTCTTCCTCTACTACTATGAAAAAGAAGAATATTTAAGATCCCCCAGTGGTGACTCTACCGACTAAAATAATCAATCATGGATCCTGACTTCCACCTTGCATGAAGTCCACATTGGAGAGCCCATATCCCATGACAAGAAATAATTCACCCCTATCCTAGGTAAGTCTTTCAATGCTTCTTCTAATTCTAAATTTTCTTCTACAAAATCTAGTCTTTCAAGAACCCCCAGTACCTTTCAAATCAGCCTCCATTCCCCAAGCATTTATCCCTTCTTCCAAGCTTGTTCTAAATTCCAAAGAAGTGTCTTCATCTCCCATATCTGAATTTTCTCCTTTTGATTACATTGAACATGAAAACAATACCAAAGTGTAGATTTCTGAAAGGAAATATTTTTGGACTCATCCCAAGAAATTTGAGGAAAATTTTCAGCATATCAAGAGTACTAGTTAAAATCCCAATACTGTGACCCCTATGCCTATAGGACTACTACCAAACCCACCTACACCTCCATCACATAACATTCTTTCTTTGATTTCCTCAAAGACTGACCAGGTGGGCCCTTTCTATGCCTCCCTTCTCATTGGAGGATACAAATTGAATAATTTCATAATAGATTAAGGTGCCTTCGACGATGTGATACATGTGTAAGTTGTCAATGCCGTCAAACTCACCTTGAATCAGGCCAATGGCTCTTTTTACTCTATGGAATCAAATTAAGTCACACTTGTAGGAAAGGTCAAAGATGCATGTGTGGCTCTCGTTGAATTTTTGTACAAGAATGTGTTGATAACTATCTTGGTAGATGACATTCCGGCTTCATTTGGAATGTTACTGAGTAGAATATTTTACCAACAATTTGGAGATCCAAATGAATTGGTCTTCTATGACCATTCTAGTTAAGGGAGATATGGAAAATTTTCTACCATAAAATAAAATGAGATGTACATTACAAAAGGCATGAATCCCAAGATCCAACATCTTATACCAAAATAGCGGGACGATGAATCATTTCATAACAACCAAAGATGAGGATGGGATTCCCTTCTTAATAGTACCAAACATCCCTTTTCGAGGAGGTATTCATCTTGAAGAAAAATTGATGAATCTTGAATTACAAAAGGATAACCCTGAGTTGCTTGATGATGTAAGACATGGGGAATATGGAGTGTTCCTTGATGAATTCCAAGCTGAGAAATAATCCTATGTGAATATCCATGAGGAGGATATATTCTCATTCCCATTTGAATACAAATATTCTTTTGATCGTGTCATCCAAGAAGAAACAAATCCATCTTGTAACGAGCTCTCAAGAGGTTTGAAGGAAGACTCTGTGCAAAAGAAATAGAAGACCCTCATCTTAGTTTCAAACTTTTGATGCAAGATATGTATTTGCAAGACAAGAATGAATGAAATTATAGTCTTTCAACTAATTCAAAGATTGGTCATGACGAAATAAGGAAAGATGAGAAATTTGATGTGTCTCTTAAGCCAATGCCTATAGGATGTGATGATGAAATGGAAGTCTTCTCTATACCATTTGAAGAATAATATTCTTTCTATGATGAAAAGGTCAAAACAAAGTGTTTTGAGGTCCCCAAAGTTAATATTCCTTGTGAAAAATAAGTATTGAAATGCGGTGAGATTTAGGATAATGAAGAAATTATTCCCAATGGTTTCCTTGATTTTTAAGATGAAGGTTATTAAAATGAAAGTAAAGGTGAACTATTGAAAACATCAAATAAGGACTCCATGCTAGAAATCTTGAATGTGGTATAAGGTGTTGAATATACCGAGCTAATTTTTGACCTCTTAGCTCATTTCATGGCCATATAAGATAGGTATGAGGTTACTTCTAATCATCCAATAAATATCCACGACCCTCGTAGTGGAATGGAGAAAAAATATGAGTTCAAGGTTTCTATTCGAAAAGATGTAAAAAAATTAAAAATATAGAAAATAAGGGAACTTACGATGTTTAAGAAATTCAAGCAAAAATCATCCCTAGGGCAATAAGAAGATGCTCAATGAAAGATCAGCAATGTGGATGAACACAGAAGGCAAATTACATTCCAAAATTGATTTCAAAGAGATTAAAGGCAATGGAATTTCTAAGAAAATCTTTGAACATCAAAGAGATGATGTATGCTCATTCCTCCCAAGTATAAAGGTATTCATGAAATTACCTAGCTTTCATAAGTAGTTGAGGAAAGGAGGCTACTTTCTTGAATGGGTCAATGGCTTTGTGGAGCATCATCACTCTGTGTTACCCATTCAATGGTAACCTCTGAGAAGAGAAAATTACTTCAGTGAAATTGGATTTTCCCCTACATTGTACGATAGGTGATATAGGTGCGTGTTTCCCTTCATATTTAGTGTGTTTTTCCCTTTTCAGTGTTGTGTCTTTCCCCTTTTTTGTGTATGTTGTTCTTCCAGTCTATCTCTTGCAAGTTGTAAGGATTTATAGCCTAATAGATAAGGCAATTTTGAATGTTATATACTGATATTTTATAGATCCTTCTCATCTTTTCCTCACTTCACTTGATCTAGAATGAGTCCCCAAGTGAGAACCAATTGTTGTCATGTGTTTTTGTAAGGGAAAACTTCACATTGAAAATAGGAAAACTTTACCCTAGTGTCAAAATTTTGCATTATATACCTACCCAGACACCCCTCTAGATTATCCTATCCCCCATTATAATCTTATCCTATCCTTCAAATTATTCATATGTGTTGTTTCATCATGTCCATGGGTGATTTAGGGAGAATCTAAATCATTCAAGTTCTTCTGAGGTGTTATCTCTCAAAGAGGATTTTCAAGCACGCTTAGGAATGGCTATTCTTAGCCTTTCTATGACTGGTGCACACCCTTTGTAGTTGTATTGAAGGAAAAAATTCATCATGAATGGCCAATGAGGAGATAGGAACGTTTTGCAACTTATTTTGGAATATTTTGAGAAGTTTCAGAAGTTTTGGAGCAAGTTCGATGAAAGCAGGTTTTCAAGGGTGAAAGAGCTTGCCACCTAAAACAATACCTAAGCTTCGGGAAGTGATTTTGGGAGCTCTATAAAGAGTTAGAGTCCAAAAAAAACATTTTTGGAAATTTATTTCAGATCTATAAATGATAGTGGTTTCACATTTTTTCCAAATGCATCAACATTTCCTTCGAAAGACTCTATTCTACATGCACAACAGGAAATATTGATTAAAAAATCATTATTTTTAGGGGATTTCAGGAATAATCAGAGGTTGAGAGCCATTCCATTCTTCTCAAAATATTTTTTCCAGTCAAAATCATATAAGGAAGTATGTGAAAAGACCTCTGGCTGCTCAAGTTATGCCTATGACAAGTTGTTATCCAAGGTGTGCTCAAAGAGTTAGTCAATTTTCTATGTGGACACATGTCACTCCCTGACTCAAAAATGGGATTTAATGTCCCAAATTTCCCAAAACTTTAGTACAATTGGGACACAAAATTTCTCCCAGCCCATATTTAAGCTCTTGTACCATCATGTGACCTCCGTTGAGCTCAACCAAGCCAGTTTAGCCCACATGTTCTTATTTCTAGCCCTCGTCCTCATCGAATCACGAAGTGCCACTTGTAAATCCTAGGTGAGGGTGAATTTTCTTACACAAACTATCTAAAAAAAATTGTATAGTTGGGACACACATTTCCACCCAATCCTATCACGTTCCTAGGTCACTCATATGACCCACTTCTAGCCACTAAGTGTTTTTCGCTCACTTTCTCTCTCTCCTCCACTGACCAATCCCAACATGCAACTTGTCAATATCATGTTAAGACACATTTTTTTTCACCATCTATACCAAACCTTTGGGATAGTTAGGACAGAAAAATACACTTAACCTCGTGAAGATTCAAAAAGTTTAAATATTGTAAAATTCCAATTGTCATGTTGCTTCTATTGGTGTGTGTGAGAAAACTCGTGGCTGGAGGAATGTTATAAAAAAACATTGCTCTTCTTCATTTCTATTTTCTTACTTCATATTTCCATGGTCCATTATTTCAAAAACACCATGAAATTTGAAAATTCCATAGGCACTAGGTCTGTTCATTTCCAGATTGACTTCATGGCCAAAAACATAAAAATGCTCATATCTCAAAACCTAGTGCACAGATTGAGGTGAGATTTTTAACAAACTTCCTCATTTTCAGAGGCCATAAAGAATAAATTAATATAATTTTTAATTATTCCTTGTATTATTAATGGTAATAAAATTCCCACTTTGTGCCCTGGCTTCTTCTCCTTCAATTTCTCATGAATTTGGTAGGAGGATCAAGTTAAAATTGTAAGCACAAAATCTAGGTGAAAAACCTATCCCGATGAAGTTGATTTCATTGTAATATGAGGTGGGAAATGACCCTATCAAAAATATTGGTGACTCTATTAATAGATACCATGGTATATTTTTTTCTGAAACTCTCACCAAGAAATAATTTGTTTTTTAATTCCAAGCATTCCATTGGGCAAAACATAGTGAAATTTGTGAAAGGAATGATAACCATATCATATCAAGCCAAGAACATAGATGCTAATTAAACATCACGATCAATAAGATGAAAGTAATTCACCAGAATAACTTTACATAAACCTTTACAAACAAATGAACAGCAATATCATATATTATTATGGAACTCAATGCAATACATTGAGAATGGGCCTTGCTTAAATAGGCAAGGAATAACAATCTAAGAACCAGTCAAGGTCGTAGATCAAGCCATAAATCAAGGAAATAACTAGTCATCAAAGAACTAGTCAAGACCATAGATTTAGGAGAGAACTAGACATCAAGGATCTAGTCAATACCATAGATCAAGGAAAGAACTAGTCAATACCATATATCAAGGAAAGAACTATACCTAACAACTAGATAATATCTCCTAATATCTAAATAAGATAAAAGAAATATCCACACACATAAGTGGGTGAGGATAAATACAATAAAGGTAAATAAAGTACCTAGGTGAACATGAGCTAAGGTAAATACCTACTCTAACAATTTGGAGCATGGGATCGTGACGAAGAGCCAAATCCAAAATATTGTTCTCATCGTAAAATGATGCCATTTTTATCACTTACTAAAAATAGCATATTCCATTCTCTTCTACATGCCAAAATAATAAGTCTCCCAAATTGCAAGTCTAATCACTTGGAGTAGTTAGAAAAGATGCAAAATGAAAGACAGGGAAAAAACAACAATCTTCCAACAATAGCAGGTCTGGGAAAAGTAACCTACTAAAAATAGAAAATTTCTAAAAATAAAAATACATGATCAATGAGAGAGATGGAATATTCAAGAAGGTTCAGAAGGTGAAATTGAAGCAAAATAAGTGATATGCCCCAAAATAGTACGTCATGGTTTGACATCTTAAAAATAGAAAGTCTTCATTTTGATCACAAAGAGTTGCATATGGCTTCATTTTCACTCATCTTTCTACTTTTTGGAATATTCACAAGATTTTAAAATGACCTCATGGCTCAAATAGAGGAATGATAACTTCACAAGGGTCCTAGAAGCATCACCCCTAATTTTTATTGTGTTTAGAAGCAAGACTGAGCATCACAAGGTGTAACATGTGGATCTATCACCATCTCTCAGTGAGATGGGTGTTATAATGAGTTGGCCAAGGTGAGTTCAATGGGCTAAATATTTCATCAATCAAGTATCAAGGAGGATCATCATGATCATTTCCTATGTTCATTCCGAACTCACATCGAGAGGTTTTGAATTAATGTTTCTAAACACTCATTTCATGGTCCAAGATGTCCAAACATTGTCATCATTGGAAAGTTCTTCATCAATGACAAAGGTATATTTATTCTTGGGATCATATCTTCTTTCCCCACCTTCCTCATTATTTATCCTCTTCTCTACTCCCTTTCTAATTCTTAGTTGTGAGAAATCGTGACATTCATCCTATCCATTAATGTGACTATAGTCCAAATTTAGTAAGTTTCCCTTAATTGATAAAAGGTGAATTAATGTTCTTTCCGAGGAATTTCAAATGTCACAGGTTGTGAGGTCAAATGAAAGATCATGTGGGGGGTAGATGAAGGGTCTTCTCAATGTCTATAAATTATAAAGACACCCTCATTGTTAAGGGTTGTCAATTTTGTATGCTCAAGTTGTGGTCAATTTCTGGAAGGACATTACTACTTGTTTTCTGGAGATATATATAAGAGATAGCATTATTTTGTTTTCCCAACATACTTTTCCTCTCTTTATTTTCATTTTACAACTTGTGGAGATGTCAATAAAGGAAGTAGTTTCTTCCTTCTCATATGTGTGAATGTGTGCAACTTTGTATGCATTTTTTCCTCTTGTCATTGGTGCCATAAGCATAGTTGTTTATTTCTCTAATTGTGTATGTGAAAATTTTGATTAACTTTAGAAAGAATCCCTTTTCCTACTTGCAAAATTAATCTCTCCTTTCCAATTTCTCACTCCCTTTTCCATCACTATGTAGAAATTTCCTCCCTTATAAAAAATTGCAAGCATTTTATGCGAGACAGTGGAGCATGCATGTTGGATCCTCGACATCATAGGCTAAAAAAAATTTCCTTTTAGTTCACTCACGATAAATGAATATACACCATCCAAGTAGAGGGACCTAGAGTCCCAGATCGTTGGCAAGATACCCACAAATTTTTCTACCCAAAAAATTTTCTCGCTAATGGGACGCTACAAGACATATGGTATTCATCATCTAGCAGGCAGATGTCCCCTGGAGGTCACCAAAATTTTGTCCAAAATTATACCCCATGTAATTCAAAACTTATCAAAAGGACGTAATCAACTTTATGCTCTAGAAAAGTCATGGGAGACTAGTTTAGTCTACCGTATAATGTAGAAACTTATTATTCCATGGGTTCTAATAATCAGTGGAATAAGAGAATCAATAGTGCATGGACTTAGGTGGAAATTGGTGAAATTTAGTGTTGTGTGACATCTTATTAATTTTTGTAACACTAGGAAATAATTCCCTAGTAGGGGAAATCAGATTAAGTATTGGGAAATTGTTTATCTATGGTAAATGGAAGAAATTGACTAAATTTAATGGTCATAGAACACTAGCTAGTATTCCTCAGGTTTACTAAATTATAACATCACACGGATTTTCTCTTAGATGTTTCTTTGAAGTATTGATGAAACAGATAGGGTAACGGGCATAGGAGGAATACCTATTTTAATGTTGGTTGATGGGTTTTTGCACGCGTATGACTTCCAAATCCATAGCTGATCGTGAGAGCTTCCTTTTGGCTAGGAGGAACTACCTGTAATGAAAAGCAAGACCACCAGAAAGAGTTAAACAATATGTGCAGTGAACTACCTAGCGTGTGCTAGATCCAGGAAGTGTGATACTTCCTAGATGGCTATCAGTCCACTGTTTTAAACAATTTAATGCGGGAAATGAAGTAAATCCTATTGTAATTTGAAATGATTTAGGTATCTCACTTAAAACACAATAAGAAAGATCTAATCTAACAGGCTAGGTTAGAATAGGATCCGAAGGTCAAATAGTTGGTTCTGGTCTCTGTAGGTCTAACAAAAGTCTCAGGTAGGTCACAGGTGATTAAGGGGATGTAAAATTAGGTGGATATGTCCCTGTTCTGGGTTGTATGAGCACATACAGTAACCGATGCTGGTTAAGGGTGACCGATGGAGGTTAGGCGTAACTGGTGCCGGTTACTGTGGAGTTCTGGGGATGCCACAAAATGGGTTTGGGGTCTCCTTTGTGATTGCACAAAGGATTTTGGTTGGTCAGGATGAGGTATTGGGTGATTTGGGAGGGATTTGGTGAGGTTTTAATGGGTATATGGAGGGGGAATGTTGAAGGAGGTCAATGGGTGGCTAGGTAAACAATAGGTGATAATATAATGACAAAATGAAGTGAACCAGAGAAGTAGAATGTTTTACTTACTTGGATTCTAGTCCTGGACACCTGTGAGTGAGGGATGGGGGTGCTGGTAAGAGGTTGAAGGCTGCAGGTGATCACCAATCGTAGGAGAGCTTCTGCATGGGCTTTATGTGCATTCCTCTTTTATTGGTTAGATCAGATCATTGCTGGGGTGGCTGTGCAGGAGAAAATACTTGATCTCCTTCCTTGCATGTGTGTTCTCGCTGGAATTTGATCTCAGAAGATGTGATATCTCTTAGGAAGATCTCAATGTTTGCCAAATTTTTCCAATCTTTGCCAACCTTGAAAATAAGGTTGTTTTGGGGGTTAAAAGGGTAACCGACGGTGGTTCCAGCCTAACCGGTGATGGTTAGGGCTAACCGACATCGGTCAAGGTGGGATTTCCTAGGTTTACTAAACTAGGGAGATCCTCTTGATTTTCTCGGATCTCATGTCGTTAACCCGTGGATTAAACTGGAAGCTTCTTGTAAGCATGCGGGAATGTGGTTAGAGAGAATGTAGGCATTGATTTTTAGGGTTTTGGTAAGTCTTAGTTAGTTATGGAAACTTACTAAGAATAGGTCTTAGGGTGAGTTGGCTTGATGAGGTGTCTAGGTGAAGTGTATGTGTGGATATTATTTAAATTAAGATATTTAAATAATAAATATGGTGAGGATAATGAATTAATTAATTAAATTAATATTAGTGAGGTGAAGGGGGCCATGGCTAGGTGAATGTGATGAAGGGTGCTTATTTGTCGAGGGACCAAAGGGGAGTGTGACCTAATTTTAGTGTCTACATTTTTCCCCTTTTTGTTGCGTAGCTTGTATTAGTAAGCGACGCTAACAAAAAATAAGATGTGGTTGCCCCATGTGTGGGTGAAGGTGATCCCCCTCAAACCAAGAACTGACAAGGCAGCAGGTAGAATTGGTGAGTGGTTTGATAAAAGGTAAATGTGATGAAAAGAAAGGTGGGTAATGGGGGAAAGAGGAGAAAGGTCTACTTGGGTAAGCTAGGTAATGGGTCAGGGTCAAAGGTAGTAACAGTCAAATGCACGCACACGTATAAACTGTAGCATGCTACCGGGTTGAAGAGCAGTCAAACTCTACATCATCTAAGGTCGATAGGTTTATCCAAATGAGGTTGAAGTGATTCCGGTATCCAAGGTATAGGATATGGTCAGGAAACACAACGTAGGTTAGGTGTAGGAACATTTTAGGTATGTTCCGGTACACCAAAGGTAGGGTCAGGATAAACGGTCACGGCAATAGGCTAGGTAAGGTCATTAGGTCAACAACACAGGTAACAGTGCCACAAGGTATAGCGAACACATGAGGTCAAAGGTCACGAGCGATGGTCCAGGTCCAAATATCTAGGTCACAGCACGTGGGTAAGGCCAAGGTAGGGGTAAAATAACAAGTCCCCAAAGGAGGAAAAAGGGAGGTAGTAAATGATGAGGTTGGGAATGTGAGGGAAATGGTTTGGGTAAAGGTGGGGTGGGGTAAATGATCAGGGTGAAGGTTGGGTGAGGTAAAAAAAGGAGGTAGGGGTAGGGTAAAAGGGTAAAATTTAGGGGAATGGGTAGGTGAGGGTGACTAATGCCGGTCAAGGATAACCGACATCGGTAGAGGTCAACCAACCATGGTTGGGTAGGGCACATGACCGATGTCAGTCAAGGGTAACCAATGTCGGTTAGGTCGGGTTTGTTATAAAAACAAAAAATCCACGTTTTTTGTTATTCATTTGTCTTTTAGCTATTTGAGAAAATGACAAAAGAGAGAGAAAAGAGAGAAAAGTTTCCAGACAGAGTGGAGCATTGAGTTGGTAGTGTGAACGATGGGTGATCAGTTGGTGAGAAGCAGGTCCACAGGATCAGTGTGAGGGATTTAATTGGGTAGAGGTTGTGGGTACCGATTTGGTGATGGCGGAGGCCAGAGAGGGATCAGGCGGGCCACCAGTGTAGTGGCTAGACGTGCCACTGAGATGATGACAGTGCGACGAGGTAAGCACCCTACTCTAGGTGTATGTGATTAGATAGAGTAGAGGATTAGTATATTGTTTTTTGTAGTTTCGGTTGGGTTTTGTTTTTGTGGGTGGGAATGGGTTAAATTTGGAAATGGGGGGAATAGCAGGTAAAAAGAGGAATGGGGAGGGAAATAAATGGGATAGGTGGGGTGGGTGGAGGTCTAGGGGTAGTGTAGGTCTTTGTAGGTGGGTAAAAGGGGTAAGGGGAGGTTTTTTAGAAAAGGGGGGTTTTGGGAAATCATGGGTTTTACCGCGACAGTGACTGGCGTCGGTCAAGTTTGGCTGACGTCAGTCAAGCTAAACTAGTATCGGTCACCAAATACGTGACTAATGCCAGTTAAGGGGTGACCGGGGTTGGTAAGGGTGAACTGGTATCGGTCACCAAACAGGTGACCGATGTCAATTAAGGGGTGACCGGGGTCAGTAAGGGTGAACCGGTACTAGTCAGGTTATTGGGAACAAGGGTCCAAAAGTGATGTGGGCTAGGTGGTTGAGATGGGTAGGGTGAAAATAGGGTGTGGGAAAATGATAATTGGTAAATATGGATATGATAAATGGAGATTAATGTTTTGTTTGTATGGATGCAGGGGAGAGCACAGCTACATATGTGGGATAGGGTTCCACCCTTGCTCGTGACAGTGCGTGGTGCAATGACCCTAGAGGAGCTACAGCATGTGGAGGTAGTTGGCTTGAGTGGGGTTCATCACTATCAACATGTAGTCCAACAACCCAGTTTGATGGTCACGCTCATCGATAGATGGGATTCCATGACCAACACATTCCACCTGCCGATGGGTGAGATTACTATCACCCTGGAGGACGTGTTCCAGATTCTTCAGCTACCCATATTGGGTGCACAGGTCTACTCCATCTCCTCTGAGGCCTCAGAGGAGCTGATTGTGACTATTTTTGGTGAGGGGATGGCCGACCTGAGATTCCATAGCGCCAGCTTGAGCTATGGAGAGATGTACCTAGCCCATCCGGAGGAGACGAGGCTAGTGGTTCTGTTGATGGAGGCAGTGTGCTGCTATGCACTACCAAATGTAGAGGGTGGATGGTTTCCCCAATCACTGATGGGGGTACTCCATGACATGATGGTGGATGAGACCCACTTTTCCTGGGCACCAACATTCTTGGTGCAGTTGTACAGGGAGTTGTGGGCATATGGGCGGTTGCGCAGGTTCAGCCTGTGTTGTACATTTTTACTGCACTGCTGGGCGTACAAGCACATAGTTTGTGTGTGGCCTATAGGGATGCCCCAAGCAGATGCATTCCCAGTGAGATTTTTGTGGGTGGGGTATAGGAGATGGGTGCTAGTTATTGGAGAGCAGTGATCTGAGAGGCCCACACATGATGTGGCCTATTTCTGGTAGTTACTGGAGGGGTTTTCCAGAGTGGACATTATCTGGAGGCCATATGTGGGATTCCCCTCATATAGGCATATGCATGAGGAGCTAGCTGAGCTCCAGCTAGAGAGATGGATATAGGGTCACCATGCCAGGGGAGTATGAGATGATCCTAGTAGATAGAGTCTGGTGGCAGTTCGGGCTAGTACAGGACATACCTCTGCCCTTCCCACAATACTAGAGAGATGATGTGGAGAGGCCCTTACCTCTACCATAGCCTACAGTGCCCACAGGGCAGGAGGAGCAGCTAGTGGACCGGTGGATAGATGACGTCGGGTGCACAGACAGGTACATATAGTGGTGGGTGGCTCACTTACGAGCCATACCACCCAGACCGGGGCAGCCAGATCTAGCCACCATCACGGTGCAGAGAGATGCCCTACAGGGGCAGGTGGCTACTCTCATTACCTAGTTGGGTATACTACAGACATAGCTGGAGGGCTCTGAGGTGGAGGTAGCAGAGCTACAGGTATAGGTGGCTAGTCTGCAGGCCCAGATGGCTGGTGGAGGAGATGGAGATGGAGAGGAGGGGGATGGTCAGGTGGCAGCCTTACAGGCTCAGGTGGTAGGTTTACAGGGCTAGTTGGCCACAACCCAGGCATAGATTGGGGCCTTACAGGCCCAGATACAGGCACAGGGGCAGGGGGCACCACCACAGGCACCACCATCATAGGCACCGGGACCGGGTCCCAGTTCACAGGCAGGAGCGGGGTAGGGTCCCACAGGATAGGTACAGGGGCCGAGACCTATGGGACCACCACAGACCATGCCTATATCTAGGTTACGGGATGCCCTAGGTGAGGCTAGATATTATCAGGACCAACTGATGGCGGCCAAGGATAGAATTCATATCCTATGCCGAGTATAGGGCACAACAGGAATCTAGTGAGAAGATGAAATCCCACACTCATAGTGTGGAGAGCACAGGGGGTCAACGAGCTCTGAGGCCTGATAAGGTAGAGGATACCAGCACATGGAGAGCCACTCTAGTTGAGGCACCAGCAGGGACCCAGGAGGCCAAGGGCACAGGCAATACAGAGATGGAGGACATCCACCAAGATGCTTGATATGTGGTCACCTAGTTTTTGATGTATGATAGTCTTTTTTTGATTTATACCGGCTTGCGTGTAGAAGAGATAGTTGTATTTTTTATCACATACCAGCTTGCGTGCCAACGACAGTGAGGATGTATGAGATATTTTTCTATTTTGAGCATATACCGGCCTGCGTGCCGAAGAGATTTTGTATTATTTCATTATTTTGTTGTATATATGAGACCGACCTACATGCCGATGACATTTTGTATTGTGTATCAGCCTGCATGCTGATGATTTTGAGATGATGGACATGATGAGATAGCCATGTATTTTTGAGATACACATTGATTTATTTATATGATGAGATACATGGTATTTTTTGATTTGTTGATGTGTTGATGAGATTTTGATTTGTTATTTTGATATGGATGGAAAGTAGGTGAGTTAGGCATGATGGAGTCAGGTTGATTTAGGCCTGGATCGAGTCAGGTCTGGTTAGGCATGGATCGAGTTAGGTTGGTTTAGGCATGGATCGAGTTAGGTCAGTTAGGCATGGATCAAGTTAGGTCAGTTTAGGCATGGATCGAGTCAGGTCATAGGCATGGATCGAGTCAGGTCAGTTTAGGCATGGATCGAGTTAGGTCATAGGCATGGATCAAGTCAGGTTATAGGCATGGTTGAGTTAGAAAGTAGGTGAAGTTGTGATTCATTATTTTATGCAATGAATGATAATATGGGTCATATGTGAGATGTGGTATAATCTAAGCATAGTGATGATAAAGAAATGCTAGGTGTAATAAATGTATGTTGTGATAAGGATTTAAAATATGAAGTAACTTGTTGTTTGTTTGGTTTAATTTCCAATTTGGGATAAAAAAGGGAAACTAAGTGAGGTGTGAGGAACATGGAAGATGAATTGTTTAGGGTAGAGAATGGCCGAGCTAACCTCCAAGGGCCCCATGCCCTCAGAGTGTTGCCTACATAGTCCCGGTGAAAGGGGACCTCAGGCCGATGTAGTTCTCCCATGAGCTAGGGAAGAATATGATGAGGTATGAAAATGAGTTAGTAGGTTTTAGGCATGGTGTGGGTTTTAGATCTGTTAGGTGTGGGTGGATTATAGGTAAAGTGATGTAGGTGATGTCAATTGTGGTAAAAGAAGAAGATTACCCCAAAAGTAAGTGTCGAGGACCAAGTCCTGTATAAGGTAATCAAAATGTAAACAAAGACGGTTTAAAAGATAAGAGGGGGCAAGAAAGCCACCTGATTGGGTAGGATCATACCGAGTAGATCATGCCTTGGAGGAGGTGATGAACGTAAGACCCTAAAGACATTGCATGATTGATTGTTCTATGGTGAAAAGTAGTCACATGATCACCAAATGTCTAAGTTCCAAGAAGTCCCTTGAGGCAGTAGGAAATGGGAGTGGGAATGGTAAGAAGGGTGAAAGGTAGTTAATTGTTATATGGTGTGAGGTAGCATGCTCTTTGGGCAAGAGATCCAAGGTCACAATGGGTAAGTCCATGACTAAAAAGGTTTGTTGTTTTGACTTATAGTTGAGATAGACTGATCGATGCGGGAAGTCTATATGGGATGAAGAAAATTTAACTCCTTGAGGTCTTCGTGAAGCTGATCGATGCGGGAAGCTTCGGTTTCTCTCTTTTTTGTTTTTTTTTGTTTTTTTAAAGCTTTACATAGCTGTCCTTCGAGGGAGCAGTCTATTTATAGCAGTGATTGTCGAGAGGAAGATGTCCTTTTGAGGGAGTCATCTTTTGAGTGGAAGTTTGACTCAAGGAGTTATATCCCATGTGAGGGCTTTGAAGTCATGGACAAGACCAAGGTGGAAGATAGGACTCTTGTTCAAAAGGCAAGGTGTAATGACCATGGGATCTCATCTAAAGGTAGATGAAAAGTATCCATGAGAATCATGCTATGTGCAGTGCCGTGGTACACATATTCAAGAGAAGATAACAAGTGACGAGTACTCACATGATTCTTGTTTAATCATTGGTGAGGTGTATGAAGTGAATAGCACTCAAGGGACAAGCATGGAAAGAGACAAAAGGTGAGGTAGGATGACAAGTCAACAATAGAATGGTCAAAGATGCAAGGCGTTAAGGGGCTCAGGTTCAGGTTTACCATCGAGTGAAGATAAATGATAAGCACCTGATCCATAAGTATGGGTCACGATGTATGGTCCAAGCCAATTAGGAGAAAATTTTCCCCGTTTACTTTTTTCTACTTTGGTTACGTGTTGATTTTCTTTCAGGACAAGGTCACCGACTTGGAAGGTCCGTTCATGGACACATTTGTTCATAGGCACGTTTGATACATTTTTGGTAAACTTGAAGGTGATCCAGAGCATTAAGATGACGTTCATCTAGTAACTCTAACTGTGCTAAATGGTCCTGAAAAAGTCATCATCAGTGAGCATGTCATGGAGAGAAATGCGCAGTGAGGGAATCTGGACTTCGAGAGGTAGGACTGCCTCTATACCATAGACCAGAGAAAAGGGTGTGGCCACAGTGGAAGTGCAAATACTAGTGCAGTATGCCCACAGGGAAAAAGGAATGTGCGTATGCCAATCCTTCCCAGTATCATTGACCACTTTCATGAGAATCTTGTTTAGGGTTTTGTTAGTGGATTCGGCTTGGCCATTGGTTTGTGGGTAATAGGGTGATGAGAAACTAAGCTGAATGCCAAAGGCATCACAAAGTTTTTGCAATGTTTTGTTTTTGAATTGTTTTCCATTGTCAGTGATGAGGCGATGAGGAACACCAAAGCGACAAATGATATGGTGGTTAATGAACTCACATATTTTCTCAGCTTTCGTGGAGATGAGTGGTATGGCTTCCACCCATTTTGTATAGTATTCGGTAGCAGTGATGATCCATTGATGGCATTGGGAAGAATGGGGATTGATTTCTCTGACAAGATCCAAACCCCATTGAGAGAAGGGCCAAAGGTCACGAGTGACCTGTAAGGCGTGGCTGGGTGTATGATGAAGATTGGAATGTTGTTGGCATTTTACACAATGTTTGACGTAGTCGCAACAATCATAGTTAAGGGTCGGCCAGTAATAGCCCAGGTGAAGAATACGCTTAGCAACAGCAAGGCCACTGAAGTGACCTCCACATATGCCATCATGAACTTCCTTAATGGTATAAGGAATTTCAGAACTCGTGAGGCATCGTAAGAGAATACCATCAAAGCCATGCTTATAGAGGAGTCCCCCCAGATGACGTAATGAGAGACCTTTTTAAGGAAGGCACATTGTCCATTTACAGGTGAGATCAGGAGGTAAGATGGAGAGAGAAAGGTAGTCGAGTATTGTTTATACCAAAGGTCACTCGGGTTGGAGGTGATGGTTCTGATGGAGTAAACATCATGAGGTAAATAAGAAGGTGATTGGAGTCATTGTACGGTGACAAAGATTTTAGAATCGGCGGGTGAAGCAGGTATTTGGGAAGCTAAGCAGGCCATGGTATCTGTAAATTTGTTGGTTGAACGTGGGATGGTTTGAAGGGTGTAACGATCAAAGGTGGTCAAAAGTACATCTACATGATGTTTATACTTTTGAAGTATCTCATTACGACATTGGTATATACCATTGACTTGGTTTACGACCAATTGAGAATCACCAAAGATGTTGATGGATTTGACATCTAGGGCGTAGGTGGCTTGGAGACCTAGTACGAGTGCTTCGTATTCAGCAATATTGTTGGTGCATTCAAAATCTAGTTTGAAAGACAAAGGCATGGGTTCACCATCAAGGGGAATGAGGATAATACCAGCCCCACCCCCACACTGACACTTGGAACCATCAAAGAAGAGTGTCATTTGGTAAGGGGGTTCGTCCAGGGAAAGGGTAGCAATCGACTCATCTGGAAAGTCAAAATTAGAGGGTTGATCCCCAGAAATAGGTGTGTCGGCCAATTGGTCAGCGATTGCTTGGCCCTTGATGGACTTTTGATGAATGAATTTGAGGTCAAGATCAGCTAAAAGCATAAGCCATCATGTGGCACACTGATTTTGATAAGGTTTGGCGTACATGAAGTGTAAGGGGTCAGTGTTGGTCACAACATAGGTTTTGTGGTTGAGTAGGTAATGACAGAGTTTGGTGGCAACGAAAACTAAGGCTAAGAAAATTTTTTTAGGGATGGGTGTATCGGGTTTCATAGTCCAAAAGAGTATGGCTTATGTAATAAACCACCTGCTCCCTGTGTTGTTCATCGCGATGAGTGAGCATGGCTCCCAAGGAATGATCGGTAGCTGAGATGTATAGGTAAAAAGGTTGATCATCTTTAGGTGGAATGAGTATGGGTGGTTGGAGAAGGTATTGTTTTAGGGCCTCAAAAGCTTTGTGGTAGTCATCATCCCATTTAAAGGAGACATCCTTCTTGAGTAGATGATGAAATGGTTGACATCGATCAGATAATTGTGAAATGAAATGGCGAATAGACTACAATTTACCTTGCAGGCTACGGAGTTGTTTAAGGTTAGTGGGTGGAGGCATTTCCAGAATGGCCTTGACTTTAGCAGGGTCAACTTCTATACCACGTAGGGAAATGATAAATCCCAGGAGCTTTCCTGAGAGAACCACAAAGACACACTTCTTAGGCTGAAGGTGGACGTAATATTTAATGAGGTGGTCAAAAATGGTTTTGAGGACAACAAGGTGTTCGGAGCGGCACTTAGATTTGGCCAAGAGATCATCCACGTAATCTTCCAATATGTGATGCATGATGTCATGGAAGATGTAAGTCATAGCCCGCTGATATGTGGCACCAACATTTTTAAGGCCGAAAGGCATGACTCGATAGCAGAAGGTCCCCCAAGGGGTGATGAACGAGGTTTTGTGTTGATCCTCTGGGGCAAGCAGGATTTGGTTATAACCCGAGAAGCCATCCATGAGTGATAGCATCTCATGGCCAGCGGTAAGGTCAACCAGCTGGTCAATACCAGGTAAGGGAAAGTCATCTTTCAGACATGCTAGGTTGAGGTCACGGAAGTCCATGCAAATATAGAGTCCCCCTGTCACCTTAGTGACAGGGACAATGTTAGAAATCCAACAAGGATAATCAATGGGTAAGATGAAGGAAACAGAAAGAAGGCGCTAAAGTTCTTCTTTGATGAGAAGGGCAATGCGAGGGTGCATTTTCCTCAGTTTTTGTTTGATGGGTTTGGCATCGGGAATGGTTACAATATTGTGGACCACTATGGTGGGGTCAATACCGGGCATGTCTGCATAAGACCAAGTGAAAGCATGGTTATGGTCTTTGAGGAAAGAAGTGATGGCTTCCTGTTCAGCAGCATCTAAAGATTGACCGATCTTTAGGATGTGTGGGTCATCCTGAGTATGAATGTTGATCTCGATAGTCGATTCATTCAACATGGTTTGCATCTCAGAAGGTAACGACTGATGAATATATGAGTCTTCGGCACCAAGGTAGGTGAGTATAGAGTCATCATCCTGACATTGAATGACATTAATTGAAGGTGTATCGTCATCGATCATTTCAGGATACAGGAAGGGAAGAGTGGAAGGGGCCTCGCCCTCACGTTGATAAGTCAGAGGCCCCAAGGAAATGGTGTTTATGAAAAAAAAAGTTAGGAGGGATAGATTCAGGATCCATCGACTCCGTCGGTGAGGGTGGTGATGAAGGTGGAGTGGGTGAAGAAGGTGGAGAAGGGCTAGTGTCCTTAATGAGTTCAATGCGGGCCTGTTTGGTAGGTGGTTCAGGAAAGCCGATACCACTACGGTCGTTATGTTTGTGGGTGGTACATGGAATGACAGTATGGTGGCCTTGCTCATAAAATCCAAAACCAAAACCCTTCCATGCACATCGGTGCAGGAAGGTGTGGGTGAAATGGTGATTGGTAAGTGATTGGAAGTCGGTGGAAAATGGGTGAGTTTGTGACAGTGGTTTGGGTGTGTAAGTGGTAGTATCAAGTCCCCCATAGGTGAGACTAGTACGAAGGTGAGGGGGACCATACAGGAGACATTCTCCTATATGGTGATCATAACGAGGGTGTTGGTGAAGGCTTCCATACTCTTGTGGAGTAAGGAATGTGTTGACACTATATAGGCGGTACTCCCCCAGAGTGAGGCGTTGAAAAACACCTTCCAAGGGATCGGTGGTTGGTATGTAGGTAGCTGGAATGGATGATGTGTCGGAGGTCACTGGGGAGGTAGAGTTAATGGATTGGGAAGCTGATGGGTCGGCCATGGAGGTTGTGGCAGTGGTAGGAATGGAGGAGGTATGTGTGGTTGAGGTAGCGACTGTACTGGTAAGTGGAGGTGTAGGTGAAGTGGTGGTGGTCATGGAGGTAGACGCTTTAATGGGTATGAGCACATCATTGGGTCGGTAAAGCATGTTGCATGTTTTAAAAGGTGATGGATCAGCTGGAATGGTATAGGTGTGTCCTTCATGTTCAAACTTTACACAACGATGCAAAGTGGAAGGAACGCAACCCATGACATGAATCCAGGGTCTGCCAAGCAACAGGTTATATTGGAATTCCCCCTCCAAGATGTAGAATAGTTCTGGAATAGTGTGGGGGCCCACGCGAATGTGGAGGATGACGGTGCCTAGTGTAGAGGTGATAGCATCATTGAATGAATGCAACATGACAGGATGTTTATGCATGTAATTGTCAGGTATATGCATTTGAGTGAATGCATGGGATGAAATGATGTTAATGCTAGCACCCCCATCAATCATCACACGGCATACCCGTATGTCATCGATGTGGACAGAGATGAAGAGGGCTGGGTATGGGTCATCATTTTGGTGTGGCATGATCTCTTCCTCTGAGAAGCTAAGGGAGGCTACTTGGTGAATAGGGTGGGGTGAAGATGAAGGTGGTAATTTGGTGAGAGAGGCTACATGATGGGGTGTGATAATGGAGGCTACGGGTGTAGGGTCATTGGGTAAAACCTCAATAGATTGAAGAACCTCCATGAGAGCTTGACGATGGGATTCTGAGGTTTGAATGAGGTCATATAAGGACATCTTGAGGGGAGATTGGTGTAATTGTTTGAGCATGGTGTGATGTGTGACACCATTAGAAATGGGGTACGTGGGGCCGTAAATAGTGATTTTAGGTATGGGTGCAGATGGTATGTTGGGTATAGGATTGGTTGGTGGGTCAGTCACCTTTTCTTTACCTTTATCCTTCTGAGCACATGTAGTGACATGTATCATGTTGATTTGAGGGGAGTTGGAAAATGGAGAAGGTGTAGGGTGAGTGGTATAACGACACGACGGGAAAAAACCTACCAGAGGAGAAAAACCCTATGAGGTGAGCTGGGCGCAATGACATTTGGGTGGTGGCATGGCAAGTTCTCTGATGTGAACCATGTTAATTTCAAATCTTGGGGGTGGCTCTAGGAGCTGTGAGGGTGGAGTTTGTGGTTGTTGAGTGGACAGTGTGGGAGTGGGTGTCGGTGAAGTAGGGTCCTCATCGAGAAGGTCATCATCGTCAAAGTTGGCTTCTGGAGGACATAACTGGATCAGGATGGTTTTCAATGCCTTGTAGTTCTCCACATCGTGCCCTGGCACACGATGGTAGGCACAAATTTTAGTATCATCAAACCCTTTTGGCTTAGGTTTGAGGGGGTCGTAAGGTCTGAGTGGTGGTAATGTGATGACAGAAGTCTCAAGGAGGTTGGTTAAAATTTTGGCATAGGACCCTGCTAGTGGATCGCAATGGGAAGTGAACGTGTGGGTTTGGGTGTAGGTGTGGTTGATTGTTGAGGAATGGTCTTTGGAAGAGGAGGAGTGGATCGAGCTATGGTTTTGGGTGTCAGTGTGGTTTTGGGTGTCAGTCGTGTTTGTTTAGGTAGGGGTATGGTGGATGAACTGGTAGGAGGGTGTGTAGTTGTTTTGACTATCTTATTGTGGGGTAGTGGAGTTTTGTTTTTGGGTTGCACCTTCTTGGGTAAAGGTGATATGGGTGTACAAGGTCTAGAAGGAAAGGTAGATGGGGGAAGAGGATGAGTTACCCATGGGGATAACAGAGGTGCTATGAAGGTAGAGGATGTGGGTCATGCAGGAGGTGTAAGGGACAGAGATTGAAGTGTAGTGGGTAGTGAAGGAATTGCTGAAGGTATTGGAGGTATGGGTGGTAGCGATGCTGTAGGTGCGGGTGTAAGTTGTGTTGGGCGTCTGGGTAGGTTAGAGGTTTGTGAGGAAGGAATGGGTTGTTGTGCTTTTGGTTTATTGATGGGTGGAGGTTGCTTGACCATGTTGGGAAGCTGAGGTCTTAAGATAGACGGGATAGGTGAAGGTGTGATTGGCATAGCCGGGGTATGAGTTCTATGGGTTTGGTGCTTTTGCTTGGGTGTCAGAGTAGGTGTGGTGTTGACTTTGGAGGATGTAACTAAATCTAGTTTGATAGGTGGATGAGTAAGGCTGGTGGTTGGGGTGACCCCTAAGGTGGTAATAGGTTTAGTCAAGGAAAATGTTGTAGGTGTGGGTTTGGGTTTAGATGTAGTTTGGGTTATGGGTAAGGGTGTATGTGAAGTTATGATGGGTGTCATGGAAGGAGTTGTGATAGAGGTGGTTGTGTTTGGTTCGATTGGTCGGAATACTTTTGGGTAGATAGTGGAAGTATCAGTAAGTGACATCTACATCTGTGTTGAGACCGGAAGTAGAAGACACCCCCATAATAAGGCTCTATCCACATAATCTAAGTGATCGGCCAAACATGAGAACGGCACATCTGTGGGTGGAGTTGATGAGGACTTAATGGAAATTCCCGTAAAATGTGTCTTAGAGATAGGAAATTGGCTAGCTTCAGCTTCCGTGGGTAGGAGAGCCGAAAGTAGGTCTGTAGGATTTTGGGTAGCTGATGGAGAATGCTCACCAAGAGGCAAAGGTATCTCAACTGGGTCTATGATAGGTGGAGGAGATGATGGGAGCTCCTCTATAGGTGGAGGAGATGATGGGTGCTCCTCTGTGGGTGGAGGAGGTAATGGGTGCTCCTCTGTGAGTGGAGGAGGTACTGTGGGTACCGGTTCTCTAAGTGGAGAAGCCAAAGGTGAAATGGTCTCGATGTTAGCGGAAGACTCCTCTGTAGGTGATGAAGGAGATGAAAGGTGTTCCTCTATGGGTGGAGGAGTAGGTGCGGTGGATTCCAACATGGAAGGAGGATTTCAGGCTAGGATTTCCTCTATGGAAGGAATATGGGGTAACTGGGAGGTGACAGGTACATCAGTAAAAATAGCGTGAACCTCATGGGTATGAGTATCATGAGTTGAGGTCTCACCGGTTTGATCAGATGAAGGGGCATGGTTGGGAAATGGTTTCTTGAAGATGTGTAGGTTTTGGTTGGTAGGTGCGTTAGGATTATCCATGGTTAACTCACCTTTCTCGAGCATTTCTTGGACAATATTTTTGAAAGTGATGCAATTTCCATCACTATGACCCTTTACTCGATGATAGTTACAGAAGTCATGTTCTTTATACCATGCGGGCATGGGGCGAGCAGGGTCGAAACCAGTGTGTGGTTTTATAGGTGGAAGGGTAATGGCCCTGGCTTTGATAAGCTTTTCTAAGACAGAAGAGTAAGGTTCCCCGATTGGGGTGTATTTCCACTACTCTCATCTGAATTGAAAAGTCTAGATGGGTGAGAGATTAGATGAGGGGGTAGCCTGATTTGACAGATGAGCTGGGCCAGCCTTGAGTACCACTGTGTTAGCGGTGCCCTTAGCTTTTGAGTAATTGGTTTGTGGTTTGGAAGAAGAAGAGGTATCATTCGACTTGAATGTCAAATTCTTATTGCGTAACTGGATTTTCTTCTCTTCGATGGCCCAAATCTCTAACTTTCATGCCATAGTGAATGCTTCATCGAATGTTCAGAAGGTTTGGACCTGCAAGGTCGGTGAGATATGTCTAGCACAAGCCCATGTGAAGAGCTCAATGAGTTCTATTTGTGGTAGTTGGAAGGTGAGTTGATTGATCAAGCTACGCCAGCGAGCGACAAAATCTGTGATAGATTCATCCTCATACTGACGCGTGGAGTATAGGTCAGTCATGGTAACCTTCTTGACAATATTGATAGAGAAATGATCCAAGAAGGCTTGGGCTACCTGATTGAATGAGAATATAGAGTGTCTAGGTAACCCACTATACCAATCTAATGCAGGTCCAGTCAGAGACATGGGAAAGGTTCTCAAGAGCAAGGCATCATCGTGAGTGATCAGATAACACCCATGTTTGAATGACCGTAAATGTTACTACGGGTCTTCTTTGCTATTGAAATGATTGAATTTAGGAATTTCCCAATGCACAGGATATGGGCGGATAGGAATGGATGGGTGGATGGGCTCATTGCAAATCTCATCGTAGGTGAGAGTGTTGTGGGAGCCAGAAACCAATGCCTCCAATGTCTGCATCTTGTCCAACATCAATTTGATTAGGTTGTTGGTAGGTTGCGATGATTGGGTGCCTCCTGTAGCATGAGGGGGTTGGTTTTGGGCATATAACGAGGGTGGCACTCCAGTGTATGGTGCTGCCATGTTGGTTGATTGAGAAGAAGGTAGTGAAATAGGGGGTATGTACCTGGAGGGAATAATAGATGAAACGGGAGGTGGCTGATAGTATGTATATGGAGGTGGAAGGGTCATGGTAACCCTAGTGGCAATGGGGGCTAATGATTGTGGAATGGAAAGGACCACATTCTGAAAAGGGGTAGGGGTCACCAACACGGGAGGTGGCAGTGTAGCTATGGGTATGTGTGAGACATTAGGGGTGGATGAGGTTGCGTTGTGGGTAGTTGTCGAGGGTATGGTGGATGTGGCAGGTGCCATGGAGGTGGCAGACATGGCGGTCATAGTGGGTATAGGACCTAGCTGCGAAACGACTGGGGTAAGGTAGATGCAGGCAGCACAGAGCCAGATGGGGCCGATGCAGGAGTGGGAGTGAGAGTTAGGGGGATAGATACAGGCATGCCGTATATCAACTGACCCAAGGCATCTCGAGTAGAAGAATGGGAAAGGTAAAACTACAAAGCGGCAGGGTTTTGGTCAAGGAGTCATGCAAACTCCTCATCTCCGGTAGTGATAGTGATAGGTTGGATGGGATCCATGGCTGGTGATAAAATGGAAGGTGGTGAAGGACTAGGTGGGAGTGGTTGACAACTGGCATGAAATACGAGTGCGCTTGCTTGTTTTCAGGTCAGCACCATGTGAACCAGTACTGATCAGGTAGAGCTGCTTCTCTGTAAATGACACAGAAAAATAGCAAGAACAGGTGAATCTGACGGTAAAAAGTGTATTAGGTACCAAATGTGGGTTGGGAAATGAAACAGGCTAACCGATGCCGGTTAGGGAAAACTGACGCCGGTCAGGGGTAACCACTGTCGGTCACTATAGAAAATGGACAGTGAGTGAAAAACAAGGTAGGAGGTCAAATCTGACAGGTATGCCAAATCTGATGAGTTTTACAATGTCAATGGGAATGATGGTAGTGACAGGGACTGTGAAAAGTGGAAGAAGATGAATAAAAATGTCCCTTTGGGTAGGTTAACAAAAGGACCTGGAACTGACGTCGGTTGGGTATAACCGACGATGGTCAGAGGGTAACCGATGATGGTTACTGTGAAATTGAAACAGTGATGAAAGAATAGTGGTTGTGAATTAAAATTTGATGTGGAATCAGACCCAGAATTCTGAGAATGATGATAATATGGTCCAGGCACACTCAGGTGAAGCCAGAATACACCAGCTGTGATGAGGAGCATGCAAGGATGAACAAGAAAAAAATGAAGAATGTGCTCTTTCACCTCAAAACACAAGCCAAGCAGAAACACTAAGAAAAATGTGATCCTAGGAGTGCCTTTTCTATTATGTTTGTTGAGCTTATGCTATTTAAGGACTGACACATGAACTATGAAATAAAAATATTCAGTGATGATGGCTTCCTATGAACAAGGAGATCTAAAAGGTGAGGTTTCAGGTATGTTATGGTGGGGGCGGGCCTCGCTTTGAAGTATGACTCGACAGAGCAGCGAGCTGGGTGCCCACTGTGTCATGATCATGTGATCACCTACAGCTTCTTCCAGGTAAGATGTTGTTTAAGAATGTGTGTATTTTAAATTTTTGTGAGGTTTGGTAAGACTCAGAGAGAGAGAAAAAGAAAGTGCTTTCTACGGTTCATTTTTCAACCATCATCTGGTCATGACTTCCAGCGTATAGGTTGCCCACAATTAATGTGAGCTAATGCGATAAATCAGAATGCAATGCACTTATTTTTAAGCCCAAATCGAAGTGTGAAGTTGGATGACACAAAAAGATGAAGAGGAAGAGGGATGCTCTTTCACTACAATGCAGAAAACACGAAGAAATGGTTCTTTTTAATTACACCAAGAGAAATATTTCTTTTAGAGCAAATAGAAAGAAAAGGTAGGTTACCAAGGAAGAAAATTAATGTGTATGCTTTTCAAAAGGGAAACAAACACACAACTTTTCCTAGGAATGAATAAAATGCAAGGAACCCCGGATGGGTCCCACTGGGTGTGCCAAAATGTTTCACCTAATTCTTGGACTTTTCTTTGAAGTATTGATGAAACAGATAGGGTAACAGGCATAGGAGGAATACCTGTTTTAATGTTGGTTGATGGGTTGTTGCGCGCGTATGACTTCTGAATCCACAGCTGATTGTGAGAGCTTCCTTTTGGCTAGGAGGAACTACCTGTAATGAAAAGCAAGACCACCAGAAAGAGTTAAACAATATGTGCAGTGAACTGCCTAGCATGTGCTAGATCCAGGAAGTGTGATACTTCCTAGATGGCTATCAGTCCACTATTTTAAACAATTTAATGTGGGAAATGAAAGTAAATCCTATTGTAATTTGAAATGATTTAGGTATCTCACTTAAAACACAATAAGAAAGATCTAATCTAACAGGCTAGGTTAGAATAGGATCCGAAGGTCAAATAGTTGGTTTTGGGTCTCTGTAGGTCTGACAAAAGTCTCAGGTAGGTCACAGGTGATTAAGGGGATGTAAAATTAGGTGGATAGGTCCTTGTTCTGGGTTGTATGAGCACATATAGTAACCGATGCCAGTTAAGGGTGACCGACGGTGGTTAGGCGTAACCAGTGCCAGTTACTGTGGAGTTCTGGGGATGCCACAGAATGGGTTTGGGGTCTCCTTTGTGATTGCACAAAGGATTTTGGTTGGTCGGGATGAGGTATTGGGTGATTTGGGAGGGATTTGGCAAGGTTTTAATGGGTATATGGAGGGGGAATGTTGAAGGAGGTCAATGGGTGGCTAGGTAAACAATAGGTGATAATATAATGACAAAATGAAGTGAACCAGAGAAGTAGAATGTTTTACTTACTTGGATTCTGGTCCTGGATGCCTGTGAGTGAGGGATGGGGGTGCTGGTAAGAGGTTGAAGGCTGCAGGTGATCACCAATCGTAGGAGAGCTTCTACATGGGTTGCATGTGCATTCCTCTTTGCTTGGTTAGATCATATCATTGTTGGGGTGGCTGTGTAGGAGAAAATACTTGATCTCCTTCCTTGCATGTGTGTTCTCGCTGGAATTTGATCTCAGAAGATGTGATATCTCTCAGGAAGATCTCAATGTTTGCCAACTTTTTCCAATCTTTGCCAACCTTGAAAATAAGGTTGTTTTGGGGGTTAAAAGGGTAACCGACAGCGGTTCCAGCCTAACCGGTGATGGTTAGGGCTAACCGGCGTCGGTCAAGGCGGGATTTCCTAGGTTTACTAAACTAGGGAGATCCTCTTGATTTTCTTGGATCTCGTGTCGTTAACCCACGGATTAAACTGGAAGCTTCTTGTAAGCATGTGGGAATGTGGTTAGAGAGAATGTAGGCATTGATTTTTAGGGTTTTGGTAAGTCTTAGTTAGTTATGGAAACTTACTAAGAATAGGTCTTAGGGTGAGTTGGCTTGATGAGGTGTCTAGGTGAAGTGTATGTGTGGATATTATTTAAATTAAGATATTTAAATAATAAATATGGTGAGGATAATGAATTAATTAAAATTAAATTAATATTAGTGAGGTGAAGGGGGCCATGGCTAGGTGAATGTGATGAAGGGTGCTTATTTGTCGAGGGACCAAAGGGGTGTATGATAGACTCAAGGTTCGTATTGTGGTTTTTTGAAATTATCGGTGACCATACATGTACTACAAGAAAACTCTGAAGGTAAATCGTGGCACCTACATTCATTCAGATCATTTTCTAGGGGACGGATTCCAGCTCAACACTCCTTTCTCCTCTCTTTTCCTCCTTTCCATCCAAAAAAATTATATAAATGGGAGTGTCTTTAAACATTCATAGAGTTATTTCTTACAAAGTTAAATATTTTCTTTTAAATTCCATGCTTTTCGATCCTCTATAACTACATCTCTTGGAAATGTTTTGAGCCTCTTCTCTTGTAAATACAATACAAGTAATATCATTTAATGAAATACAATAGTGGTTTATTCCTTCATGCCCCGTGTATAGAATATGAATCCTCAACATTGTTTTTCTCTAAATATACATATTCTTCAGCTATGAGTTTGATTTTAACCTCATATGTGATATTTTGAACATGTCCACATAACCCAAGTTTGAACCATGATCTAGCTTAGTACATCACCTTCTTTCAGTTTATAACTTTTCCCCTTTTCTCAACCCTGAACTCTATGAAAATGTATTCTAGTTTTAGTTTAGTTGAATTTTGAAGTTGTAGGTTAGTTTTGGTGGGCTACAGTAGAAGGAACCAACCTTATTTGGAGGTTGATATCACTTTTCTAGTCCCGCACTTTTGAGATCATCACATGTTACCCAAATTTTATGATGTTCTCTGTGAACATTCAGGGTGCAACTTTTATAGTGAACATGAATATATAGGAATCCTACTTGAGTCATAATTGAGGTTATTGGCATATGCCAAACATATGTTGATTACACAAAGGGGTCCTTAAAGGAATGGAATAAATAGATGAGTAGACTTCTGTCACAGCGCGATGATGTTATCTTAAGGGTAATTCAAGTCTTTTCAGAAGCCACTATCATAGGGGTATTTAAGGAAAATCAAGAAATTATATCCATGAGAGAGTTTATAGAGTTGCTCGATCAATTCATGGAATTTTTTTAGAAACATATTGCAGAGGTTAATGATACAAAAGAAGATAAAGTCGCTGAATTGTTTTTCCAAACTTGAGAAAATATTCATAAAATTGAAATCCTGAAGGAAATTACTGGGAAAATTATGGATTCTTAGAGAACTTTTCTATAAAAGCATCCTAAAAACTTTAGGAATCCTATACTTGATCTATAAAATATTGATGATGACTAAAAATTTTGTAGAGAGGATTTTATCAGAGATAGAAGGAGACCTACCCTAGTTGATCTAGTATAAGAAGGGCCCATGGTGAAATAAGAGCATGATTAGTTCTCAGGAATATTTTTTATTCATAGTGGTATGATGGCCTTGTTCTCAATGTAATCATCATATAAAGAATAAGTTAGGATATTTTGTATAAATGTAATTTTCTTAAAAATATTCCTTTGATCCCATACACTCATTACTTGAGAAAGAGAGTGGAAGGAGCATCTTTTTATTTGTATAAGTATATATTCTCTTGAGGTCAAATTTTGATGAATGAATGCAAGCCAGTTATTAAATTTTCCCATGTGATTTGAAGTTGTATTTTTATCATCTTTATCTTTATTGTGAATTTCTGTGTGTAAATTTATTGGTATCTTAATTATAGTTTTTTTTTTCCTTGTTATATTTAAATTGTGTTATTGCTAGTTTAAATGAAATCAACATAGTATATTGTAAATTGGGTTGATCAAATAGATGTGCATCATAGAAATTTAAATGGCATGTCAAAGTTACAGCTTTTCTATTTTAATATCCTTTGAATTTCTGTATCAGTAACATACATATTTGAGTATGAACTAGATTTTATGTTTCTAGTAAAAAAAGGGAAAACATTCAATTTCTTTCTATTGGATAAAAACTTCTTAAAACACAAATTTTATAGTAATTTCTTTTCTCTCTACATTATCTTTATTTTTAGTTTTATTTGTAGTAATACCCTTTAGATAGGATATATTTAAGATTTATTGAAAGAAAAATTTAGTGAATAAGGTGAGGGGAGTGGCACTAGAAGGACTCAAAAGATCCAACAAATACTCTCCATTGATCTTAGAGATCAATGCCTCGCACCTCATGCACTGAATCACCCGTTTGACTCTAAAATGAGGAGGAAATAAGTTCTTGTCATCCTCCTTCTTTTGGTGCATAGTCTATATGCATTAACAGAAATATGATTGGTTTTGTTTACTTGATTTTTTTCTATGGAATTTACTTTAGATCAAAGGAATCTTTAGGCCAATTCGGGTAATACAATGGTTGTAAAATGTACAATTGGTTCTATGATTTTGAACTTGTGTATCATTGATGGGAATTCTAGATAAAATAGCATAACAAATACAAATTTTGGTGTTTAACCTCATTTTATATGTTTTATCAATGTTCCTAAGGAAATCTAGAAGTAAAATTAGACAACATAATGATTGTAATATGGATGTTTTACCTAGGGTTTGGACTAGTTATTTCTTTGTTAAGGATTCCTAGATAAAATACTCCAATATAACACTTGTGAAATGGAAATTTTACCAAGATTACAGATTGAAATTAATTTTTCTAATGAATTATAGTAAATTTGGGTAGCATAATGGTTGTAAATAAATTTTTTACCTAGTTTTAAATTTATAATTTTCCTAAGAAAATCTATGTAAAATTGGGCATCATAACAGTTGTAAATGGATATTTTACCTCATTTTGGATGTGTAATTTTTTAAAGGAATTCTAGGTAAAATTTGGTAACATAATGGTTGTAAATAGAAATTTTAACTAGTTTTGGATGTGTAATTTTTCTAAGGAAATCTAGGTAAAATTGGGCAGTAGAGTAGTTGTAAATGGAGATTTTAGCTAGTTTTGGATTTGAATTTTTTAAAGGAATTATACATAAATTTGGGCATCATGATGATGTATTTATATAAATCAACCACTTTTTGGAAAATTTTAACTTTGGAGGTCAAATTGGATGGTCAAATTTTGACATATTTTTGGGTTATTATGTTAGAAAATTGGGGGTAAAATTTTGCAAAGTATAAGGTATTGATGTAAGATACACTTGTTCTAACTCAAACATAGTTTTTCCTTGTTTTATTTCTAAAAAAATGTTTACCTCAGATATAGGTTCACCTTGAGGGGTTTGAAACTAAGGTTTGACTCGGATAAAGTAACACAGTTTTGTTTGTTTTTATAAAAGTTTTGAGAATAATCAATCAAGCACAACTTAGACTAGTTTTTTCCACATATGTAGGATAAATAAGGTTATTTGGGGTATCCTAAATATACATTTCATTATATAATGCAAGATTCCATGAAATTATAAAAGGGTGTATAGTGGCTTGGCTCAAAGGATCAAATCCCATCTCCCCTTTATTTCATCCAACTTGGTGTAGCTTCACCAAAAATGATATTTTTTCCTTTGGGGTCTAGTCAAGGGTCTAGGTATTAGAGGAAAATGTACCCCTAACTTCATAGGAACCACATAAAAATTAACTCCTACTCATCAAAAAATGAATGGTATTCCCACAAATTTGTATAGCCCACCAGTACACGGGATTTGACCAAATGAGTAGGTAATGAAGTCCTAACCACTTAACCCTACTAAAAAAAGTGTCTTACTATTTATTATTTCAAAGATTGCCTTATGATGTGAGTAAAAAACATATGCACTTATGAAATGGTATTAAAAGTATCCAAATATGTGAAAGGGAAATAAATACCCCAGTAAAATGGTTTAGGAAAATTTCAATGCAATATACAATATTTTTGTAAGCAACCTAAGTGATCAGGAAATGATTAATTTAAAATGGTATGTTTTTGCAAGCAACCTGATTGATTAAGGAAATGATTAATCCAATATTATATGTAAAAAATTGAAATGAAAGTGTGATTTCCTAGTCAAAACAACCATATTGAAAAGTAAGATAAAGCTAAGTATGAGTACCAAATTTTCAATATTTTATTTACTTGTTTGTTTATTTGTAAATAATGATATTTAACAAGTGAATATGGAAACCTATGCACTGATATTAGTAGTTTTGACAATAGCAAATATCACGAAAGAAAAAATGAAGTGACTAAAAATGAGACAAAGGAAATCCTAAGTTCCTTGTCACAAGACCAGTGATACACATAATGAGTCCATTATTTATAAGATTGAGTCCATTAACACTGATGTTGTTGTTATTTATCACAAGGAAAATAATATAAAATAAATTCCATCTTAGTTTTGGTAAGGCCACCAATGCGAGACTACTACAAGATGCAGTAAGTCTATTAAAATAAAAAGTGAATCCATTGAACATGACATTGGATTCATTATTTAGATAAATTACCTTTTTTCACCTCCCAAAGACCAATTTTCTCAAATGACTTGTTGTCTCCACCCAGTTATATATTTATTTCATGTCAAAAGAATGATCAAATATGGCTGCAAGTTACAAACACATAATAAGTATATATGATAATGAAAATGTGCATATAAGAAATGAATATAAGCCCAACAATTACAAAACAGTAGTACATTTAGCTAAATAGTGCTAGAAAATTAATTAAAACCCCCAAAAAAAACAAAAAAAGGTCCAAAGTAAATTTTCCCCTTTTTGACATAGCGAAGTTTCTGTTAGTTAAACCAAGGATCCTAATGTATAGTAAGCCTACTTCCCTATACCATGAATTCACTAATGATATGAATCTGTCATATGAACAAACGATGTCATTGTATGACACCACAAGGCCATTAAAATTTGTAAATTTTTCATATGGTATTATGAGGTTGTAAAAAGGTATCTCCACAAAGCCTAAAAAACATAGTGAGTATGTTGTTTACAGGGAAATTCTGCTAAAATATTGATGGGGAAAAAATAGACAAAAGACCAAAAGAAAAGAATTGTATTCTCAATTCCAAATTTTTTAACAACATTCACCACTACTAAACACAAGAAAAGATTAAAAAAAACATGGAACTTTAACAAAAATCCAAATAACTTGAAGAAAAGCAATGCTTACATGATATAAACGGGTGTGTCATATGTATGCACACGAAAAAAAATAGATAAAATAAACTAGTATTTAACACCAAGTAAACCCTAACCTACTTTTAATTAAAATACATCATGATAAATATAAAAAAAGGAAAATAAATTACATAAACATAAACGTCCCTTTAATGTGTGGATTTTATTTCAGATTGTGGGTACTTTTGAGTTGTGCAGACCATGAGTGGTTTTAATGCAAGGATGGGAGCTTGGTAAAGGAAGAGATCTCCTCAAAATGACCTAAGAGAAATATTTGATTCTCCTCTTACTACCTAAACAAATGGTTTCCTCACTTTTACAAGCTTTCTAGTAATGTAATATAATGCTCATATGAGAAAATGGATGTATGTCTTGCAAGGACATGGTGTGGTTTGGGAAGGGAATACTAGGTTTCTTTTAAGGCTTTCCTCTTTGGGAAAGTGCAAGTCTTAGTGGATATCGAATAATGGATATGTAGGATTAAGACTATATAAACATGATTATGAGTAATTAATTTGGATAAATGACCTTGGGAATTAAAGGAGGATTAATTAATCAATTACAATTAATTAATAGGCCAATATTAGCTTGTAGAATCTATTTAGAGGAAATGTGTAGGAGAATTAGTGGGTTTAGAGGGGTTTGAAAATGGTATTTAATTAATAAATGGCTATATATTAAATAAAATATGGGGAAATTGTAATTTAATAATGGGTAATTAATTAATTAAAAGGGGTATTTTTAACTAACGAAATATTGTTAATTAGCATCCAAGAGAAACTATTTCATTTAATTAATGGAATGTTGTTAGTTAATTGATGATGATGTAGAATATTAGTTAATTAGAAAAAGGTCACTGATTAGATAGTGATGACAGGAAAAAGATTTATTAGTTTAATTTTAGTATTAAAATTATGTGGTGGATTGTAGATGTTTATAGATATTATACATGCTTGTGTGAAGGATTTATACCAATCCCCATGTGACATAAGTTTAGGACTTTCCCTAATATTTGGTTTTTTATCAAATTTATAATTCTTTTCAACACAATACTCATTCTTCAACAAAAAGAACCTTCAATGGCCTTCATATGCAACCTTTTTGAGATCTTTGCATGACATTCCACATATTTAATCACCACATCTTGGATAAAAATAATTTACGTTTGTTGAGATACCTATATATAGAATCAAACAACCAATTTAGTGCATAATGCAACACACACACGCACGCACGCATGCAGACACACACGCACGCACACACGGTCATTTATTTTTGAATTTTAACATATGAGAAATACCTAAGAAAATAACCATCCTAGAAACATCATGTACATAGTAATATATGATGGCAGGTGAAATTATTTTGACTAATGGGTTATAAAATTTCATACATTAGAATTACATCTTATAATTCTTACAACTCATCAATTAAGTGTTAAAGGTATAAGTCTTTTTTTACTTAGTGCTTACCAGAAACCAATAATTAAATCATTAAATGTCCCTTACAAATCATAAATAATGGAGGAATATTATTGTTTATCAATAGTACTAACAAAACATAGTATCTAGTTGACATATTGGAAAGGTGGTTAACACCATTAGTTATCAAACCAAACCATACATTAGATTATCTCTCTCTAGTTGTTTTATGCCACAAGTTCTCAATGTGCCTCACTACATTTGAATGATAAGTAACACACTACACTCCATCATTGATTTTGTTCTTTTGATGTCATGGCATTAAATTTGTAATTGAATTGCAATGGTAAAGATTCATGAGCCTAGGAATTATTGGAAAATGTATCAATACCTTATTTGGAATGGTGATACCTCTCACTCCTTGTTGAAATGTTGGTGCCCCACAATTGGGAAATATGGCCCATTCTCATATTCATTCCTAAATCGTATGCAATAATTTGTTATTTTTTGCTTGAAATTATTTGTTCCTTTATATATGAGGAGGGAAGTGTGCTAGTTTGAGGCAACAAACTACTTTTGAGTAGGATGGAATAAAAAGCAAAAAGAATGAAAATAGAAAATAATGTAAAACATATGAAAGATATATCAAATGTAAAATATAGTTATGAAATTGTTGTCTACCCTTAATAAAGAATTCCAACTATTGTTTGACTAACCAAAACTTTATTTCAATTCTATAAATGTCAATATAGCACTCAGAAATGATGTTCTGGAATCTCTTGGCATAAATAAAGGAGTTTTATTTTATTTTAAAATCATCCTCTCTTGTTTATGGTCCTAGTCTTCATCATCATGTTGTTGATCACCATCCTCATGATCATGATCAAATAAATGGTGAACCATGCTTTGAATCCTGATTTCCTCTTCCATCAAAACATCTTCATCATAAGTCTTAGGAAAAGGTGTTTGTTTCAGCTTACACCCCATCATTTCCTTTGAGTAAAGTCTTTTTAGATGAATTTTATATACTCTTATGATTTTTTAGGATGCATTTCATCATTGTGATGACACAGTTGGAATATATGCTTTGTATTTTTCTTTGTTTGAATTCATTCAACATAAAAGTCACTATTTTAATTTTCAATCTCAAATGTATGCATATTAAGTTAATATTATTGCAAATAAATATTAATGCATCAATATTATGATGGTTTCTTATAAATTCAACATATTAAAAATTAAATTTACCTCAAAGAAAGAACCATGTGGCTCCATAATCACTCGGCCAATATGCCCCCTCCTCTTCCACTTGTTTTATTTCAACCCCTACCTCAACCAAAAGATTGTGACGACTCTCTCTATACATAAAATTAAAATTAAATAAATTATATTAGAATAAAATTAAAATTAAAATAAATGAAAACAACCTATATAAACACAAAATTATAAATTTCTATGCAAAATCACAATTAATTACCAACTCATATGTAACATCTATGCTCTCTTATGAAGAGTTGTGCTCTCAAGAAGTAGATCTCAATAAAGATGAATAAATTAGATCTAATGAAATAAAACTGTATAGAGGGGATGTTGTATACCTATTAGATGATGACATTGTATCTACAAAATAGTAAATGAATTGTTTAAACAATAGTAGGTTTATGCAAAAATGTAAAGTGTGATAAAAGAGAAAAAATAGTTTTCTAAAAAAACCTAATTTCTTATTATGTGCTTAAACATGCTCTAACTTATTATTGGAGGGAATTATACAATAATGAAAAATGACATGCATAATAATTTAATATTAAATGGAAATGAGAAATGTGATATACATTTTCCAAATTGGTGGTGTAAATGTGGCACAAATTTTGCGTCGCATTCATGTCACAAATCAAGAATCAAACACAAAAAAGTGACACGAAAACTAACACAACTCATGACATTATTTGTGTTAAATGTAGTAGTTTTGTCATTGCATCATAGAACTAAATAAGTAAGAGGAAATTCCCTTGCACGCCATCATTTACCAACACCCATTTGAAAAATGAAAAAATTAATTTGTTAGGCCCATTAATCGTACAAAGGGAAGAAATGGTTTGTGATACATTATCACTGTAATTGACTACCTTACCTGATGGGATGAATTTGCAGCCGTAAAATATTTCATTGCAACAAGTTCCACTACAATATTTATGTGGGAAAACATCATAAGTAGATATAGTTGTCCTCTAATCCTCACATCAATAAGGGAACTCGCTTCCTCAATGAATTGATGTACATTTTATTTTATAAATTTATGATCACACATCATAAAACAATGTCATACCATCCATTGGATAATGGAATAGTGGAGGTATTTTAAAATCTTCTGAGTAGCACACTAAAAAAGATATAATATTTTGGAAGGAAAGGTTAGGATTAAAAAATTTCAACAGTTATATAGGTGTATAGAATTATCTACAAGAGATTAAATAAGGCCACCCCTTTTCAACTCATTTTTAACACAGAAGTAGTGTTGTCTATTTAATTCATTATAACCTCCTTAAGAACTACATATATTGAAAATTTAGATAATGAATCCTTTATCATAGAGTGACTCACCAAACTTGTTCAACTTAATGAACAAAAATTGCACACATGATGGAGCCAAGGAGTGAAAAAAAATATGATCAAACTCTTGGCATGACAAACATATCAAAAATAAAACTTTTTGTAAGGGGGAAATTTGTTACTTTGTGATTCAAAGTTCATACACAATCCTATAAATTTATAAACACATTTTTTGGGACCATATGAAATTCATGAGATATTTCCCACAAGGACATGAAAATTGAGAAATTTAAATGGATAAATCTTACCATATCACTTGATTAGAAGTAGGGTTAAACCCTACTACTAATAAAGGTCATGTTTGTAAATGAATAAGGTTGATGTAATAGATGAGAATTTATTTAATTCTTGAGTTTTTTCTTTCATGAAATTATTATATTAAACACACTAGTTCATGCGTTGTTTTCTTTCATGAAATTATTATATTAAACACATTATTTCATGCATTGTTTTCTTCCATGAAATTATTATATTAAACACATTGTTTCATAAATTTGGTTAAACATTATTTTCATTCATGAACTTTCTCTCATACATTTTAATGTTGTCAACACAAATTTCTCATAGAATTTTTCTCCTAAGAATCATTTATAAGAATGTATTCGTAGAGGACCTCGTACAATATTTATTTTAGGGGTGGGGAATGGCATGCATGCTGAAGTATAAAAAAATGAAATATTCATGATTCATATGTACAGGTTTCGATAATACAAAGGTGAAGTATCAATTTAGTGCGGGTTGCACTAGAACATGGTAGGTGTTTGGAACTTGAAAATTTTTGTAGAAGGAAAAAGGCGTTTTCTGAAATTTAAAAAGTTAGAAAACGTTTATGAACAAAGGCATATAGAAAATTGGAGTACGTGGGAAGGAAGGGAGTGGAAAGAGAAGGTGTTTATATGAAAGATATAGGGAAAGAAAGAACACAGAGAAAGAAATTTTCACAAGGAATACAACACAACCTAGGATTGTAAGATACCTAACGCATATAAAGGAATGAGGATAAGGAAACACATATCCACAAAAAATTTGGTTCACACATGCAGATTTATGATATCATCGCCAAGTTAATTCAAAATCTTATTTTGAAAAGGGTAAGATGATGAGGAGTGGGGATCAACTAGAAACCACTTGGTAATAAATGCAATTGGTTAAGTAGTGATATTTCATTCATGTGAAGGGAGTAAATGTGACCTCGTATACCATTTATCAGGGGTATGAATAGGGAGGAGGAACTCATGTCATAATTACTTTTACTATTTTGGTGAAACTGGAGGTTAAAGATAAAATATAAAATTGTTTTTAAAATTGATACAGTAGAGAGACAATAACCTTTTTTCCTTCATTTTTAAAAGATTCAAGATTAATATTGCACAAGGAATAGTGATAAAAGATAAATTAAAGTATGGGTTGTAAGTTTAAATGGATTCTGCTTCAAACCTCGACCAAAATTAAGACGGGGTCAAGGTCTTCCAATAGAGATGAAGAATTTTAGGGAATTGAACTACCCCATGGTGATTCAACAAGGTTTTCAAACTAAGTGATTGGATAGATCTAGACAAGGGGAGGAACGTGAGATTAGTTCTATGGAATAGTTGAGTTCTTCAAGTGATCTAGTTTGAGTGATTTAGGTGACTCAATGTTAGGAGAAGAAGAGATAGAAAAATATATAATTAAAGAGATTGAGGAAGATGAATCCAAAGAATAATATAATGTATCTACACAAACAAAGAAGAAGCACACATGCACTATGACACCTACTAGGAAGGTGTAGAATAAGGAAAAATAAATTACACCACTTCCAGACATGAACTTAGAAATGCAGTACCTAGAATTTGTCATACGTGAAGAAGATTGGAAGAACATGGTGCACATGTGTAAAATAAAAATTTATAATCACCATGCACCAGGGCTTGAAGCCACATTATCACAAGACTATATGTTATAAAGAGAAAAAAACACAACCATGAGAGGAATTATCTTTGATGATAACATAGAGAAAAACCTTGAGAAATTTGTATTCTTGCAATAATGCAAGCTTCTATATTTTAAATATCTAGAAAATTGGTGTAAAATTTGTTATCACTTAAACATGATTGGTAATTCTACGTCATGAGAAGAAGAATGAGAATAGCTACCATGTGCATCAACAATTCAACTAGTTTTGTTTATATATGGGTTGGCTCTGGTTTAGATGTATTTGATGATAAAGAGGTCAAAAAATTGGGGACTTGTTGAAATACAAGAAGGGTGGTGTGCATTACCTATAGTAAAAATTGTAGATCCAGTGACAAGGGTTGTGGCACACCTTCTCACCTATAATTTATCTAGTACTAAAATATGGTTCGCTATTAACAAAAAAAATCACATTATACATAAAATAGATAAAAGCATGCACTAAAATGTCATACAATACATTTCTGAGAGCATCAAATAGGATGAAAAACTCATGCAAAATATTTAAGGAAAGATTATATAGGGCACAATTCTAATCATGTTGATCTTAAATGAAATTTGGGTTCCTGATGGGGATGGGAAACCAACATGAAAATACCCCATATCTAATAATTCACATAAAGATAGCTACAAGGAGTATTTTGGGTTTACTACCCTCACTGAAGAATAAAAATGCAGGTTGGATAAATAGCTAAGGCACTTGATAAAATCATTTGAGGATGAATAGTGTGTGCATAGAAAAATACTCTATTTGGTGAAGGGAGAGTAAATGTTCACTTTGATGCAACACTACCCTCTAACTCACAACACAATACTAAATAGTGAACTATATTTGTGGGAAAAAATACCTTTTCCTTCACTGTGGAATATTTAGTGTAATCCATCAATCGGATCAAAGATGAAAATAAATTACAATTTAACACAATAATATAGGCACTCAAAATTGAAAATTCACTCTTTGACACTACTAGTTTGGGCAATGAATTCTTACTAAGATAAATTCAACATTCTCATTCCCACTAAGCATAATCTGAGGCATATTGTTTAGTTTGTTTATCCTTGAACAATGACATGTCTTCAAATTATGAGATTATAATAAACAAAATCCATAGAAAATATCAAGTATAACTTCCAAACTTTATATTTTATGTGTTTCAATCCATATTCAAGTTTATATAGTTTGGTCAAGAAAGTATATCCATTCCTGAAAACTTATACGGTATTGGACTAAATTTTCCTCTAAATTTACTTTTAAATTCCTATCTTTTGTTGGGTCTTCTAATCTCTCTGGGTCAACCTTTCTTAGATAAATCATCTACAAAACCCTACATAAGCAAATAAACACTACCTTACTTCGATAACCTAGATATCATATGGAACTGTTGTTATCCAAAATTCACTCCTCAAGGTAATTTTGATAACATGTACCAAATTCTTTAGCCCCGAGCAAGTAAAATTTATTCAAGGCCCAAAATCGTGTTTTTGGGGTCCCCTTAGCTTCTCTCTAAAGGAAAAATCTGAGAAAAATGGAAAAAATCTGAAAAATGGGCTCATTTTGGTGTTTTGCAGAAAAATCAAATATTTTTGTCTCAGGTGGTCAGCGGGACAGTTGGGACGTCCAGACACGCAGAACAGCCAAAGCTGAAATGGCCGCAGGCAGTGAAAATCGGCAAAAGCGGAAGTTTTTGTTCTGCACGGTCTGGGACAACCGAGACAAAAGTATGCACGGGACGTGAATCGGTCGATTTGCTGCAAGTCAGTTTATTACGGGTGGCATGGAGATTTTCATTTGGGACAACCAGAACAAAAGTACGCGCGGGACGCACAAAGGTGAAATCGCTGCACAAGGAGTCAAGCTAAGTGGATGCAGCGGATGCGGAAGTCAACGGCCCTCATGGCCCGGTCAATGGTGGATGCGCAAGGACAAAGAAGGCCCGAATTGGCCGATGCGGAAGAATGTGTCCGGGACAGCCGGGACACGCGGACCCGATTTTTCCGAAATAGCCGCAGCAAAGAGAAAAGTCAAAATTTGACCTCCCGAACTTCAAACGGCCATAACTTTTGACTCCAAGCCCCGATTTTCATAAAATTGGATTTTCTAGAATGAGCACGATGTCCTCTGCATCACAAAGACAATATTTATTAATTTTAATGAGGGTAGATATATTTAAATAAAATAAACATATTCGGCTATAGTTAGTTAATGCTCATTCCCATCAAATGACAGAAAAGGCCTGGCAGACCCAAAATAGTTGCTCGCACTCAGAAGGCCATAACTTTTGCATTTCTCAACGAAATCACACAAAATTGGTACCTTTGGAATCATGGCTTTGAGACCGATGCACAACAATCAAGAAATTCTAGATTTGATGAGAAATCAATATGGATTTTTCATAAAACGTGGCCGGGTTCATGACAGTGTTTTATTTGGTAGTTGGGAGTGCAATTAAGAGGCATGGTCATCATTCTTTCTCTACTGCAACACCTGGGATAGTATGGGGAGCCTTTTGCAAGTAACATACAACCATTTCACTCCATTTAATGCCTCTTACAAGTGGTTGAAGGATAGATTTTGGGATTTCCATTTTCCCATTTTCTCTCTCTTCTCATTCTTCTATAAATTGGAGTGTCAGGCTCATTGTAAGAGGAGGTAGTTTTGTTGTATCAAATCTCTATCAAAATTGCTTTTTGAATCCAATGTGTTGCAGGCCCTTGTAGTGGACTCCTTGCATGGTGATCCAGGCCCTTATCTTGTAATAGATTTAATTGTGCATATCATGAAGCAATAAAATACAAGTTTGTGGATGCATCTTCCCCTGTTGTGTTTGTTTTCACTCTTCTTGCCCTTTCAACCTTCATTATAAGAACATTGTGTCTATATTTATGCTCTTTCAAGGATTCATTATTATTTTGCATGTATGAAATATTGTTGTGAATGCATTTGCTATATTGTGGAGAACTATTATCACCCCTTCTAGTATGCATTTTGCTTCTATTTTTTCACACATTGGAAGACTACTCTCACACCCCTCATTTTCTGGTGTATCACTGCTTTAGTGTAGGATTTCATTTTCATGCATTCTCTCTCCTTGGTCCCTTGGAAATTTAAATTAGAACAGTTAGTTTACCCCTGCATTAGAGTATATTGTGGCAGGTAGTTTAGGAGTAAGAACCGGCTTTCTCTGGAGGTCTATCTCAAGTAGAAAGTCCCACAACTTTGAGATAGTACCCATGTTATCCAATCACTTTGTGAGCTCAAGTATATGCACTTGTGTAAACATAAGGGTGTTGTGATTCGGTGATAACAACTATATTGATACAATCGCTTCCAACACTTGAAAAATGCACCCAAAGCTCCCTAAATCTCGAAATAACACATCTAGAGTCATTACTGAATCAATATATATAAGTTTTAAGCTTCTTTCTAGGTCAATACAACAATATCTCTCATTTAAAAGTACTCAAACATACCTTCCCAAACTATCTTAGCAAGAGCTAAGTCAACTATAGCATCGTCAAATATGGTTATCAAAATCAGTTGCATCCATTCAAATATCACATGTTAGGTGGAGGATGATGTGTGGTTTGAGGCCTCTTTAGAATATTTCAAATGTTATCGATCGTGGGGGTACCCAAAATCCAACTAAATTTTGTTTTTCAGGACTTTTCTTCCAAAAATAGGTTTTGAGATTGCAAGAGGGTTATTCAAGGAGATTTGTAGTACGATCATAAATTAGATTTTTTATAATGGCATATATTTATAGAAAATGGACACTATATAAAAGTTACAAATCCCATAATTGAGTAGGTCCAAAACCATATGGTGTAACCAAGATATATTTGTATGGTCCTACCCCATTTTTATTTCCAATCACAATATCTAGAACAAAATTTTATCAAGTCTAGATCTTCTTGTTCATGTAGTGCATCCTCCCAAAATTTCTAGAAACATATATACCCAACTAAATGAAATCATTCCTTTGTGTTTTCAAGATCATGCATATTATCTATCATATTTGGTATAAATATAAAATATTTATTATAATTGTGGTAATTAATGTGGGAATTTAATTAGTATGAACAATCTCCTATTACTAACCCTTACATCCCTTAGTGTACTAATTCATTAAAATCAGTTAGGTTTCATACTAAATCTAATTAGGATATAAAAAAAATTGAACCCCTCTTTTGATTCAATCTTATCATCAACCCTAGTTTCCTTAGGTTCATCTTCTTCCTTATAAGTATATGTTACTTATTTCTCGCATATTATTTCACATTGCACGTGATTTATCTATATGCCCTTCTAGCATAGTGTTTGGTTTACCAAGTAACCTGTTGAGCATACTAAACTTTCTCCTCCTCCTTGTAAGCATCGTAGCCTCATAACTTACTCCTATTGTATATTTCTATCAAATAATATATTATTGACCATGTTAATAAGGTATTGCTACATAAAATTGACACTATTAGTGAGAATTATTATGATTATGACCATGTGATAATGTCATGGATCATAAACAAGTGGAACTTGTATCCAAGTTTAGTGAATAGATTTTTCAAAATCCCAACCACATTTATCCTATTATCAACATCCCTCTAGATACTAATTTTTCTTTTGATTATAAATATAGCGAATAATCTCTTGTTGGGTACCCTTAACCCTCTTCTTCTCTACCAACATATGTTATTCTTACATTTGTGGTGCATATCTCCTTGAGTGTGCCTAATCTTTCCATGAACAATTTTTATATGCCTCTTCTTGCAGCAACTATTTTTACTGCACATCATATATCCACTCCTAATGGTTTTCACACTTCTTCAACTAAAATGAAAGCTCTCAAAAACATTATTCATACTCTATAAGATTAAATCTTACAATTAAAACAAGGTGTATCTTCTTCTACCAATGATATTGATTCTACTTAGTTACTTCATAATCCCCTTGCACCTAAAATGGTTTTTTAGTCTTTTCCCATTGGTTTTATTTCTTGTAAAATAACTACTTATGATGGTAAAAGAGAAACCTCTAAGAATCTTTTTTCTTTCCATGTGGTTTGTTTTAATTACACTTCACATGAGATCTTTCTCACTAAAATTTTCCCTAAGAGGCTTATTGACTTTACCTTGCAATTATTATATTTCCTCCCCACACTCTGTGTGCTCTTTCACCACTTTGGAAAATTATTTTTTGGCTCAATTCTCTATTAACATTGGGGACAAAGTTTTTTATCCATACTTCTCTATTATATTTTGTGATATAATACCTTTCTTACAAAAATGATAAATATCCTAGTCAATAATGAACTTTAAGATCTTTTCATCCAAATATTGTTATCACCTTTGCATGAATCATTCCCATTTGACAAATTATGATATTTTGACCATATCTACCATAAACTCAAGGATTTTAAAGCTAAGTCATTACATATGAATAATCTCAAGTATGTGTTTAGAACTCTTAACACCCTCAATGTTAAGTTTTTAAGTAAAACCGCATTCAAAGGAAAATTTAATGATACTAAGTTTACTTCTAATGATATTATCAATGTTGCTTCTCAACCAAGTTACAACTCCATAATTCTCACTAAAATTTCACCCACTTACCTCATGCTCCACATATTGTATTGAAACAATTATTTGAGTGTAGCCTTGTGTCTATCCCTCCGTCATTTGAGGTTCATACATGAGTTCCTCAAAGTAATAATTTTGATACCAATTCTTGTTATGATTATCATCGATGTATTACTCACTTCATTAAAATATGTCTTAAGCTCCATCATATCATCCAATATTTTATAGACTCCCATGCCATTGAATAGGATGAGCCCACAAAACCTTCCATGTCAATTAATAATAATGTTAAACTCAAAATCTTCAATTATCCACTCCCTAAGCATAATAATGAAAAATATACCTCTGAAGTGCATAATACTTATCATGTTGTCATCACTTCTCTCATGATCACCTCTTAGATGGAGTGATTAGAACTATCACTTATACCTCATCTTAAACATCAATCATTACTTTTGATGGCTCTAATATAGATGACATACTTGTTTTTAATACTTTATCCATCCCTATATCTATCAATCAATTCCATATATGTGGTTTTTTGGTTGATGCTCACAATAAATATAATTTCTAAAATATCATTTTTCTTCAATCTTTGTACATTTCTACATGGAATCTAAAATTTGATAGAAATCCTCGATATCAATGTATTACTCTACCCATCACTTTTGGTTCTATCACTACTTCATCTTCATTATTGATTTCTCCTACTCTTAGTTTTTGTACCCTATGTTTGGGTCTCCCTTGGCTACATGCTCTTATATATATATATATATATATATATATATATATATATATATATATATTCCTTTTGTTATCTATGAATGCATTAAGTTTCCTCATAACTAGCAGGTTATCACCATTTGAAGTATTCCCTTTGTGGCTTCTAATCTTGGCTTTCTTAGTCATCTATCTACAACTCCTATTCTTATGCATAGTGTATATTTGGATAGGTATTTAGTTTTACACAATGTCCATCATAGGTCTATCCCTCCTAGTTCTCCCTATATCCTTGGTATTACCTGCTACTTATCATAGTTTTATCTATCCTGGGTCTCTTTATAGGACCCTAGCTTCACACACCACCTCTCACAACTTTAGTTCTTCTAGGTATCCTACTAAGAATATATCTACACACACCTCCTCTCACAGATCTATCTCTCCAAGGTCTCTTGATATGCCTCTATTTGCACACATTACTTCTCATGGCACTAGCTCTTCTAGGTCACCTGATAGGCCTTTAATACTACACACTGCCTCTCACATCTCTAGATCTTAAAGGTCTCTTCCATGCATAGATCTGGCTCTCCTAGGTATCATGATAGACTATCAATTTTATATCATATTTCTCGTTTCTCTTCCCGTAATAGAATGCTATCTAGGGTTTGTAATGTACATACTCTCTCCTACATGGCTTCTACTACCCATGGTATGTCTAGGAGTAATCAATCTTCTAGCCCCTTATGAAGGTATTATGATTTTGGTTCAGATTTCATTCAAGCTAAACACACATATTTAATCAAATTACACCGGAAAAATATATTATAACTTTCTTCAATTCCATCCGGGATAATATTATTTGTGTAAGGAGTTTACAATATATAGGTAAATTGCTCCTATAAGGAAGGAGTCAACTCATATCTCATTATCACTCATATCTCTCACACATCCCTAGGATATCTCACACACCTCCTAAACTATCTCAACCACACCTATTACTAAGGTGAGATAAACTCACATACAACTAATACTTCTCAATATGAGAAAGTATTATTACACACATAATAATAATGTTCACAATATTAAAACTCTAATATCCAAATAACCCAAACCACTAACACTTCATGTTCACACTATAAACATAGAATTCCTAACATTCACCCCCTTAGTGTTAACATGGGGAAAACTTATCTTACACTGCAACTTGTCGCCTGATGCTGACTCATGATCTGGATGGTTTTTACCAATGGTTTACCAACAACCAAAATGGTGGTTTTCAAAGTGGTTTAACATAAACCAAAGAGGTGGTTTTTTACCACAAACCAAAAAATATCATGTTGATTGCAGTTTATTTTCAGCCCTCATCATTTTTCACACTTCAGGAGATTACATAGGAATCTATTACAATTGTGAACAGGAATATTACTTCTGTTCTTATTTTCTATCACACAAAACTGGAAAACAAACACACAACTTAAAAACTTGGCCACCAGTTCAGTTTCGCGGCCTCATCGATGGTGCCTGACGAGACGTTGTTGATCAACCTCATTCCTCTGTTGCCTCCAACCTCCATCGTTTTTGCTACTGACTTGGTTGGATTTGATCATGAGGCTCAATTTACATTGATGGATGTCGGTTGCCACCAAAAATATATCCGTAAGGCAAATATTTTTTTTTATATTTTCAAAAAAAATTGACCAACAAAACAATAACTTTTAACACCAATGACTTTATGACAAGGACAATAAAAATATATTTTAACAACATATAATCTTAAAATTTTATACAAATTAATTGTTAAAATATGACTAATAGACCACAAAATAAACTATTTTAAATGACATGCTTAAAATAACACAAAAATTTGACTATAATTCACATTAAAAATATAAAAACAAACTTAAACAAAAACCTTATAAAAATTGTATAAAAGCACAAACACCGCCTGACTTTTCACATTCTTTTCACATTCTTTTCATTAATTTATAATGAGCCACTTTATTTTTAGTAATTTTTTTAAAAGAAATATCAACACATGAATTATGACTTTTGACTTTTTCTCTTTTACTTAGACTTTATTTAATACTTTATATAATAAAAAAGGGACAGAATAACAAACTACGAAAGGACTCTAGACTTTGACAATAGATTATCATTAAAGACTCTAAAAAAACAATTAGATAACATTATATATTTGACATTTAGACTCAAACAAACTATTACCACAACCGGATTTTTTCCAAATGTTGAATGTGCAGGCTCTTTCTTAGAGGCGTTGTAGATTTGACATTGGACAGAAGATCTAGCAGGTTGTACACAAGAAACAAAGTAGATGGTGGCACCAATTTTCTAGAGTTGATGTCGAAGGAGCTAACGATTGGAAAGAGCTTTTTTTTTATTTATTTATTTCACTCAAAACTTATCCCCGGTTTCCTTTTTTTAGGCGCTCTTATAGCAGGTCTTCAAACACTTAAAATAATTCCCTATACGCATTAGTAGATTTGATATGGTGCAAAAAAATAATAGAACTACATGGTGATGGCAGATGTATGAGAATATCAACATATGTGAGTAAGTGCATACGAACCATCTCTAGTGCATCAACAAGATCTGGGAAACACCAAAGAAAACGTAGGATTCAATGTGAAATCTCTTCGATCCTGTTGAATACCGAGTCCATACCTCCAAATAAGATAATAACCGTTCAACAACATGGTGAATGCATGGATCATGTAGATACACGATTGGAAATTTCTGAAATTAGATCTAGGAATATTAAACATCTCCCAATGCTTCCAATCAAATTAATGATCCATTAAGATCCTCCTGCTCTGGTACCAAATATGATTTTGGTTCAGATTTCATTCAAGCTAAACACACATATTTAATCAAATTACACCGGAAAAATCTATTATAACTTTCTTCAATTCCATCCAGGATAATATTATTTGTGTAAGGAGGTTACAATATATAGGCAAATTTCTCCTATAAGGAAGGAGTCAACTCCTATCTCATTATCACTCATATCTCTCACACATCCCTAGGATATCTCACACACCTCCTAAACTATCTCAACCACACCTATTACTAAGGTGAGATAAACTCACATACAACTAATACTTCTCAATATGAGAAAGTATTATTACACACATAATAATAATGTTCACAATATTAAAACTCTAATATCCAAATAACCCAAACCACTAACACTTCATGTTCACACTATAAACATAGAATTCCTAACATTCACCCCCTTAGTGTGAACATGGGGAAAACTTATCTTACACTACAACTTGTCGACTGATGCTGACTCATGATCTGGATGGTTTTACCAATGGTTTACCAACAACCAAAATGGTGGTTTTCAAAGTGGTTTAACATAAACCAAAGAGGTGGTTTTTTACCACAAACCAAAAAATATCATGTTGATTGCAGTTTATTTTCAGCCCTCATCATTTTTCACACTTCAGGAGATTACATAGGAATCTATTACAATTGTGAACAGGAATATTACTTCTGTTCTTATTTTCTATCACACAAAACTGGAAATCAAACACACAACTTAAAAACTTGGCCACCAGTTCAGTTTCGCGGCCTCATCGATGGTGCCTGACGAGACGTTGTTGATCAACCTCATTCCTCTGTTGCCTCCAACCTCCATCGTTTTTGCTACTGACTTGGTTGGATTTGATCATGAGGCTCAATTTACATTGATGGATGTCGGTTACCACCAAAAATATATCCGTAAGGCAAATATTTTTTTTTTATATTTTCAAAAAAAATTGACCAACAAAACAATAACTTTTAACACCAATGACTTTATGACAAGGATAATAAAAATATATTTTAACAACATATAATCTTAAAATTTTATACAAATTAATTGTTAAAATATGACTAATAGACCACAAAATAAACTATTTTAAATGGCATGCTTAAAATAACACAAAAATTTGACTATAATTCACATTAAAAATATAAAAACAAACTTAAACAAAAACCTTATAAAAATTGTATAAAAGCACAAACACCACCTGACTTTTCACATTCTTTTCATTAATTTATAATGAGCCACTTTATTTTTAGTAATTTTTTTAAAAGAAATATCAACACATGAATTATGACTTTTGACTTTTTCTCTTTTACTTAGACTTTATTTAATACTTTATATAATAAAAAAGGGACAGAATAACAAACTACGAAAGGACTCTAGACTTTGATAATAGATTATCATTAAAGACTCTATAAAAAACAATTAGATAACATTATATATTTGACATTTAGACTCAAATAAACTATTACCACAACCGGATTTTTTCCAAATGTTGAATGTGCAGGCTCTTTCTTAGAGGCGTTGTAGATTTGACATTGGACAGAAGATCTAGCAGGTTGCACACAAGAAACAAAGTAGATGGTGGCACCAATTTTCTAGAGTTGATATCGAAGGAGTTGACGATTGGAAAGAGCTTTTTTTTTTTTTTTTTTTCACTCAAAACTTATCCCCGGTTTCCTTTTTTTTAGGCGCTCTTATAGCAGGTCTTCAAACACTTAAAATAATTCCCTATACGCATTAGCAGATCTGATATGGTGCAAAAAAATAATAGAACTACATGGCGATGGCAGATGTATGAGAATATCAACATATGTGAGTAAGTGCATACGAACTGTCTCTAGTGCATCAACAAGATCTGGGAAACACCAAAGAAAACGTAGGATTCAATGTGAAATCTCTTCGATCCTGCTGAATACTGAGTCCATACCTCCAAATAAGATAATAATTGTTCAACAACGTGGTGAATGCATGGATCATGTAGATACACGACTAGAAATTTCTGAAATTAGATCTAGGAATATTAAACATCTCCCAATGCTTCCAATCAAATTAATGATCCATTAAGATCCTCCTGCTCTGGTACCAAATATGATTTTGGTTCAGATTTCATTCAAGCTAAACACACATATTTAATCAAATTACACCGGAAAAATCTATTATAACTTTCTTCAATTCCATCCAGGATAATATTATTTGTGTAAGGAGGTTACAATATATAGGCAAATTTCTCCTATAAGGAAGGAGTCAACTCCTATCTCATTATCACTCATATCTCTCACACATCCCTAGGATATCTCACACACCTCCTAAACTATCTCAACCACACCTATTACTAAGGTGAGATAAACTCACCTACAACTAATACTTCTCAATATGAGAAAGTATTATTACACACATAATAATAATGTTCACAATATTAAAACTCTAATATCCAAATAACCCAAACCACTAACACTTCATGTTCACACTATAAACATAGAATTCCTAACAGGTATTATCTTCCCACATTCCTCATACATATTCTTCATCCCTCATTATTTTTATTGTAAATATTCCATTGGTATACCCCTTGCATTTGAGTCAGCTCCTTCCACACAATCGATGTCTAAGCCTATATCCCCTTCATCATTTTATCCACCTCATGTGGAGGATCTTGTTGGATAGCTTAATGTTTCCCCTCTTTCATGTACATAGATAAACACTTTGAAAATACAAAATAATGATCTATACACTTTACTTGAGTTGTTCACACTTTGCATTATACATGTTATTTATCACTTTGGTTTAATATATAGCATGCTTCTTTACTCGTTACACACATGTATTCACATGGTGCTTTGAGCATGATGTAGGACTTACACAAAGTGGTATTTGATGATAGGTTTTGGATGACCCATTTACTCACACTTTCTATATATCTAGGGGCATCCATTTTTACTACATCCAAGTGTTATTGTTCCATAATAGTTACTTTATACTTCCTCATTATACTTGAATGCATATATTGTGTACATGTTATCTTTTTAGCTAATAGGACTAACAAATGTGTCTTGTATGGCATTGACGTCTCTTTTGTCACATATCTTCACCTATATTATCTACTATATCATGTTATCATATGTTGACACTCTTATTTCATGCCTACTTGCTTTACACATATGTATTATTATTTACTTGTTTTCATTTCTTGTGGCCTATGCACCTTGATTATCTTATGACACCATGGGTGTCCCATGTTTAGAATTATTCTTGTATTGTTTAATCTTTCTTCCTAATTTTTAAGGCCTAGATGCATTGATTATCTAGTGACACTATGTGTGTCCCATGTTTACAGATTTATGCCTTTTGTGTGACATTGATTACATACTTGTGATATTTGATTTCCCTTTTGTTGTACTTTTATTCTCCTACGTAGATTTGTAATATTGTTGGTATCATCTATACTAATTCTGTCTATTGTTATCATTGATTTTATTCATGCCATGGTTTCCACTATATGTAAATACCTTCCTTTTTATAGGTATAGGTTTTTCATGGTGGCCACCTCTTCAACATTTTACACTCTCCTACAGTTTCTTTGACACACAGTCATGTGAACACATTTTATTTTGAGCTAAGCACTTAACATGGTTTTTGCACATGCCTCAAAAGAAGGGAAATTCATCTAAGTATATTCAACACTTACATAAGACATAGGCAGAATTCTCAGATATGATACAGGTAAAAACAAGGTACATGTACGAAGAAATCTAAAATGACATGTAAATTTAGATGAAATGCACATATTCAAAATTGTACATATTAGTCAAGGTTTTTTGGTATGGTCCTGACATTCCCATAATTTTTTTCCCATGGGGAAAAAACATCCAAATTCTTAGTAGTTTTATATTTCTAGCTACAAGATTAGGTTTTTGGCACAATTTAGAGTTAGGTCACTCAATTCAAATCAGTACAGGGGGCATGAAGTAATTCACTCCTTCACCATAGAATTAAATTTCGACTATAGTTTCAAGAATCCTTGAGGCATGAGTTTCCTTCCTCTATCAAATTTTTAGTACATTATAGTTTTTATTCAATTGTAGGGAACATGGGAAGGGCATGAGAACACATATTCTCTTTTATATTATGTTTCCTTGTTTACATAATTAGGATTAGATTCATTTGTAGTGGTGTGTTCTATTGGGTTATGTAATGTGTCAAAGTGGTTAAGCTCTTCATAGGAAGACTTTCCTTTCCTCTTGCACTCAAAGGGGAAGATATCAAAGTTCCTAAATAACTTTAATACCTAGTCTTCTTCCTTAGTGGGGTGTTTTGTCACTCATTCTTCTTATTCTCTCATTTGCATTCCATGTTGGTTTGCATGCACCTAAAAATATATTTTCTCCTTGGCATAATTAGGGTTTGATCACCCTATTCCTTTGGAAAAGTTTAGTAAGTTTAGCAAAGAAAATCTTCAAGTAGATGCGAATCATGGGAGTTTCTTCCTATGCAAATAAGAAGGTGTATTAATCCCTTGTTTACATCTCTTTCATTTCATTCTTATGGAAATGAAAATATTTAATGTTACACTTACATATTGAGTTAAAGTGTATTTTTTTATCATGGATATTAACTACACTCTATGTTGCAGGTTTCATCATAGAGCATACCAATGCCAACAAAAATGTGATTATACAAAACAAACACTCTAGTGAAGATAAAGTGTGCATACACACTCATTTAATTTTTCCTTTAAGTGTGTAATTTCATATTACAATTAAAGGGGGGAAAATGTAGACACTCAAATTTGGCAATTCACTCTTTGACACTGCTAGTTTTGACAATGCATTCTTGCTAAGATAAATACAAAATTCTCATTCCTTCTTATCATAATATGAGCTCTCTTATTTAGATTTTTTATCCTTTCACAATGAAATGTTGTCAAATTATGATAGTAAAATGCACAAAATCTATTGAAAAACATTAAGTAGTAACTTTTAAACTTCATATTGCATGTTTTCCTTCCCTATTCAAGGTCGTGTAGTTTGGTCAAGAAAGTATATATCGTTTTGGATAACTTGTACATTTTTGGACTTACAAGTTCTCCAAATTTTCTTTCAAATTCATATCTTTTTTTTGGTATTCTAATATCTCTAGGTCACCCTTTATTAAATAAATAATCTACGAAACACTATATAAGCAAGTAAACACTACATCATTTGTTGGCTTGGAATTCCTATAGAGCTACATTGATACACTCACTTCCAACACTTACAAAAGGCATTCAAGGTTCCCTAAATTATAAATATCATATCTGCAATCATTAGGGAAGTAATATCTATGGGGCTCAATAGTATTTCCAGGTCAATACAATAACCTTTCTCATACACAAGTAGTCAAATAAACATTCTCCAAGTATCTTAACAAGATTCAACTCAACTCAAGAATGGTCAAATATGGTTATCAAAACTAGTTGTATTCATTCAAATATCAAATGCTAGGTTGATAAGAACATGTGATGTGAATCCAGCTGCAAGAGGTTGAAATACCTCCAAAAACACACATAAACAACTTTGCAAATAAAACCAGGAGTTTCACAATAGCTTACTTCTCATTCTGGAATTCACACTAATCTATTACATCATTACAATTCTCCTTTTATTGCAAGACTACTCTAAAACCCTAAAATGCCAAAAACCCTAAAATGCCAAAAAAACCCTAAAATGCCAAAAAAACCCTAAAATGCAAAACAACTCAGATTGACCCCAAAATTTGCGTGCCAAATATGCATTCATAAATTAGGGCTCACGCAAAATTTGGACTTATTCTGACAAGCACAACAAAAGTTATTAAAGTTCTAAGACCTAGACAAAAGCGGAAAAAACATTCGGAGCCAATTTTAGGCCACTAGATGACGGAATCTGAGCCCGGAAACGTGCCAAAATGAGCACAACCTTGCAAACAAAGTTGACCCTAGCATAGTACAAATGTATATCTACCACCCTGTAAAATTTCAGGACGATCCAACGGTCGGATCAAAAGTTATGGCCTCTGCAAGTTACGCTCCCGCATCAACATGTGGTTTGAAGCCTCTTAAAATTAGTACCAATGTTTGTGGTGCATGAGGTTTCCCACAACCAAAAAATATTTTTTTACAGCACTTATAATCCATGGCTAGTATTTGACCTAATGAGCAAAGTATTTAGAGATATTTGTAATAGAAAGATAGTTCTAGGAAATTGATAGTGTACATAATTTTTATACCCCAAAAATAAGTAGGTAAAAAATCATATAGAATGGTCAAGAGCGTATATCAATACCCTAATAGATTTGTACAGTCCTTATCCAAGTTGATTTCTAATCACAGTCTCCATTACAAATCTTAATCAAGTCTAGATCTCCCTATTCCTATAGTGCATCCTCCCATAAATTTCCAAAAACAACTATAATTAGATAAGTGCACTTAATCCTTATCAAGGGATAACTATCTACATAGAGTAAGGGACTGCATTCGGGCTCATTATTTTGTATACACATTACATAGGAAAAGGGAGTTCATTCTATTCCATCCACCATTTGCATTGTTTTCTAGATATTACCCACTATCTCTACATCGTTGGCACTATGGTGACCTAGGGACATTATTATATACATAATCACATAGAACTACATTGGGTTTGAGATGTAGTGCAACACTTAGTTGTAAGTCCACCATTGTGGCGGTTGAAGACAGTCTGACCCTTTCATATGCATCTTTCTTTTTTAGGGATTTCATGTTTTGTTTGGGGTTTTGTAGGTGATTCTTCCAATGTAGGTTTATCAAAAGTACAATGATCACATAGCGACATCCACACAACCAAATTCGAATGATTGCGAAGACCTAGTGACCAGTTCAGAATCAGATTCTGACCTTTTTTCGCAGACCAGGGTGCCCAGATTGCAAACTAAGGTGCCCCAAGTGGCCCCATCCTCCTCCAAGTGCCCCAGTCTGGCCAAATTTTCCTTCACTGTAATTTTATGAGGTTCTTTATGATGCTTTTCTCCGCCATTCTATCACATAGCTCGGTCCCAGATCATTGCGAGGTAGGTTTAGTTCAAGTAAGTGCATTTCCCCTCTCATTTCATTTCATTTATAATATCAAATACATTACTGAGCATATATATTTCAGTATTTGTCATTTATCATTGCTGTACATTTAATATTTTAATAAAATTATTCATATTTTATTGCATCATCCACTTTTTATAGTCATTTAGTTAGTTATTTTTAAGGAAGCTTCACACAAGAAAGTATGACACTATATAGTCGTACCTTGTTCTTTATTATAAGATGTATATGAAGAAGTATGGTCTCAACATAAGCTACACCTTTCACTCTAGGATTAAAACCCCTTTGTATCAAGCTGCATTTGTTCATTTGCTATGGAATTTTACATAGGTGGTTGGCCATCTCCTTGTTTTGTAAGTACACATGAGGTGTGATAATGATTTGGGGTGAAACAATGGATTTCAGGGTTGTTATGTGAGAAATAGATCATATTTAAAAAAATTGATTACTTATTTTTACACAATTGTCCATGTTTTAGTTTTATTTAAAAATATTAGAAGTCACAAGATTTCTTATTGGTGGTTGATGGAGTTCTTCTAAACCATTGGCCTTTTTTTAAAATTTTATAGATATTTCTAGTTTTGGAGGAGGCCTCCTTTGTGGCTCAATAGTGGCTTATTACTTTGCAAATACCATCGATTATGAGGTGCATACACCTTCAAACATGTGCTTTCCATATGTTTTGGGTTGCATTAATCTTCTTTCTTCTAGACTAGAATCTGAAATTTGAAAATAAAAATGTCGTTTTGCTAGATTTTTGTTTTCATTTTCTAAATTGTAATTCTCTTCACTCTTTGTAGTGACTTGTGGATTTTGGAAATAAAAAATTGCTTATTTTCACCTAGAAAGATTTTTTTTTGCTTAGAGAGTTTCTTCCCCACTCCTTTTATCCATAATATCTATCTATTGAACCAGATTTTACGTCTAACACAAAATTTTGTGCTAAAATAAAATGAAACAAAATCTTTAACTTTAAAGTGTTGAATTCATTCTTTTCATTGTAGTTTTAAAAAAAATACTTGCATATGCCTTCTTCACTTTGTAGGATGGACATGCAATCGGCTGAGAACAACATCAAGATGGTGATAGGTGATGTTTCTAACTTTCAACCTTTCCTTCAAGTGGTTTCATTGGAACTAGGGCGACCCTTGAAAGGTGTCAACATTAAATTCAATGTTACCCTGTCTAATTGAACTCGCTTAGCAATATATTGTTTAATGAGGTTAATTGAAGCAATACAAAGAAAAAAAATAGAACACATCAATATGTGTGAAGGAATAAGATTTAATGTTGTTTGTAGTTGTAACCAACACACTTTATTTTGTTCATATGCTTTGGTGATGGTTGTTTTGACTTTGCGAGCATTTGCATTTTCCTTTTGCACATATAGTTTAATGTAACACAATCATATCATGAAAACTCATTATTAATCGTAGTTTGATTGGACTTCAATACTTGTCCATGTTACAACATACCATTTTATATTTTATATTTTATGAATATTTTAATTATATATTGAGGCAGTCTTACATACACAATGTGATTAATTAACCTATATGTTTTCATAAAGAAGATGGTTGTATCCATTTAAAAAATAACATGCAGTTCGTTGTGGTAAGGTATTGTTTTATGGAGTTAATTAAAGTAATAAAAAATAAAGAAAAAAAAAACAAATCAGTAAGATGAAGAATATAAAGACACTTGATTTTGATGTTACCTACCATTTGAATCTTGTTAATTATTTGAGTTGGATTAGAAAAAAAACTTAAAAATAATATATGTAATTAATTATAGAATCTACAAAAATTAATAATTTGTATTGCATGTGTAAAAAGGTATTTGTTGTAATTAAGCATGAAAAACTAATTTCACGTTTCTTGTTTGCATATGTTTGTTATACCTTGTTCTCAGTAATGTATTAACTCCTATTAATTTTTTGTTGTATGTAGTATAGATGCCTTTATGTAAATGTTTGGTGTTTGTAGTAGGTGCTCTATTTGGCCAACAAGATGTGATTATTTCTAGAAGAATATTTTTTTTAGTTACTTTGGTTTGTCTTACCTCTTTAAAATTGTTTGCATAAGCTATCCCATTTTTATTTTTTGCGTGTTTTTAACTTTGATTTATGGGAATGAGATGTACCTATGCTTATCTTATATATGCTTTCACAATATTCATCATTACAATAAACTTATTGATTTTATTAAGTAAATTTAAATGATTATTTTGTAGTGAGTTGTATTTACACTGCTATTCAAATTGTTGTATATATTTTCAATAAAAAATTTATGCATCAAAACTATAACCTGTTAATCCTTCGTCTAATTTATTTTTTGGATTGGGATTCATTTTTATTATTTAATTTAGTTTTTGGATTGGGATTCATTTTTTTTTATTTCTAATAGATTGGCAAGGTATTAGTGAGAGTTATATCATTATTGAAAAGAGTTTATATAATCGTGGAAAAAATGGAATCTTGTTTGCTTCAAAATGGACATGATTATTGTCAATCGCTGGTCAACTACCAAAATGGCATTTCTAACTAGAGCTCTCGTTGCCATCAAAAAAGTTGATATTTGTTTTATATAGTATGTGTAAGATGCTGTTTATGGCTTGCAGAACTCCATTGGATTGGGTGACACCTTTAATAGTCTTCTTATAGTTTAAGCATGGCTTATTTGAATAACTATTGTCACTATAAAAAGACATTTTCCCACGATTTTATAGGATATTGTATGCAGAAATGTAATTATATATTTTTTATTTTTTAATTACTCATTTCCACAATATGTATACTTCGTCATGTTTTGTCTCTGATGGTGGAACAATTAATGCTACCAATTCTTTTAAAGCATGTAACTTCTCTTATTATTGAGAAAATTTTCAATTGATTTTAGCCAAAAGAATTCTTGAAAAGATTCATGAGAAAAAGGGAATCTTATTTCGTAAAAAATGGACATGAGTATTTTGAACGAGCTTATTGAATCAATTATAACATCCTGTCCTGAGCTACTCACAAAAAGGAATCATGTTCTGCTCTAATAAGCTTCATTGGGATGCTCTGATTTTCAGATGAGCTTGTGTATTTTTATATATTGAAATTTTCATGATTTAAAATGTTTTGCTTCTTCTAATGCTTATATTTTGTGCTACTATCGGCGCAACCATTACACCTAATGGTGTAATGGCTAGTTTAATTGTATTTTAACTTCCTTATTTTACCTATAACCCTTTTATTTCACCTTGCACCCATATAACTATTAGGTGATTATTTAATAAATCTTTATTTTCACCCTTTCTATATAATTTAAATTAATTATTAATACATGGGGATTTAGTATGCATAATATTCTCTCCATATTAAAAAATTGTTGATCTTAGTTGCTCATAGTGCATTTGAAACACATGCAAACAAAATTGAATAGTCAAATAGTTGTGGATATTGACCATTTCAATTTTACTTTAAAATTCACTTCTTTAATTCCTTAGTATCTTAGTTTATTTATTGATAAATTTTTTTGTCATAAATTTTGAATACTAAGTCCTATGACCATGATATATGTATTTTAAAAGCACAACATATAAGTGCATTACTACAAGTCTAAAATTGATGTTGAATTTAAATTTATTATTTTAGTACCTATATAAAAATTTATGGCATTTCCTCAATACCATTTTTACGTGAATTACAGAATGCAATTTTTGTTTTAATTGTATGGGGTCGCCTCTCCCATGTAAGGCCCCAAAATATCACATTTTTACTATATGTGATTTATATGTTAAGAATGACATTATATGCAATTAAAAAAATACAAGCATGATGGGCATCCCCAAACTTGTCGTGCAATGTACATACAATATTTAGTCAATCAATATAGTGGTACCTGTACGTACCCAAAATTGTAAGGTATTGTACTGCCAAAATAACGTAACAGGTGCCCCAATGATGATACAGGTTTCCTCGCAAGGTGTTCGGGATCCGGAAAAGATCTCCAAGTGTGCGTTAACATCCTGCATGCCCCACTTAGCCCCTGCGTGCTTTGCTTTTCCCTTTTCCCCTCTTTTCTTGGCCTTTTTCTCTTCAGTGATGAAACCACCGCCCTGCCTGGGTGGTGGTCTCGTGACCGCCACCTTGAATAGGGCGGCGGTCCTATAACCGCCGCCCTGCTCAGGGTGGTGGTCCTTTACGCGTTTTCCAGAAAGTTCTTTTAACATGACTCACGTAATTTCAACGTTTTACCAGCTTTCTTTCACCACCATAAGCTTGCATTTATGATTCTGGTTCCCTGGAATAATGTTTTGCCATTGTTTATAGTTTAAGAGTTCTATTTGGTTTTTACCTTGGGTAAATGCAAATGCTATAAATAGTTGGCTTGTGCTCAAGCAAATGGCCCCTCAAATTTTCCTTTGTTTTCTCTTTGCAATAGATTTAGTTTTCATTTTGCTTAAAATGTTTAGTTTCTTTCATTGCATGCTTAGTTAGCATTGTTTTACTGTCAGTAAGTCACATATCCATCTTGTGCAAGTACTGCTGTTATTTCATCCAATCCATTGGAATAGGATAGTCTATTTACCAATAGGAAGCCATTAAAGTTACAGGTTTTGTTCTTCAAACAAGATAGTTTTAGGTTCTGGACGTTTCATGTTGCATGACTCGCAATAAATCCCGCTAGGAATTGCATAAGCCAAGCTCTGTACTCTTGCGCTATACCTCTCCTACTCACATTAGATTCAGTCTGTATCTTGAGCTGCCTTTGTCCCAATATCTACTTCTATTGATGCTAGCATTACACGCTTTTCTGGATCCACATGGACACGAAGGAACAAGGAGATCACACTGAGGGGACAAGATCACACACACCATCGGATTTGCCACTGTTCTGCAGAATCCAGGTTCTAGCTTTCAAAGTTCTAAATTAGAAACATATTAAATAAAGTAGCCAATCACTTTATTTCAATCAATTCTACCTCTCGATATTGCCAGGGAGGCTGTGGGGATTGATAGTTTCTGAGAAACTATGATTCACTCCTCACTTCCGAGGTAGGATAGAGAGCCTTGCAAATAGATTAAGTCAATTATTTCATTGTTTAGAATAGGTTCAAAATTGCACAGACAAATAACTACACTCAGTTATCTTGTTTGTTTTAATTTCGTCATTAGATTAATTGTCAAATTCTAGATATGTTAACATAATTACTCTTTTAGAATTCATTCATAATAGTTCGTCAGAAAATACAAAAATAGAGAAATCATATATGCTATAGATATATTCAACATAGTTAAATTTTATTTTTCTACAGTTCGTTTTACGTTGTTACTTTTGTATGACAATCACGGGACCTAGGGAGCCCAGGGAATATGTATTTGAGCCAATCGTACCCCAGCCCAATCTCATCACAATAATAACTGATATAGATCAAAATCTTAGGATCCAAGTCTTCTGAACAACGATAAACTTGCAACAAATCAATTCCCAGTTGAGCGGGTTAAACATAGAAGACGACCAAGTGCACACGTTTTGGTCAAATCAACCAAACTACAGATTACCCTAGGTAACATCCATATGACTGTAGAAGGGGTTGAAAGAGAAAAAACCTTTGGTTGCGATCCTTTGGTCCCACAGCTAGACGCAGGAGACACTCTTGTAGATATAGATACCAGCCTAAGAATTCAGGTTGGACGAACGCCTGTGAGGTACTCTGAGAAGATCGCACAGTTATTAGTTTAGAATATAGAGGCTGAGAAAGCATATGATTACTGGATGTGTAGGGATTAGGAAACTAATTCTACGCATGACCATAGTAGGACCGCAACAACCAAGAGTCTACGGTTGCGATCCACAAATCCCGCAACCCAACGAATCCGTAAGTCAATCAGACATAGACACTGGCCTACGCACACTAGTATTCAGATCCACTCCACTTCCACCTATCATCATCGAACAGTTATTCTTACTAGATACAACAGCTAACAAAGCTAGAGAGTTCTGGACTAGGCCAGAGAATCATCCATAGAGTCAACTATATTTACCATCCACCATATGACCTTATCCGGAGACATACACGAAACTATCCCAGGTCATTTTCCATGTATTCCACAACCCATAGATCAAATCACGCCAGAGCTCGATATTGATTGGAGCCTTCGAGCAGTCATCCTTGCCGATTGATCTATCACACCAGTTTAGGTTAGGAGGGCCTTCTTTGCCTTAGATTCACAAATTCCACTAGTGCATGTATTGAAGACATTAGATTGCCTAACTAGTTTGTCTGCATCCCATACATATTCCATCCCCACCGGCTATCTCAGCACGACCTCAGGAGGTCGGGTGCGAGGAAGAGTTACTTGTAGATTCCCACGCTCGCTTGTCACTTTTCCATCGTACAAAATTGGTGAACCCGATGTGATCCTTTCTACCTTTTGATCTGGAGTCATATTTCTACTGGTTCTTTCAAATTAAAAGTGATTCTTTCATCTTTACTACCTCATTAGCTTTCACCGTCACCTTTGCTCCTTCCCATTATTCTGCGGGTATTCATATACCCCCCGAATATGTCGGGATTCGATGCATATGGCAGGCCCCTCTTGGGCCTTGAGGCATACTACGCCCAAAAAAATAGACAATCATCACCCTCACTCTCAGTATGGGGTGATAACTACTCAACCAACCAGTTGTCAACACAAACTCCAAGGATCAGATATAACTCATCTTTTCAAACTGAGGAGTTAGATCAGCTCACTCAAATGCAACAAACAGAGCCTTCAGGCTCGAATAACATGACGTTCACCTGAGAATCTGGTTCATCTCCTTAGGTGCTGCTTAGACCACAAATTAGTAGACAATTAGACTCATACCGAGGTTTAGACGATGAACATTCGGTACGTTATGCCAGGAACGACCAATGTTCTCGAAGTATGTACCCACCTATAGGAGGTTTACAAACACAACCCGAGGTCTCTTTTCAAGAAAATACCTCCATGCCACTACATATAGGAAATGCCCTCGGGGAAACTTGGCAGGGCAGCGATCAGTTCATAGTGGGATATCACATGCCTATACAACACCATGATATACAACAAACGCCACTACAACAAAACACTGCGACTTCACCAAATGAAGTCATTTCAACGTTAGTAGAAAAAGTGAGAGGGTTAGAACTTGCTCAAGCAAATCACCATTCTCAATTCATACAAACAGGAAATTCTAATCCTCCTAGCCAAGTAGACCTCCTCACAGGAGCAGGCACGTTAGGCATGACTCCTCAGTATTCACAACAAATGCCAACTAGACCCACCATCTCTAACGTTGTTCTTCCCGGTCTAGTACAAAACAATCCATTCCTGGACAATACCCCGTCATACTTAAACATGTACTCCAAATCACCACAAGGGGATATGTTCTCCTCTCCCGGCATGTTTTCTCAAACACAGGTGTTTCCTTATGCCCCTACCAATGTATACGCTATGCCATATCAACAACCCATTCCACCTCCACTCCCTCAGCAAGCACCATCAATGGTCGAAACCTATGCGATAGGGACTTATTCAGAATATTTGAAAGAACCCTTAGATTTCACCATACGAAGCATCATGCTTCCAAGACCTCTTCCCGACTTGCCCAAATACAAAGGTGAGGGAGATCCAAATGCACATATCAAAGCTTACGCTACAGCCATTCGAGAACTACTCCCATGGGATGGGGTTGTTGCTAAGATATTCCCAAAAACCTTGGAAGGCATCGCTCTCGATTGGTCTCTCGATTGGTATTATAGAATACCTGAGGCTTCCATCCATTCGTTCAAACAGCTCGTGTCAGAATTCATCAAGGCCTTTGACATGAACAAATTATTAAGGACAAGAATCAGGGAATTCTTACACATCAAACAAGAACACAATGAATCTATCGCCCATTTCATCCAAAGATGGCGTACAGTTCTTTATTCTTCGGCAAGTGCTCCAAACATGGATCAAATGGAACTATGTGATTTATTCCTTCATTCTCTTAGCAGAGAAGTGAAGGAAGAAGTCCAGAAGTTCCCATTAAGAACTTACGATGAAGTACTTGAGAGTGCTCTTCGAATAGATCAAGCAGTAATTGATAGTGGTCGCAAAACATATGGAGCAAATGGGAGGTTAGTCACCTCCAACCAGAACACTACAGCTTATCCTACTACCACGAACGTCAATCAAGGACCTAAAATCCTTAATAAAAATCGGGGTGTAACAACAGATGGAGTAACCGACTAGCCTAAGAAGGTAAATATTGTCAATACTCCATCACAAATAAACAACCAATGAAACAACAACTTTACCCCGACAATCAATACAGTGGATTTTAACCATCCACAACAACAACAACAACAACAACAACGGCGAAACCCCACACAGGGTCCGAGCCAAAATTCAACTAGATACCAAAACTAGAATTCAAACCAAAGACAAAAAATACAAAATTTTAATCCTAATAGACAACGGTTTGATCAAAATTTTGGGCCACAATACGCACCAAACCAACAAACTAGGAATTACAATCCTAATTCGTATTGTGGTTTCCACAAAATTCGGGGCCATGACACTAGAATGTGCTGTGACTACAATAAATTCATGCAACGCTTGCCAGATGAACAAAGACAACTTTTCATGGATATGTTCTTGGCAGATCCTACGTCACCAGCATCAAATACCTTTTTAGGGGCAGTTTCCCCTCAAAACGCACCCCTGAAGATCTTTAATGATCCACTCCCAAATCACGATAACAACAGGCTAAATCTAACTGGGACAAACAAGAGTGTAATAACAGGAAACAATGATCATGAAGCTTCAACCTCGCTAAATCCATTAGTTGCGCCACAACTAGGAAGTCAGCCACGGCCTAAGGTAGTCGGTTTAGTGGAGTTAGACGCCGAACTACCCATCGAAGCTGTAACAAGGACACGAGAGTATTTCTCTCAGCCAAGTCCAAGCCACCTGCTAGAGACGGATAACATCCAACAAATCGTAGCAAAACCTGTGGGTGCCTATGATTTAATTAACGACCTAACAAAAACCTTCTCGCACATCTCCTTTTTGGATTTATTAAAAAATTCCCCTACTCACAGGGCTGCTCTTTTAGAGGCATTAGGTTTGGGCCATTTAATTAACATCACTCCACCTCCTGAAACACAGGTAAATCATATAGACTTCGATGTTCATCCTCCAGGGCAGGCGGATAGGGATGTCGAATTCATATTCGAGATAAACAAAATGCTGACAGATGCTGAGATCACACGTCGAGGTGATCCAGCCTTACATTTGGCAAGTATGGGTTTATAACAACTATGTAAAGCGTGCAATGATAGACGATGGGGCGGCAGTTAACATAGTCCCCTTCTCTTTCCTTCAAAAGCTAGGGTATGGAGAAACCAATTGTTCCACAACTCGAAACACACTAAGGGGCTATGATAGTCTTAAAGCCACCTCGGTTGGAACTATAATATTACCAGTCACCTTAGGACCCAAAACCATCCTGACTGAGTTTTATATTATAGATCGGGAAACTAACTATAATATGATCCTCGGCCGACCATGGATACACTGCATGAAGGCAATCCCTTCTACGCTATTTCAAGAAGTAAGGTTTTTACACTTAGGAAAGATATTTGTGGCCAAAGGTGATCCAAAACCATTCGATGTACACCTAGCTAACTTAAAGAAAAGACCAGGCGTGCACTCGGAGTTTGAACTCCCAACAAACCAACTTAATAAACCTACCGACGCAAAACCAAAAGAAAAGTTGGTACCTACGAGAGATCTTGAAACTATGAGCCTAGCCAAGGCATCCCCAACCCCCAAAGATAAGGCTAACACTGTAGAAACAGTATCATTAGGAACTACTGCAAAAATCATTGAATTAATAGAACAAGATCTACCAATGTTCTTACCATTTGATTCTGTAGGCGTGGGATATTCCCTGGGTGTCGGTTCTCTCCCAGCAGTAGATCTCTGCATGGTAGAGGTAGAAGATGTTAACACAACAAATATCCCAACATCTATACTCCCACCTAAATATTGGACTCTCCATTTTGATGGGGCTAGGTGTCGTTACGGAGCGGGGGTAGGTGTAATCTTTACTTCCCCTGAAGGGAAAGTCCTACCATTTGCCTTTAAACTAAATTTCAAATGTACAAACAACGGCACTGAGTACAAAGCCCTCCTCCTTGGCCTCATCTTAGCTAAGAGAATCGGTGTTGATAACATCAGAGTCTTAGGAGACTCACAATTGGTAGCAAACTAAGTCTCTGAGATATATGAAACCAAAGCCGAGCACTTACAGCTTTACAAAACAGCTGTGTTGAATTTAAGCAAGGAGTTTGACTTCATATCAATTGAAGCAATCCCGCGAGAGAAAAATCTTCTCGCTGATTCAATAGCAACTTCAGCATCACGTTTTACTCCAAACAATAAGTTAGAGGATACCCGTTTCATAGTATCCCTTCGTGATGAACCATTGATAAAAACAATGACAAATTCTCTTTTAAATGAAAATGAAAACAAATCTACTATCCTAGACCACATTGATAGTGATATGGCCACTCTGAATTACTTAAACACCTATGCGGCATTACATCTCTCCTATCATATGATAGATTTGTCCTTAATCCCACATTCGTCTTCCTACTTCGGAAATCCCATGATGGAGCTTCCCTCGCAAATGGAGCCTAGCATAAACACAGTAGAAAATGGGGACGATTTGGACTTACCTCCAGCCCCACCTGAGTTTGAAGAAGGTAATGCCTCTTTAATCGAAGAAACAATTGATGTTAACATCAGAACGGAAGATGAACCAAGGATATTGAAGTTAGGATCCTCGTTAACTCCAGAAGAAGTAGAAATACACACTCGAATCCTCAAGGAACATCAGAAGGCTTTTGCATTTAATTATAAGGAAATGACAGGTGTTGCACCCCACATTGCGGTGCACAACCTCGTCATTAAATCTGATGCAAAACCAATTAAACAAAAAATTGAGACCCATGAAACCCAAGGTAGCTCTCATGGTAAAAGAGGAGGTAATGAAACTCCTCCAAGTAGGATTCATCAAACCAGTCGATTACTCTCAATGGGTATCTAATATCATTCCCGTTCTCAAAAAAAATGGAAAGATACGCATCTGCATAGACTTCCGAGACATTAACAAAGCGTGTCCTAAAGACAACTTCCCGTTACCATCCATTAACGTCATTGTTGATGCGACAACTGGATTTGAACTTTTTTCTCTCATGGATGGATTCTCGAGATACAATCAAATCAGAATATCTGAACAAGATCAAGCTAAAACCACGTTTATAACTCCTTGGGGAACTTATTGCTATGTTGTTATGCCATTTGGTCTCAAGAACGCTGGTGCTACATACCAGTGAGCTATGACATATATATTTCACGATCTAATTCATAAAATCATGGAATCCTACGTAGATGACTTGTTGGCTAAGGCCAAGAAGCGTTGTGACCATCCGGAAGTACTTCGCATCATTCTTTCACGTCTAATAGAATACGGAGTCACGCTAAATCCAGAAAAATGCGTCTTTGGTGTAACAGGAGGGAAGCTCCTAGGTTACATCATATCGTCACGAGGGATAGATGTTGACCCAACCAAAATTCGGGCTGTCCTCGAAATGGTCCCACCTTCGGATGAATCTAGAATCAAGTCATTTCTCGGAAAGCTTGGTGCAATCTGGAGATTCATCCCGGACTTAAGTTTCGCCATTCATCCAATCAACAATCTACTCAAGAAAGATTATAGTATTGATTGGACTAAAGATTGCAATGAAGCTTTTGACGCAGTTAAGCATTTCTTGTTGTCACCACCTACGACTAATGCCACCTAAGCTAGATCACCCGTTAATTTTATACTCGCGAGCTACCAATGTCTCGCTAGCCTGTATGCTGGCTCAAGAAGACGATGACAAGAGAGAACGTATGATTTATTTCATTAGCCGAACGTTGCTCGACTATGAAACACGTTATACACAAGCAGAATGAGAATGCCTTGCCATAGTCTTTGCAACCAAACGCTTAAGACATTATATGCTAAATCAAGAAACAAGGGTCATGGTAAAAACAGACCATTTACAAACTTTTCTCACGCAAGGGTCCTTGTCTAAGAAGGCTGGACGTTTTATAACCTTAATGGGAGAATTCGAATTAACATTTGTAAATCAGAAGTCTGTTAAGGGACAAATCATCACGGATTGGTTAGCTGATAACCCATTAGATGGAGGCGATCTAGTAGATCTAGATTTTCCAGATGAGTGCGTATACTACATTGAAACCAGACCTCCTATCTCTGAGTGTCCCTGGTACACTGATATCATTAATTATATCATGGACCATACGTATCCAGAAGGGGCTACACCGTAACACAGAAGGCGGCTACACATTATCGTAGAAAAATATGTCATTATAGAGCAAGTGCTCTATTGGAAAGCGTTTGATGGAATGCTTCTAAGATGTGTCGACACAGAAGAATCCAAGAAAATTCTCCATGAATTTCACCAGTGGAATGTGTGGAGGCCACTTCAGTGGCCATGCCACCACTCGTAAAATACATCGAATGGGCTATTTCTGGCCCACTCTAGAACACGACGCAGTAGAGTTTGTACGCAGGTGTCATAAGTGCCAAGAGTTCTCCCATGAGATCCACATGCCGGCACAAACTCTACAACCAATCGTGACTCCATGGCCCTTTTCTACATGGGGCCTAGATTTAATAGGGAAATTCTCTCCCTCATGTCTATAGACGGCCATAATTTTATAATCACGGCCACCGAATATTTTACCAAGTGGGTAGAGGCTATGCCTCTTACTACTGTACCGGGTTCTGTAATCGCCAAGTTCATTTTGAACCAAATCATTTACAGGTATGGTATCCCGCAAATCATTATCTCAGATAATGGAACTTCTTTTAAGAATGACGAAGTTCACGAATTGTGCAATAAATTTAAAATAAGCCATCATACGGCTTCCTTGTATTACCCGCAAGCCAACAGGACAGGCTGAAGCGACAAATAAAACACTAAAAGCCATTCTCCTTAAAACGGTGAAAGAAAACAAACGAGATTGGCACTTGAAGTTATATCCGGCCTTATGGGCCCACCGAACCTCAATAAGAACACCAACAGGAGCAACTCCTTTCTCACTAGTATTCGGGGCAGAGGCAGTTCTCCCACTTGAGGTTGAAATACCCAGTCTCCGTATTTCATTACAAGGGATTCTGGATGAAGACGCTTACAGAGAAGCACATCTCTCCCAACTAGAAAGTCTAGATGAAGCTAGGTTAGATGCTGAACAGTGGCACAGAGCCTATGCTGACCAGATGTGCCGGCAGTATAACAAGAAAGTCTATGAACGCGACATATATGAAAGGTGATCTAGTTCTAAGGCTAAACAGTCTGGATCAACAAGGAAGACCAGACGAAGGAAGGAAGTTCCGGCCTAAATGGTTGGGCCCATACCGAGTCATGAAGGACTATGGAAATGGTGCATACCTCTTATGTACGCTGGAAGGTGAGGAATTTGGTGAAATGGTCAATTCCCTACACCTCAAACGGTTCTATGCGTAGGCAACTAGCACTATTTATAATTACATTTACATTGCATCTTCATATAGATTAAGATCATTTTGTCTCGCTTGTTTCGTACACACAAATTGTGATCAAGGAATTTTTTTCTCAAAGCAATTCATTACAAACTCATGATGTTGTTGGCATAAACACTCTAATCATACTTCTTTATTTCCATGGTATCATCAAATTATCTCGGAATCATGTTATCAAATAAAGCTAGATATGACAAAGTCTTAACGGTAACCATGCCAAGATCTGTAGGTTTATTCTCACTTTTGGTTTCTTCTTAGAATAGGTGTCTTGCCTATGGTGTGTTCTAGAAGCTTCATGGTGTCACATCTATCCCATGTGTATATCTCTTTGGAAATAAGCATGTACTGACATTTTACTCAAGTAAACAAGTCAAATATTGATCAAAACAGAAAATTTTAATTTTACACATTTCCTTGCCCCACCAACCTTTGGTGATGAGCTTGCGTCTCTTACTAGTGACGTAGAGTTGGGGAAGGATGGAAATGCCCTTACTCACCTATGCTTTGTCCCACGGTGATAAACCCATGCTTCTTACTAGTAGCATGGGGCAAAGTGTAGGGGGTCCTCTTGATAAACAAATGCAAAAAGGTCATAAGCAAACAATTCAAATCTCGAAGTATTTGAGTCAAAAACAAATGAATCAGATGTCCAAAATTCCAAAAGAGTTCAAAATCCTAAGAACCCAGATTTTGTCTACCATGTGGCCATCTAAGGATCTAAGTCTGGATAAACTACAAAGCAAGTTGCATCCAAAACTATGAAGTCACTCGAGTGGAGTGGGCTTGTGGTATCCTAATTTGGTTCCGCCAAAGCTTTTTCTGTCTTTCATCAATATCATTTCAACACATCTCATAACTTGTGCCCTTCCCAACTCTCGAGTGATGAGCCCTCGCATCTTACTAGTTGCGTGGAGTTGGGGGTAGGGGCAGGTTTATCTGCTCATCATACCGGTTTATATTCATCTACTTTGCCAAAACAAATATGAAGTGTTCAAAAATTGCTTACAGATAGACTAAGATTCAAAATCACATTATATCTACATTATCATATATCAGCATCATGAAATACAAAAGGAAAATAAACATACTTGCATCATTTTTTCTCCATTGCATACATTCCAAAAAAGCATTGCAAGTCATAAACATCGTAATCTACATGAGGAAACTAGAAAAGAAGCAGAGCCATAAAATGCCAAAGGTTTGATCCAAAAAGAATACATATATATATATATATAAATGATCAACGTTTCTATACAATGCCATCATGCACTAGGCATGGTCAAAACACTCAAAGAGCCCGAGATATACAAAAGAATGTATCATGCAAAATCTACGAGAGCCAAGTGGCTTCTCAATCCCTACGAGACCCCTATGAAGGCACACACCCACGCCTAGGACTCCCGCTACGCCGGTGCTCTGAATGCACGGAGGGCTCAAGATCCCGAGGGGCAGCCGCAGTCTCACCACGAGAGTGGCTCCTTATCAAGTGCTTGGTCGTCCTATACCCCGCTAGCTCTGTACGAAGAGTCGATACCATCCTGGCCACATGCCAGAATGGGGCAAAGACATCAGTATGTCTACCAACTGCTGAGGGCTCCCCAGCATCCACGGACAGCTCTATGTGGGTCCTCTCCATGGGGATCATCAGGGTATCAGTACATACCCTGTGAATCAAGTCTCGCCACTCATCGACGGTCTTTGCAAACAAAGGAGAAAACAAATTAGAAACCGAACAAGAGATTAAAAATATAGGATAAAATAAAAGGAGAGATAGCAACTAAGGAGATCCTAACTAAAAACAAACATTAAAAAGAAAGAGGGGGTAACTTACTTGGATCACCAGGCCTCTAGGATGGATCTATAGGATCAACATCTGCCATGGATGATGCCACTGACTGAGGGGCTGCTCCTGTGACTGGAGCAATGTAGCACCCCGCAATAGACTCATCCTCCCCGCCATGACCCTGGGAGAGTGGCTCCTCTGAAACCAGAGTCACTCTCTCTGCACTCTACTTGGCCCTCTCTACCTGCATGATATCCTAAGTGTGATACAACTCAGGATCACTGTCCTCCTCAGTCTCGTCTGTTGTCTCTCCCCCTGTAAACTCCTCAGACTTGGAGTCTACCTCAATGTGTTCATCGCTGCTATGGGCAGGACCCGTGGCAATCTGAAGCAAGGGTGCGTGAGGCGCACTGGCTCTCCCTCTGGCACATACTATCCTTCTGGCAGCAATAGGAACGCCAGGAGTAACCACTGTCCAACCCCAGCCTCTAGGCCCCCCTCTGGCCTCTCGGACTAATCTGTAAACTGGCGCTACTTGGGGAAGCATGCCAACATATAGGGTAGGCCAAACTGCTGAGGAACTTGGCCAAAGGGGTGCATCTCCACTCACCCCACTCTGTCAATAAGCTTCCCTGTGGTGGAGCAGGAGATCAAAGTAAGAGCCTCCTCGCCCCATATACCTGCCATAGTCTGATATGGTGTGGCCTCCATGTCGGCAGTAGTCAGAGAAGCAACTGGCTGATGAGGTGCTCGGAGCACCAACATATCTGTCCATCTATCTGCCCTCACAGCTCCAGGATCTGCCACCTCTACACCTCTACCGTAGGGGATGAAGTGCTCATAGACACAACTCATGACTAGGGTCGGGTGGCTCAAGGACTACCCTGTAAATGGACTACCCTGTATAAATCATGGTAGGTGGTCCCAAGTATGTTTTCTCCCCAGGCATATATCCGGCCATGTCCCTCTATCTATGTAATGATAGGGGACCAACAATATAATAATGTGTCTCCTCCCTTGTTCCCGATCAGTCTCGAGGCAAGGATCCCCATGATAGCCTGGTGAAGTAAGGGGATGGGCAAACTAGAAATGGATCGAACTCTAACCCCCTTCTTCGACCCTGTGGAGATGACTGTATCTCCCATGTATGTGGCCCACTATGTTATCTGGGCCCGCGAACCTGCTATCTCAAGGGTGAGACGTCTCCTAATAATCGGGACCCCCAGAATGTGATAGACATCCTCCAAAGTAATGGTCCACTCACCGTGGACCCCTGGTAATCGGAAGGTGTTCCGATCAGCATCCCAATAGGAGAATAGGTCACAAAGAATGTGACTGGATGGTGTAACATGGGGCACGCGTGAGATGCGTAGTATCTTGGCCCTCTGAAGAGTGTCCTCCTCATCCTGTGAAAGGGCATCCAATACTTCTGGGAGCCAGTCACACTCCCTCTCTCTACTCCACCAGATATACTCCTCTCTTTCCTGCATACACCCAAAAACACACAAAACAGAGCAAGTTAGCATCTGAATAATACTGGAAAAATCATGAAAGCACGTAGAAATGCTAAAAATGCAAAAACAATCTCAAACAGATGTTCTTTTGGCATTCTGTGCAAAACCACCACCCTAAGCAGAGAGGCGGTTTTGTAACCACCGCCTTAATGGTGGTGGTCGTGTAACCACCGCCCTGGGCAGGGTAGTGGTCGTGGCTCGAAAACCCACACGGGTTTTAAACCTAAAAATCCCAAAAAATGACAAAACAAGACCATTTTAGATAAAACAAGGCCTACCCAGTAGGCGCACCCCCTAGATGGACCTTTTAACACTAACATTTTCAAAATTATCCCCCCACGACAAAGATTTTAGAATTTCAAAATTAAGGGGGCAAAAGGGATAAATTGAAGAAAACTAACTTGTGATCTCGCGGGTCGATGTTCCACTTGCGGAGGCATGATCACTATCTCATCACGGACGTTTTGACTCTACTCACGCAAAAAAACAGTCACCATGGGTTCCAGAGCTCAAAATCAATCAAATCAACTCGCGCAAATGAATAGGAAAATGGGCCCAGTTTCATATATATATCACCCTGATTCGTTTTAAATGCCTTTTTCACAGGTTTGGAGTGCCAACGGAGGTAAGTTCTTATCTCCCCACAAATGGTACGTTCTCATTTCCTATTGTTTTAGCATTTATTTTCCAAACTATTGTGTCTATCTGCACTTGAGTTCTCTTTTCGTTTTGCAGGTAACAGGAATTTTGGACAACGTCATTTCAACACACGGACGTATCAGGTATAACTTCTAACTTCCCATTTCGGGACTGCCATACTCGGACCCACCATTTTATTCCTCTTCATGGCTAAAACGCTTCTCCAAGGGGGCAATATTTACATACCCAAAATTGTAAGGTACTGTACTGCCAAAATAACGTAACAAGTGCCCCAATGATGATACAGGTCTCCTCGCAAGGTGTTTGGGATCCGGAAAATATCTCCAAGTGTGCGTTAACATCCCGCATGCCCCGCTTAGCCCCCGCATGCTTTGTTTTTCCCTTTTCCCCTCTTTTCTTGACCTTTTTCTCTTCAGTGACGAAACAGCCTCCCTGCCTGGGCGGCGGTCTCGTGACCGCTGCCCTGAATAGGGCGGCGGTCCTGTAACCGCTACCCTGCTCAAAGTGGCGGTCCTTTATGCATTTTCCAGAAAGCTCTTTTAACATGACTCACATAATTTCAACGTTTTACCAGCTTTCTTTCACTGCCATAAGCTTGCATTTATGATTTTGGTTCCCTGGAATAGTGTTTTGCCATTGTTTATAGTTTAAGAGTTCTATTTGGTTTTTACCTTGGGTAAATGCAAATGCTATAAATAGTTGGCTTGTGCTCAAGCAAATGGCCCCTCAAATTTGCCTCTAATTTCTCTTTGCAATAGATTTAGTTTTCATTTTGCTTAGAATGCTTAGTTTCTTTCATTGCATGCTTAGTTAGCATTGTTTTACTGTTAGTAAGCCACATATCCATCTTGTGCAAGTACTGTTGTTATTTCATCCAATCCATTGGAATAGGATAGTCTGTTTACCAATAGGAAGCCATTAAAGTTGCAGGTTTTGTTCTTCAAATAGGATAGTTTCAGGTTCTGGACGTTTCATGTTACATGACTCGCAATAAATCCCGCTAGGAATTGCATAAGCCAAGCTCTGTACTCTTGCGCTATCCCTCTCCTACTCGCATTATATTCAGTCTGTATCTTGAGCTGCCTTTGTCCCAATATCTACTTTTGTTGATGCTAGCATTACACACTTTTCTGGATCCACGTGAACACCAAGGAACGAGGAGATCACACTGAGGGGACAAAATCACACACGCCATCAGATTCATCACTGTTCTGTGGAATCCAGGTTCTAGCTTTCAAAAGTCTAAATTAGAATCATATCAAATAGAGTAGTTAATTGCTTTATTTCAGTTAATTTTACCTTCGATATTGCCAAGGAAGTTGTGGGGATTGATAGTTTCTGAGAGACTATGATTCATTCCTCACTTCTGAGGTAGGATCGAGAGTCTTGCAAATAGATTAGATCAATTATTTCATTGTTTAAAAGTTCATCAGAAAATACAAAAATAGAGAAATCATATATGCTATAGATATATTCAACGTAGTTAAATTTTATTTTGCTACAGTTCGTTTTACATTGTTACTTTTGTATGACAATCACGGGACCTAGGGAGCCCAGGGAATACGTATTCAAGCCAATCGTGCCCCAGCCCAATCTCATCACAGCAATAATTGATATAGATCAAAATCTTAGGATCCAAGCCTTCCAAACAACGGTAAGCTTGCAACAAATCAATTCCCAGTTGAGCGGATTAAACATAGAAGACGACCAAGCACACACGTTTTGGTCAAATCAACCAAACTACATATTAACCTAGGTAACATCCATATGACTGTAAAGGGGGTTGAAAGAGAACAAACCTTTGGTTGCGATCCTTTGGTCCCACAGCCAGACGCAGGAGATACTCTTACAGATATAGATACCAGCCTAAGAATTCAGGTTGCAAGAACACCTGTGAGGCACTCTGAGAAGCTCACATAGCTATTAGTTTTGAATATAGAGGCTGAGAAAGCATACGATTACTGGGTGTTAGGGATTAGGAACTAATTCTACACATGACCATAGTAGGACCACAACAACCAAGAGTCTACGGTTGCGATCCACAAATCCTGCAACCCAACGAATCCGTAAGTCAATCAGACATAAACACTGGCCTACGCACACTAGTATTCAGATCCACTCCACTTCCACCTATCATCATCGAACAGTTATCCTTACTAGATACAACAGCTAACAAAGCTAGAGAGTTCTAGACCAGGCCAGAGAATCATCCATAGAGTTACTATATTTACCATCCACCATATGACCTTATATGGAGACATACACAAAACTATCCCAGGTCATTTTCCACGTATTCCACAACCCATAGATCGAATCATGCCAAAGCTCGATATTGATTGGAGCCTTTGAGCAGTCATCCTTGCCGATCGATCTATCACACCGGTTCAGGTTAGGAGGGCCTTCTTTGCCTTAGATTCGCAATTTCCACTAGTGCGTGTAGAAGACATTAGATTGCCTAACTAGTTTGTCTATGTCCCACACACATTCCATCCCCACCGGCTATCTCGGTACGACCTTGGGAGGTCGGGTGCGAGGAAGAGTTACTTGTAGATTCCCACGCTCGCTTGTCACTTTTCCATCGTACAGTACCTAACAATAAAATACCTACTCAAATTTTAGTTTGCATTCTATTATATTCCTCTTTTCAAATTAATCTATTTCTATAATTCCTAAATTATTTCTTGTAGGCTATTGGTCTACACTTCCAGTATGTGACTCTAACTTTAAACTTAATTCAACATATGGTTTAGCTGTTTTAATACAACATTTTCACCATTAATCAAAAAGTAAGTTTGTCAAACTCTTAACATTTCTTTCCACATCCAAAATATGCATTGTTTGTAAAACCTTCCAATTAATTATCTATGTTCCTAAAATATTCTTATATGTAATCAAATTTGAACAAAATATTCTTTTATACAAATCATCTTTTTTAACCCACTCATTCTTATGATTTTGGCCAATAGTAAGTCACATCCATCTTTTATAAAAATTTACTTGCTATTTTTGTAAAGAATGTCTGGTGGTCACAAAATAATAACCAACTTTTATTAATTATAGAGCAATAAATAGAAGACATATTCATCTTTAAAAATTAATAAAATTGATATTTTCTTGGATTTCATGTGCATTTTGATTCCATCACCATAAACCTATCTCACTCTTGAATACTCATGGATGGGTGGGTGTGTTTGTGTGTGTAATGTGGAATATAGACATATAAAGAAGAAGCATGTTTAGGTTATTAATCTTGTGAGATTTTTACTCATGTGTATGGAATCATAAGATGACTATTATGGGTAGTTGCTAACATAGGGGCATTATTTTAGATGATGAGTACAAGGTAATGAATAAAAAAGATTATATTTTGGTGCTTTAATTCTAGTGTAAGTGCCCATAATAATAGACATATGTATCCATCATGACTTCTGAAAGGGTATCATGTTGTATAAAAACATAGATCCTATTACTCTTTTATACCATGTGTGGAATACATCGTATGCTACATATATAACACATCACTTAATATTAGGTTTTATAATGAACTCCATATAAAGTGATGTGGCTTATAAGTACACTATAAATTGCACCAAGGGGTGTAATGGTCACACCGATAGAGGTAAGAAATGATGTTAGAATAGGGTGGAGTGTTGGTTGGCATTGTTTTTGAACAGTGAAAATAATGGCAACAAACTTCACCAATGGACCAATGACCAATCAACTGTTGGTCCACTGGTGAAGTTGGTTTCCATTGTTCAATATTTGATTTTCCATATGAAGGTATTCATGAGTGTATATCTATGAATGCATGGAACAAATTATATTTTTGATGCATTCCAACAATATATAGAGATGACATCAATTATTCCAATAGACCTAATTGATTTATAGTTCCTAAAAGCTAAGATTGGCTGCAATCAAGGATGTAAATAAATAATCTTTTCTCACATGTCATGTTTTGTAGTACTATTCTATTTTGTAAGTGGTCTTGTGCATTGCGAATAAAAAATTACAATGCAAAGAACGAAGCACCTTTGAAATATTTCATTAATATTTGTCTCTTTTTTGCATGTTGAAATTGGAAACCCTCTAATATATTATTAATGCTTATAGTTTATGTTTTTATGTTCATATGTTATCCATAGAGGCACATTGTGTTAATATCCCTTCTACATGATGAAATGAAGTTCATCATATTTGAAGAGGTTTTTACAAAAAAATTGATCCATGAATTTCTATGAAACATGTTCATAAAGTACTGAACATAAAGTTCTGTGAAATAAAACATTAATACTTATTGAGAGTGTGCATGCTTGTCTCTATCTGTAGTCAAGGTTGTTTTAACCCATGAATTTCAAGCATATGATCATTACTAGTCACAATTTTAAATATACCCAATTTGTTTTCCCTCAGTAGATTTAGCTTTGTAATTTTCGACCCACAAGTAACTCTAGAGTCTAAAAAATACAAGGTTTAACCTTTAATAAAATAAAGATAATGTTTTAATAGTGAGAAGCAAAGAAAGAAATTAGAACAAACAAATTATAATGTTGTGAGTAGTTAAAATAGTTTCTCTAACAAGGATAAGAAAATGAGGTTGCCATCAACAACTCCAAAATCCTTGAACAATTCCAATTTAATTCAAACCACATCAAGATATCCCCTTTTTTAAAAAGCCATATATTGTATATACTTATTTGATCTTAAATTAAGTTTTGCAACCAATCTAAATAGTAAAATCCATTTTAAGATTAATTTTCTTTTCAACATCCAATATAAAAATCATATAATTTTTAGTGCTCTAAAAATATATATTGTTAAATTACTAGAGTTGCTCAGGGTGCATGGAAACCAAATCCAAATAAAAATTTAATTTATACGGCTAATAGTCCTTAAAAGTATTGACAACAAATGCATTAATAAAGTTTGAAACTCACATCAATGGTGCTCACAAATTTGACAAGGCTTTACATTTGACAACCATCTATTCTTGTCCAACAATTTTAAGTTTCAGTAATCTTTTAATATTTTCCTTCAATACCATCTTTCAATGCCTTTAACAAGATGTGAGCTTTGGAACATGGCATGGCCATCCATCAAAGCATATTGGAAAGTGATTTTTCATAATATGTTGTATTTGCAAGTGTCGTTGTGGACATGTATACAAAATGCAAAAATATATAAAAGACATACATTTCTTTAAAAAATATGGATTATTTGAAATAAATGCAAATGACTTATATTAATATATTACCAACTTCAAAATGATTTTTTTTTTTGGATAAATTTCATGATACAAATGGGTTCTCACACATTGTAATATCATTTTTGGATAGGTACATGACATACAAATTCAAATATGTTTTGGCATAAAAACAAGATTACGAAAATATATTTTTATCCTTTAGCTAATTTACTTCGAGAAACTTTCAAATAATACCCACAATACTTCTTTGTGGCTTGTGCCTATAGGCACCATTTTACCTTTATAAAAAAACAAAAAAGGAAAAGGTTTTCAAATAGAAAGTTTGATATTACATTTTGCAGTTAACATGGTTTGTGATTTAGAGGTTTTTGTCGAGATGGACTAAAGAGACATGTAAAAAAATTCGGTTTTCCAAATTCTTAAGCATAAATTTCATATCATGGCAAATAATATACACATATAAATAAAAATAAAATGTAGCAAAAGATAAATATAGATTGAAATCAAGTACCATACAAATAGATGGCTTTATCAATATATCTAACTTAAAGTAATTTTAAGTTGTAAATAACTTAACTATTTACTTTAGACTTAAGTAGCCAATACACTTAGATGTAAGTAAGGACATGAAGCATCTGATATGTAGATATGGAATTTTTTGCAGCCCAAAACTGGATTAGATACAACAATACATCAAATATATAAAAAATGAAAAACATATAAATTTTACCTTGATAAATAGAAATAACCATTCAATATAATATAGTAACTCCAAATACCGAGACTTACAACTTCATTTATAAATGCTATTATAGGAAAATACAATTTTAAAAGTGATAGGGAAGATTTTACCGAAATAACATGATAAAAAAAGACACCCTTCTAGCTACAAAAATCTAATAGAACTATTGAAATGACCGACCAAGGCTAGATGTGTGAATTTGGGTGAACAAACCACTGCGAAGATGGGGGAACCACTTTTGAGAGTTGAGATGGTGTTTTATCTGACCTGGTAAGCTAACAATGAGCTATGGAAAGCCATGGATGTGGATGGCTTTACCACATTTATTTAGAGAATTAAAGGCTTCGATTAACATACTTATATGCCTTTTGTAAGGCATTGGAAGAACATAGTTGTTAGCTATAAGGGAGTGGATTTTCCTATTATTGAAAATATAATCTTGATGGTCATGGGACTTGGGGCAGATAGGATCTAATTCTACTGTAATAAGTTTGACAAGGAGTTTGAGGAGAAGAAATTTCTTTAGGGGTTAGATAAGTTGGAAATAAGCAAGGCTGACATCCTCTACAATTCCATCCCAACGCCGTATGATGGTGTGGCTCATATGGTGGTCCATTATGTCACCTTGGAAGGTAGGTTCACTTCTCTCCCGCTTCACCATTTGGTTATTATGAATCATTTTCATAGAGCCCCTATGATAAGCTTGACATATAACACTTTACACTCCCTTGAAAAGTCTATTATGGAAGTCCAAAACCACAGGAGGGTTGTGCCTTTATACCAAGGGGTGATCATGTTGCTTCGCCTTCACTGCCTTGAAATGGTTGCTAATAACCCTTCTAGCTCCTCCCTGCCCCTTTCTTCCAAAAAACACAAGAAGCTGAGACAACCCTCCCCTCCTCCTACTAAGAGGGCTATTTGAATTAAGCACAAGTCTATGGACCATGTTGGTGCAAAGAACCTTCTTGTTATCAGTAAGGCCCAAGATGTTCCCCCTCTTCGTCAACATTCCTCTGTTACCCTGAAGACTAGAAAGGGAAGCAAGTTCTCATGAAGAAAGATGAGGGCAACAAGGCTGATTTAAGAAAGAAAGTTAAGGCCCTGGAAATAAATGTGGATATTTTTTTCACAAAACAACGTAATCACCTAGTTAATCAAAAATCCATTCTGGATTTTCTCCACACTCGTGTCAAGAAACTGTGTGACATTAGCGGACTACCTAAAGAGTTGTGGAAAGGAGACAAAGAAACATTGAAAGTGATCAAGACCAGCGACAAAAATCCAGATATGCAACCTACTTTGAACATGTTCAAGGATTTTGAGGAGGTCAAAAAAGTTTTTCATAAAAGTATCATCTAGAAGGATTTTTCCTTCTTGGTTTTTATTTTTTGGTTTCGTGCTATTCTGATACTGCTGGGGTAGTTGTTGTTTCACTGCCTTCTCACTGTTTTTTTGCTTCGTTCTGATAGACTGTCTCTACCTTTTGTTTTTATGGTTGTATCTGGAATTTTTGGCCATTTTTATGGGGGGTGGGCCCTACTGATCAAGTAAAACACCTAGTTTTTACTATTTCATCTTGCTCTTTGTACTTCTTGTAGATTTGGCTTTTGAGCCTTTTGTAACTTTGGGTATGGTCCCAGTCAAAAAACCATTTATCAATAATTAAAAAAATAGAAATGGCGTTACAAGGGATTTACAATCATTTAAAAAATTAAATAGCCCTTAATAATACATTTTGTATGTTTAGGAAGAGCCATGACTCATGTTAGCGTGATATTTCCTGAGATAAAACTCAAATATTTTTTAAAACCACAAATATGTGTACTCGGTAATGTAATGCTTGAGAAAAATTAGTTCTAATGACACCAGGGATGTAACAATAGACAAATCATAAAGGAGTCACATAGGATAATTTTGACATCATAAATCTTCCAAGGGATTTAAGAAGAACACACATCTAAAATGAAATATGTATTATTTGAAAACAAAGCAGAAAGGAAAACATGACGGCTAAAATTGGGAAAATGACCTCTCTAGGTGTTGTGGTTAGCTGTTCAGATCCTAATACTCCCTCAAATCTAATATTCATCGCCCTCTGGGACTGCTCCCAAGGACACTAGGCTTCATTTATAAATGGTTTTAGTAGAAGGGAGGGCGTGGCCTCATTTGCAAAACTGAGAATCGGACTACATGAAAAAATTGCTGCAAAACATAATTCCTAACAATGTAAAATGCGCAGAAATGAAAAAGAAAATACCCACTACTTGTGCTTTGTATTTGTTCCAGATTTTTCCACTGACTGTAATTCCTTAGCTTGACGCATCATAAAAACTACTATGCACAAGATTTTTAACTAAAAATATTGATGCACTATACAACAAGCGATCAATGCTAGTTGTGGATGCATACAAGACGATGGAAAATAAAGCAGATGGGAGTAATTGGAGTTGCATGGCCGCAACCATGAACCATGCCCTGTGTAGAGAAACATACGTACACAACATGGCTCCTCACAGAACATTTAATGTCATTCAGCACCTGCGTAGTGTATCAATGGTTGCTACACCTCTCATGCTCGTTCCCCTTTTTGGGTACACTCCCAACTATAGATCTAGTTTTTCAGGTAAACGACTCTCGATTCGTTCAACCAAGATTTTGAATTTCTTGATGTCAGCAGAATGGGGCCTTCCAAATTTTGCATGAATACAACCCCATCGTGTTAAAAGAAGGCACAAATTTTTTGAAATAACAAAGTATCAATAGTGTTTTAGATAGAACTGAGGATAATGATGCAATGGTCGTCTCGTGTACAACATTATTTACCACCGTCGATCTACATCTGTCAGGTGAATACATCCCACAATGAAATGACTATCAGCATAATGAATAATAGATGGAATTATTGTTTTAACTCAAAATTTAATAAATGAATTTTTAGAATGAATTACCATTATTATTTGTTTAGATCAAAACAAATAAAGGAAATGGAATAATGAACTTTATGTTAAATAAAGCATAAACATAAAATAAAAATCATTACATTTCTATATTTAATGTGTTACTAGATAACATAATTATTACCACATTGTATATCAGTAATCAATAAGTACTAAATACACAAATACAAAAGTAATTATTTAAATCGATATCATAAAAAATAATGTCTAAGATAGAATTTCAACTAATCCCATTATCTTATCCATATTTGAACAATCTTATCCAGGATGAAAAATGATGAAGTTTTTATACATTGTGCTTGATCTAATGGTAATGGTAACAACGAGAAGATCAAATCAAAATCAACATTATTAAAATAAATCCTCTTCACTATCAACTTTTGAACTTTGTTCTTAATAAGTTACAACAATTTTTGTGGGATTCATTGAGAATAAATAAATATCTATAGTATAGGAGGAAATTACCCAAGCCTAATGTCAACTATGTATCAAGTTAGTCCAATAACAATGAAGCTTAATTATATGTTTTTTTTGGTGAAAATGGACATAAGTCTCATTCACATCTACAAATTGAAAAACAAGGTATAAAATCATAGAAAATACTAACCCTAAAATTTTATAAACTTACGAAAAGACACTACCCACCGTTAATACATAATCTGGTCATTGTAGTGGCTTACTAGATGCTCAAGTTTGGTTTAGGGCTAATAAATTTTGAAATTGTGTTGCCTTTAAATTTTCTCTTTTAACCTTGTGCGTTACATAGAAAAAAATATTAACATCATGATAAGTATGAGAAAGAGGTTCGACACATGACAAGTTCACATCAATCATAGACATTGATATGGCATAATTTTATCAAACGATTGTTCTTTATGATATTCATGTTTAGTTGCGAATTTTGAAAATAAGTAGAGTCAATCCTTTTACCATAAGGAGTCCCTTATCCATTATGATTTTCAAGTATACTCTAGCCACCTTATAACTATTGAATGATTTATTGGAATGTTGGATCATGCTGCTACACTATAGATGTTGATGTGATCTAACTAAGGCCTATAACAAGATGGAATTTAGTGAGCTTATGTTGTTCTTATGTGGATAAAATTTGATCTAGAACATCTTTAAGGTTATTATGGTCAATTTTCACTTTAAAATGTCTGCCTATGTAGTGCAATCATTGGTTGCATATAATATTGCTATTATTTACATCTCATTTGTAAATTTGGGTGAGTTTGTGTCCTTAAGATTTTAATTTCAAATGGTCAGAAGCATCACCACTTTACTATAAAAGTTTTGTTGAAGTTAGATTTGCCAAAAATTATGTGGGGTGCTTATCCTTTTGAGTCTCTCAAATGCTCAGGTTGCTTATTCTACCCAAATAAATACATCCTTGTTAAGTAGTGTTGTGAAAGGTGCAACAAAGGGGCCATAGTTCATAAAAAACTTATGGTTGCCTCCTATAAACACCAAGAATATTCTTTATAGATATGGACATGAGTTATAGCTTGGTCATAACCATCTATTTTCACCCGTTTTAGATTTGATTAGGGTTTTTATGCCTATATTCAAATAAGGAATTAAATAGAAGCTACATGGGACTATTACGATTAATTAAATTCTAGCATTAACCATTCAATATTAGAATACCACATTAATACTTGCAACAAATGTACATGATACAATACAAGTACACAAACATAAGGGATTAAGTGTACTTAGTTGATTATAGACGATTCTGGACTTATCTGAGTGATCTGAATGATGGAACAAGGAAATATAGACTTGAAAGAGCTTCATAACTGGAAATGTGGCTTGAAAATGCTTCTGGGAAAGACTGTACAGTAGGGGTAGGAGCGCTCATATAGTATTGAACTATTTGTATAGTCTTGACCCTAATTAGAACTATGATTTGCAATTTTTTGGAGTTTTTTACCTATTTGAATACCTTCATCACTCTCTATCAGTCATTGCCGGTCACATTACAAGGTTCTTTGAATGCTCTGCTCAATCTTTCAAACCCTAACCATGTATGAGAAACCATCTAAAATAAGCATTAGTTGGGTTGTGGGAACCCTCATACTTTGTTGACGTTGGCACTACTCCGAACAAGCCTCAAACCACATGTCATTCTTTGCCTAGCATGTGATATCTATATGTAGTGTAATAAGATTTTACGTCCTTTCTTTGATAAAATATTGACTTGAGTTTATCTCTTGCAAATATACCTTAGTGATTGACTTTGAGTGCTTAAAAATGTGGGAAGTTATTCCCTAGAATTAAGGGGAAGCTTCAAACATGTAGATGGTTCTTTCTTAATGAATTTTTACAGGTATTTTCTGAGTATTGGGAGATTTAGGTGCCTCTTGTGCTAGATTTTGTAATAGGAGTTACTAAGAGGGCTAGGTCCTAAATAAGGCGAGTTTCACTTTCTTATATTTGCTTCTTAAGGTGATTTAATTTTCAAATGTTGATTGAGGAGGAGTAAATGACATAAAGAATAATGTGCAACATAAATTTTGGGACCAAAGTGGTCAAGGTCAAAACCGTACACTAGGGTCATGACTGTATGGACATTCATGCTCCTATTGTATGATTTTAACCCATGAGGGATAATATGAAGTGTGAATTTTAGAGGCTGACTTCAGTGGATTTTCTTGATGGGTTTCATGCATTTAATTTACAGAAACTATCAACAAACGAGTGTGTAAGATTAAGAAATCTAGACAAGAGACCTAGAGATGTACTATATGAGAATAGGTAAAGTGTAATTGTTTGAGCAAGAGAGAAATGCTAAGACTAATAATTTCAAAGAGTAGAATTACCAAATTTAGATGTTTACATTCCCCCCCTTGAGTATGAAATGAAATTATATGCTTAAAGGTAATGATATTTGATTGTATAGACATACTTTGTTTATACTCAATGTTTTTCGTGTAATATCCCAGTGTATTGGTATTGCCACACTCCATGATAAAGAATTGACCTTTAACTCAAATGTAAATATGTAATGTAATGAAATTTGAAACTGTAAGAGTGAAATAAAGAGATGTGAAATGTGAAAGGAATACATCTGTTTGTTTTTTAAAGGGAATAGTTTCTTGTTCTTTACTTATACTTGGAGATTTAGATTGGTGAACCTTGAGGCAAAATTGAGGGTGATCAATCCTCAATTATGTCAAGGAGATTCCAGAGTATTGGGTGTGTGGAAGCCAACACATGAATGAAAAAGAGAGAGAAGAAGAATGAGGAGCAGAAGTACCTCGTGAAAGAAGAAGACCATGTATCAAAGTCATTTAATAACTATGATATCTTACTGTTTAAGTGTGAGAGGAGAGGAAAGAATGCCTACGAAGAACTTATATACTTTGATACCTTTCATGACCCCACAAACCAAACCATTGCAAATGGATCTAGGCCCAATTTTATAATTTAGGACACACATTATAAAAGAGAATGAATTACCCCCATGATATCCCCATGTGTTGCATAATTGAGTATAATATGAACATAGGTGAAATGTGTTGAAATGTTGTGAGAGAAAAGGAGATCCATGCCCCCAATATCCCTGAAACTAAAACTGAAACTAAGTGTTGTAGAGAAGAAGGAATGAAAAAAATCATTCCCCTTGAAATTGATTCGAACTGATTCATTTGAGTCTGAAAATTTTCCAAAACATGTTCCTGTAGGTGAAAATCTAAAATTGATGAGAAATTTATTGTAACTACCCTTAGGGAAAAACCATAAAAATGGGTTAGGAACCGCAATGTATGTTTTTGACCTTATGTTTTTTCTATATTTTTGTGTCTGATGTTTTTTCTGAGTAATTTTTTCTCTTCTTATTTGTGTCCAAGCTCAAATTTTCATTATCTTTTATAGGTGTAAAATATACCCACATGAATATTCCTTCTTTTGAGGCGCATAATAAAGAGTTTGAGCGAGTGGCTCAAAAGAATATATATGTAACCATTCCTAATAAGTCTGATAATCTATGTATAAAACACAAGAAGGGGTAATGTAGTGTCCACCAAGAAGAACTTGTACCTACAAAGAGGATGTACATGGTGGAGACCATGATGCACAAAAAGAGTAACAATAACAACAAGAATAATAACAAAAATAATGTCAATAAGAGAACGGGTACCAATAACAATAATAGTGCATATGTAAGTGAAATGATAACAGTGCAAATGACATCACACAAAATACTTAGTGCTTGAAAACATGATACACCCACAGTGTTGCAAGATAATCAAAGACCTTTGGTTTGCAAACAAGAGATTCAATGTTACACAAGAAATGAATGATGCCACAAACATGGGACACCCACAATTTCACAAGAAAAATAAGGCCCTTAGACCACAATCCGAGTAGCAAAAAAATAACTACACACATAATTAACAAGCATGTATAGAAAACTAGAGTATCATAATGTGATGAAATGACATATCAAGTGATATAGAATATCATATGAAATCAATAGATGTCAACACTGAACAAGACAAGTCTGTTATTCATGTTAGTTCAAACAAGAAAAAAGATCTACTATATATGTAATCAAGTATAATGAGGAAGTGAAAATGCACTATAGTAAAATAATAACAGTTGGTTTGTATCAAGGGATGTCCCTAGAAGAATAATATAAGGAGCAATGATATTCCCATAATCATGTATCAATCTGTATGTCTTGCATCATACTCAATATACCTTGTGAACGCATGTGTGTAAATAAAAAATGATATTTATCAAACCAAAAGGATAAATCAACATGAATAATGTAAAGTTCTAAAAACATATTATAGATAAGCATGTCTTGGGTTTTGTATTTTGGAATTATTTGAATGTTTTTACTTTTTATAATTATATTAGTGTTTTTTTAGTTTTTAATGCATATCTATGTATGGGTAGGGGTAGTACCAAGGATACCAATTTTTTTTGAGAAGATCATCCAAGGAAGAGTGAAATTCGATGGCTCTAGGATAAACCATGTTAGTAAATTTATAAAAACAAGAATCAAGGAACAAGCCTATTTCATGAAAAATGATGGAGTGCCGTAATGTATTCTTATTTTTTGTAAGGATGACCATGTCTTTTCATAACATGAGTCTAATGTTTCATGTTAGGTTTGTAATTAGGGAAAGAGTCATTGTGAATAATAACTATGCCTATGGTTAGGGGTAAAGTGATGCCAATATTATGTTCATTGATTATAAAAGATATATGTCGTAACCAAGCTCTACCAAAGGCCAATGGTCTGGGTTGAGGATTAAGAACAACCCAAACTTTAAATATAATCACATGTAAGCCATAAGCTATAACTAACATATCCTTTAAACTTCATAGCAGGAGTGAGAAGAGGTGTGATATTAGATGGCATGATCCCTAAAGTACAAAAATCCTCATAAGTACAAATATTGTTATTAGTTTTAGATGTAAAGGGATGTGTGTCTAATATTAGTTGTGAATGTAAATTATACTAGTGAAAGTATCAAATTGAAGTACCCAATTGGAAGGCAAGGATGCGTTGCACAAGATGGTCACATGTCCTCTTGCGTTAACAATATTCATTTTGTCAATTAAGGTTTTGTAATGATTTGTATCACGTCAATAAATGTAATGGTAGTTACAATATGGAAGAGAAAATTGTAGAGAAAGCTTCTTAGTAGAGTGATGATGTTTAGAAGGCAAGGAAATAAGTCCTTGGTAAAGTAAGATAGAAAATAATTCATGTGGGGTGTTGAGATGAACACGAATTATAATAGATGTGGCATGTCGTGAAGCATATAAGGTGTGGATTGCAATATGCATATGATCAAGATGAGGATTATTAGAAGCAATGTGATCAGGAGGATAAGAATTGGTAGCACCAAAGGTAGTGTCCCTAAGTTGGTAACGTCCAAGGTGAGTAGAGGTAAAAAGAGAATAAAACATATAATTGTCTTCATCGATAGGATTAAAATTAAGATTATGAAAATTTTCATCTATTAGTGCAATTGTTTCATCATCATTATCAGTAGTACAATCATGTGTGTCAGGAAGTTGAGTAACGTTATCTAAGATAATGGGAGAAATAAGTGACGGTGAATTAAATGATGAAGGAGGAACCATGGAAGTAATATCCATGGGTGCCTCAGTGTGAGGGGGTGCAATATGCTCATAAGTATTACTAGATTCACCCAAAACATATGTATCTATCTTGTCAATGTGAATAGATTATGATGGGGGAGTAACATAAGGGACCCATGGATTAGACATGTCTACTTTGTAATATTGATAAGGATGTGGATCAACAGGCACTACATGCTCAATTCCATTGTGGATAATTTTGATGTAACACTGGAAAGTAGATGAAACAACTCACACATCATAAAGGCACATATGACTCAAAAGTAAATTATATTGAAGATCAATATCCATGATATGAAATGTAGTAGGCGACATTTTAAAGAAACCTAACAATTCAAAAGTAATTGTGCCTAATGTAAAGTGTGTAACATCATCGAAACCTCACATAGTATTAATGTCATGCTTAATTACAAGGAAGAAACACTCCTTTTTAAGAGTGGTGATCTATGAGAAATGCTAAGACTGGATTCATTCTCTACCAGAACCCTTTTGATAAAAAATCCTTAGATGTGTGTTGTAATGAATAAGGGTGGACATTTGTTCATATCAACATTTAAAGGGATATCAGATGGGACAAAAGTAAATGTGTTACCAAATTCCTTAAATGTATCCTTAAGATAAGAAAAGGAATATGGATGAGTATCATTGGGCAAGGTGAAAGAGCATAAGGTGTATTGTAATATGTCCTTATAAACAAATGCTTTTTGAAGCAACTCCAAGAAAGATATCTTAGAAGGGGTGTTACTAAGTTGTTCTAATAAATCATACCCCTTTGATGGGACAATAGTTTTAGCCATATGAGCAGATGGTGGAGAGACAAAGGTAGATTTCTCCCAATAGGTTGCTTATTACACATTGAGGTCACTACATTGACCGTAAGACTTAAAGGAGTATAATGATAATGCGGCGGGTGATCAATAGTAACAGGAGTGGCCTCAGATTGTATATCAAGATAAGCAAGATCCATGGTAGCCATATAACATTTGAAATCATCGTAAGGAACTTCATTCATATGCAAATTATGGGTGCGGACCTAGTTAGAAGGATAGTAGCTTATACCACCATATGAATGTGGATCCTTAGTCTTAAAAAATATATCATAAAATTTGCAAGGTAGTGGCATGACGATATAAAAAAGGAGTATGAAAACTACAAGAAATAGAAATTATAAGGATTTAAAGGGCTGAGATGTAACATTTGACTCAAGAGTTGGGTTTACCAAATGTTTTCATCCTTTTTAGATTTGATTAGGATTTTTACAACCAAAAAGGAATGAAATAAAAGCTACTTGGGGCTATTCTTATTATTAGCTTACAATATTATTAATTCAATATAAAAAAATGCATTAATACTTGCAACAAATGTACACAATATATTACATGTTCACAAACACAAGGGATTGAGTGCACTTAGCTGATTACAAATGATTCTGGGAATTGATTTGAGTGCAATTTGAATGATAGAAACAAGGGTATCTAGAACATGAGAGTGCTTCGAAACTAAAACTATGATGGTGTAATAATGCTCATGGGAAGAACCTTATAGTAGGGGCAGGAACGTCTGTATGGTCTTGACCTCTTTATACGGTCTTGACCCTATGCAGAACTGTGACCTGCAACTTTATGATTTTTTCGCTTGTCTGAATCTCTTCGTCATTCTCTGTGGGTCACACTACGAGGATCTCTAAATGCTCTACTCAACCTTTCAAACCCTAACCAAGGATGAGAACTCCTAAAAAAAAATCAGTTGGGTTGTGGTTACCCCCTCTACCACCGATGTTGGCACTACTCCGAAGAGGCCTCAAACCATATGTTGTTCTCCACCTAGAATGTGATATCTAATTGCAGTGCAATCAAATTTGATATCCTTCCTTTGACAAAGTTTGACTTGAGTTTATATCTTGTCAATCTAATTGAATAAGTGACTTTGACTGTTTGCAAATGTGGGAGGTAGTCCCTTAGACCTAGTGGGAATATTCAAACTCGTAGATGGTGTTTCCCTAATGAATGTGCAAACGTATTTTTGAAGTGTAGGGACCTTAGGTGCCTTTTGTGCTTTCTTTTGCAATAAGAGTCCATAAGAGTGCTAGGTTATAAATAAGGTGAGTTTCACTTGCTTATGTATGCTTTCGAAGGTAATTTAAGTTACAAAGGATGATTGAGGAGTAAATGACCCAAAGAATAATGTGCAACTAAAAGTTTAGGACCAAAGCAAGTAAGGTCAAAACCGTACACTAGGGTCAGGACAATATGGACATTCATGCCCCTGTTGTACATTTTTTACCCAAGAGAGATTATCTGAAGTGTGAAGTTTAGAAGATGACAAGTGGAGTTTCTTGTTGGGTTTCATGCATTCAATTTTGGAAACTATTTACATATGAGTGTGTAAGATCAAACAAGCTAGAAAAGATACCTAGATATGTACTGGATGAGAATGGTTAAAGTGTACTTGTTTGAGAAAGAGAGTGATTTCAAGATTAGTAGTGTCAGAGAGTAGAATTACCAAATTTGAGTGTCTACACCATTTTTTGAGTTGAATATAATGTTAGGAAAGTTCATGAACCCAAAAAATTGACTTCTAGGATGATGATATTTTCCTTGGAGTGCCCTAATGACCTAGAATTTTTTATATGCCTCTTGGGTTGTGTTGATGCAAAATCACAGCACCCCTGGACGCACATCAAATTTCTAGGTTGATGTTTCAGGCATCCAGTGTGATTGCACAACATTGAATCCTTTCTCCAAGTGTGGGACTTGTAAAAATGAGAAAGGAATCTCCAAAGAAGGCTGGTTCCTATTCCTCTGTTCAGATGCACAAAAATGCAGAGGGTTTATTCAAAACCTAATCTAACTTGCCAAGGAGACAGGGTAAGAAAATGCATAAAGATAAACCTAAGCTAACGGAGGTGATGCACCGAGGAATGAAGAACACCTATCTTGCCAATAAACACAGACCATTCAAATGTGATGCAAGATCATGCACAGATAACTAAATTTGCAGTGAAAGACCAGGAGGATGCAAATGAACATAGAGAGGGTTGAGAATCATCCATAGACATGCATTACTTGCTCCAAAGATTGATAAAATACACTAAAAAATGCCAAGAGGCAGAGTCGCATTACAGTCTCAAATGGGAGGTTCGAACTCCACAAATTCACCTGATAGAGAGAAGAAGGGAAGAGTAAAACAGGAAATGTTCGACCTTTTTAAAGAAGCCCCTCCTTACAATATATAGGAAGAATGAGAGAGGGAAGAGAGAGGAAATCAAGATCTACCCCAACCACTTCTAGGTTTCATTTAACTCATCTCATTAGGGCAGAAGTGGTGAATCCTGGAAAAATGGCGGACTGTCTAGCAGAAACGGTGAACTGTCTGCTGCATTAAAGCTGGTTGTTGAAACGTCGCTTCTGCCTATTATCATGCGCTAGAGACGTTTTCTCAATTTTCTCTCTCCAAACTGAACCAAAATTCAATATTGACCCCATAATCATGTAGAGAATTTTTCCATCTTTCCATTGATATAAAGAACACGAAAATCCGAGCTCTGGATCGAAAGTTATGACGATCTGAAGATTTTAGGGCAAAAACAGGCAAAAACGGATTTTGAATTTTTTCCCGCGCTCTGCCACCTGGATGACACGTGTTGGGCGCTGATTGGATGAGAAATTCTCTCTCCTCCACCTTTCCGCAGGTTTCCCTTGAAAATTTTGACTTTTCTATAACTTTGGAAAATTTTCCATTTTTTCCCCACGCCCCCGCCACTTGGGACACGTGGCATGATCTGGTTGGAGGACAGGGGCCGCGGGGTCATCCTTTACCTTTTATTTTTTTGGCCAAACTTTTGCCAAATTTTCCTAAGTCTTTCCCTGGCTCCGAGCTCCCCTGCCTTAGGACACGTGTCCTGTTCTGATTCATTGGCGGCTCTCCCGGCTTTTCGCGTCCTTCGCGTCCCTTTAGCCCAGATGTCCCAAACGAAAGTTCCTTGTTTCGGCCGATCCGGGCATTTCGCGTCCTCCGCGTACCTTTGTCCCAACTGTCTCGGACTTCGTGGGACAAATACTTCCGAACCGCCCGAAATGTACTGACTTGCGCCAAACCGGCCGATCTGTCTTCCGCGTACTTTTGTCCTAGATGTCCCAAACTCTGCGAAGCAAGACTTAGGCAATTTTCTTCATTTTTCCGGCCGGTTCGGCTTTTCGCGTCCCGATGTCCCGACTGTCCCAAATGCTGTGCGGACCGCCTGGAGGATTTTTGACCGATTCGCGCCCCGACGTCGCAACTGTCCCAAGGACCTCCTGGACTAGGACTTAGCCAATTTCCTTTGTATTTCGGCACCAAACTGGTTTTCTGCAATTTCTTCCATTTTCTCGACCTGTTGGGATTTCTTCTTGGACAGGAGAGTTAGAAGGAAGCTGAGGGGACCCCAGAAACATGATTTTGGGCCTTGAATCAATATGTTATCAAAATTACCTGGGGGGAATTTTGACAACAGGTTGTAAGAAATTTGAACTGTAAAATTTTGACTCGCAACAAAAAAATTGATACAGTAGGAAGTTTGAAAAAGGAAAAAGAAGGGAAGACTGTAGAATAAAGAGGGTGGAAGACTAAAAATACAGAGTAGAGATATTTATAAAAGGGGCATAACACTAAAAATAGGCTATAATAGGAAAGAGTTTCATAGGTTTAATTGAATTCTACCCAAACAATTACCCAATGCTAAATTATTTCTTATATGTTTTCCTTGTATGGTAAATTTGTTTCCTAAATTACTCATTGGATAACACTTATAGTTCTTCTATATCAAATAGCGCCACCATATAAAACATTTTATATTGAGAATATAAACAATGTTAGACAAAAATATATTGATAGTGTGATGTATCTAAAATTATTTTTATATCTTCATTTTTCAAATATAGGTCATAACATTAACTCTTAGGTTGCAACACCATTGTTTGCACCTGGAGTAACTAGTTGGTCCCCATATTATTACCTTTACCCTTTCCATTTGACCTAATATCTTGTGAGCTCCACTTCATCATGGTTGTTATGGAATGAAGATCAACTAAAACTTAATTTGAAGAGGTGCTTAAATAGATTCCATTCTTGACAGCCCATTCTGTAATCTTAGAACCTATGAATGCTAATGCATTGTCTGATATGATAGTGGCCGGCACACCGAACCTGGTCACTATTTCTTCATAAAATTCTAGTATGTTAGACTCACTTGCCTCTTTGAGCGCTACTACTTCGGTCCACTTGGTGAAATAGTCCGTTGCCGTGAGAATCCACTTGTGGCCTTGACTCGAATTGGGATTGATGACTCTAATGAAGTCTAGTCCCCATTGCATGAATGGTTGATCTACTGAAATTGGATGAAGGGGCAGTGCTGATAACCTTCCTTTCCCTGTGAAGAATGCACATTTCTTGCATTTCTTAACCCATGAGTAGCAATCATTGAATACAGTAGGCCAATAGTAACCAGCTTTCATGATTTTGAGAGCTGTTACTCGTGGGGCAAAGTGGCCTCCTGTCTCCCCGTCATGGAACTCGTGTAAGATCCTCTCAACTTGACCTGTTCCAATGCATCTTAATAGAACACCATGGATGTCTTTCTTGAACAAGATACCATCAACAAGCACATATGGAATGGCTTGTAATCTAAAGTACCTCCTCTTTGCTTTGTTCATTTCTGGAGGGCATAGGCCTGTCTGTAGGAAGTGTATCATATTCTGAGTCCAACAGGGAGTGGGCGCATCATCATTTTCCTATTCTTGACCATCATGTAGTACCAAGACAACCTCTTTTCCATTGTCGGCTTCAACTTGCTGACTCAAGGCTAGTTGTTTGCATAGTCCCTTCCCATGTACTAGTTTGGTGACCTTAATCTCGATGTCATATTCCATGACACGGGTTATCCATCCTGCACGTTTCTCATTCAAATCCTTTTTTAGAAGGAAGTCCTTGACTCCCGCATGGGAGACCGATAATTGGATCTTGTTGTTTGAGACTAGGTGCTTGAATTTCTTTAAACTCCTGATCACTGCAAGTACATGCTTTTCAATGAAAGAGTACCTAGTTTTGTATTCCTCCAAGCCTTGACTGAAGAAAGCAACTGGTTGCTCTAATCCTTCTTTGTTTTGTTGTGCCAGGATTGTAGAAATTGTGTCTCCACCACCAAAGGCGTATAGCATGAAACCCTTGGAGAAGTCTAGATTGACGAGAGTGGGAGCTTGAGATATAGCCTCTTTTATTGCCTCAAAACTTTCCTTGCCTTCAGATGTCCACTTAAATGCCATGCTCTTTTTTAACATCAGCATTATTGGCTTTACGAGAGTTGTAAAGTTTGGAACAAACCTGCGGACAAAATTGATCCTTCCCAAGAAGCTTTGCAGAGCCTTCTTGTGGCTTGGCAATGGCAATGCTTGAATTGCTTCAACTATTTATGGGTCAATCGTCATTCCCTCTTTTGAAACAATATGGCCTAGAAGTTTCCCCTCATGAGCCAGGAATATGCATTTTTTGGGATTCAATGATACCCCAAATCTTCTACACCTCTGAAATACCTACCTCAAATGAAAGACGTGATCTGCTGCATTTTTGGAGAATACAGTGATGTCATCAAGATATATCAGAACTATTTTATTGATCAACCCTTTGAATGCCATATCCATTTCCCTTTGGAAAGTGGCTCCAGCATTTGATGGGCCAAATGGCATCTTCTTGTAGGCATATGTACCCCATTTGGTGGTGAAATTCGTCTTGAACTGGTCATCTTCCTTCACCATTATCTGATTATAGCCTGAATATCCATCTAGCAATGAGAACCTTTCTGAACCAGCTACAACCTGCAATATTTGCTCCATGGAAGGGAGTGGGTAATGGTCCTTGAGAGAGGCTCTATTCAAGTCTCTAAAGTCAACACACAATCTGATCTCTCCACTCTTCTTTCTGACTGGAACTAAGTTGGAAACCCAACTAGAATGCTTGATTGGGAATATGATCCTTGACTCAATCAGCTTGTCCAATTCTTTCCTCATGAGAGGCTCCATGTGTGGATTGACTAGTCTTTGTTTCTGCCTGACAGGCTTAGTATTTGGATCCAATTCGATGGTATGCTGAGCTAAGTTGGGATTGAAAACTTTCAAGTCTTCATAGCTCCAAGAAAACACGTCAGGGAACTCTTGACATAGCTGTATGAACTCATACCTTTCTTGTTCAGTTGTTATCCTTCCAATTTGCAATGGTTTGTTCTCTTCTACCAAGATGGATACTGAGTCCTCTCTCTTGACCTGAATGTTTGCTTTCTCCTTTCTAAACTGATCATTGGGATTAAAAATGGACTCCAAAGTGATAAGTCATTTGGGCAGCTTGTTAGTTCTCAGCTGTACCACTTGATCACCATACTGCTGTTCCAATTTTTCTTGATTCTTGACTGAGAACTCAGCTTCTTCTTGCAAGAAATGGATGATTTGCTAGTCATTTTCAAACACTTGCCAACTGACATTGTTATCCAGCACTGAAGGCCTCATAATCACGTGGATGTTTGGTTGTACCTTGTCTTGTTGAATACTTTCCACAATGTCAAAGGCTGCCCCTACTGCTGCAAGCCTGTCAGCGGCCTAATTCTCTTTCCTAGGAATGCATTTGATGCCAAAACCCTTGAAATCTTCCATGAGGTCCCACACCCTGTTCTTGTAGCATTTGAGTAGATCATTCTTGGTAGCATGTTGTCCCTTGACCTGATTTACAATCAATTCACTGTCCCCAAAGACTTGCAAATTCTTTATTTTCTTCTTGATTGCCCAATGCATCCCTTGCACCAAGGCTTCATATTCAGCAGTGTTATTGGAGCATGCAAACTGAAATCTAAAATTTGAATAGTACTTTACTCCTTGAGGTGAAACAAGCACGGCTCCACCTCCTGCACCTTGTCTACTCCTTGATCCATCAAAAAACAGCTGCCATACCTCATTGTCATCCTTGTGGTTTGGCTTGGTGATGCTAGGAATAGGTTGATTTTCTTCGTGTATATAATAGACCCCTAGCTCAGATTCTTCTACTTCTTGATAAGGATCAAAATCATGTGTATTGTTTGCCCATTCATCAAGAGTTAGATCTGGGATGCTCCCAACCTTAGTGTCAGCTTCATCAGAGCTTGGGTGATCTTCCTGATCAAATGCTGAGCAATTGGCATTAATTTGACTTGGAGTGTAAGGCTCAATATGGAAGTTTGCAATAGGTTCCGACCTGATTGTAGCCTTAGTTCCATACCTCGTTCTGAACAACATGTGTGACCAATCAGCAGACAAATATCCTCCAATCCTGGTTGTGAAGTCCCTTGACAAGTAAAGGGCAAAGAGTGGTGGAAGGTCTATGACTGATACATATTGTAAAACAACAACATTTGGACATGCATGCAAGGTAAGACTCGGGTTTTTAATCACTCCAACTGTTGCTACTGCTGTCCCATCTAGCTACACTACCCCTTTGGATATTGTTTCATACTAGAGCCCTAGCTGATCAACTATTTGTTTAGGCATTACTAAGCTACTTGCCTCGGAGTCTATTATGCAATTGTGCACTAGCTGATTTCCAATTATCAATGAAACATAGAAAGGAGGGGGTTTCAACATTTTACCTTGTTGTCCTCCATGATTCCCCTCAGGCTGGGCAGCATTTGTGAGCACTTTGTCTTGCATCTGAACTTGCTGATTCGAAGTTGGCCAGTCCTTCATGGCAGCTTGCAATAGATCTCTTTGGACTGGGATGGATAGGGATTCCCACATTGATATATTGACGTTTGTCTTCTTCATCTAATCAATGATACTGAATGGTGATGAAGTATCCCTCTGTTGTCCCTTGGCCTGCACATTCACTCCTTGCACGTGGGTAGCAACAACTGGTATTTGAGTTGGCCTAGGGGCTGTTCTTGGCTGCCCTTGTGCATTTGAAATTGGACTTTGCTTGCCAACCATCTGTGGAACCATGGGAGGTTGTGGATTGGTTGGGGCTAATGGCTGTTCTTCACCCAAATTCCTCCTTTTTGACCTTGTGTTGGCTGCAACACCTTGAGAAACTGACTCCTGGTTCATGCCACAAAAATCCTCTGGCTTGGCCAATTTACCAATGTGGTGTCATTTGGGGCTGATTGCTGTTGGAATGTTTCTTTGTTAGTTGTTTCCTTGACTGCCCTCACCCTCCACACCAGTAGTTGTCACCATTAATCTTGATTCAAAGCACCATTAAGCACATGGATTGGTTATGAGGCTCATTGCATGGGAAAACCAACCAATCATACTCCTGGGCAATGTTGTTTTGTGTTGGCACCAATGCCTTAGAGGCAGATATGGTATTTGGATTATAGGGCTGAAATGGTCTATTGGCAGGAGGCCTTGTTTGATTTATATTTAACAGCTGGATTAGGAGGCCTTTGTGGTTGGTATGGCTGCCTGTTAGGCTGAGCCTGGGGTTGATAAGAAGGTCTAATAAACCTTGGGCTTGTTGCCTCTTGAGAGTAACCAGCTCATTGCCTAGGTTTGCAATTGCTTCATGACTTTCTTGAAGCTCCATTTGGGGCACTTGGAGATGAAGTGGAAGCTTCATTTGAACTCCTGATTTCTAGGAGTGGGGAGAAGGAGCCAAATTAGGTGCTTGATTGGTGTTTGGACCTCTAAAACTTGGAAAATAGTGGCATGGGAAGGTCTAGGGGGCAAAGTTTGCCAGCTTGGATCAAACAATTTCAGCCCTAATGGCAATGCTATAAGCCATAGGGATAGTTTATGCCTCCCATGGACTGAATCAACATAGAAATATCAGAATTTAGAGCTTTGAGATAGTAGAGAAAAGAACCTTCTGCTGTTGGCCTGACTGCCACTGGAATTCTCTCCCAAGTCTTTTGAAATCTGAAGTTGAAGTCGGTTAGTTGTTCATTGGGAGCTCTCTTGATGGTTGTCAGCTGCTCCAAAAGAGACAAGTTGTCTCCCTTTTCTCCAAATTACTCATGAAGTGCTATACACAGCTGATTCCAATTTGGTGATAGAACCAGCTCCAAGGCTTCTAAACCATTGGCAATGCTTTACCTTTGAACGAAGATGCCAGCAACTTGACAGCCACCTGCACCTCATCGATTTCATGGATTGCACAAAGGTTAGCAATATCTTTAACATGATCACCTGGAGTAGTCTGATTTTCTCCAGTGAAGTACGGAATGTTCTTCAAGGCTGCAATAGGAATGGGATGTTGTGCATTGAGGGCAAGTGGGCTGCTTCCTGTGAAGTTGACATAGGGGTTATTTGGTGCCATTCTAATTGGTCTTAAAACCCTTGTATACGGAATGAAAGGCCTAGCAGGTGGAGGAGTTGAGAGAGTTCTGTTTGGTGGATATGGAGACCTTTGAGTCCTTCTTCCTCTTTGCCTTCTTCTTGGAGATAATTGCAAGTATTCAAACAACACTTCTTCTTCTCCAACTCTTGACCTTGTGGTGACTCTTCTCATGAGTTTTCAGGCCTACACTGCTGAAACCAGTTGATTCTTCCACTTGGAGTCGCAATATATGCAAATATAGCTCTTTTCAAGCAAGAAAATTGGCAGCATATGCACATCAACTTTGCTGCAATAAAAATGAGACCTCTAGTGTCCCACTGGGCGTGCCAAAACTGTTGATGTAAAATCACAGCACCCCTGGATGCACATCAGAGTTCTAGGTTGATGTTTCAGGAATCTAGTGTGATTGCACAACATTGAATCCTTTCTCCAAGTGTGGGACTTGGAAAATGAAAAAGGAATCTCCAAGAAGGCTGGTGCCCTATTCCCTATCAATCACACAAAAATGCAGAATGTTTTTATCAAACCTATCTAACTTGGCCAAGGAGACAGGTAATAAAATGCATAAAGATAAACCTAAGCTAACCGGAGGTGATGCACCGAGAAGAGGATGAGAACACCTATCTGTCCCAACAATAAACACAGACCATTCAAGTGATGCAAGATCAGGCACAATACTCAATTTGCAGTGAAAGACCGGAGGATGCAAATTAATACGAGGTTGAGAATCATCCTAAGACATGCAGACTTTCTCCCAAGATGGATAAAATCACCTAAAAAATGCCAAACGGCAGAGTCCATTACAGTCTCTCAATGGGAGGTTCGAACTCACAAATCACCTGATAGAGAGAAGAAGGGAAGAGAAAAACATGAAATGTTTTGACCTTTAAAGAAGCCCATCCTTAGCATATATAGTCAGAATGAGAGAGGGAAGGAGAGAGGAAATGTTAGTTGTTCCTTGACTGCCCTCACCCTCCCACCCAGTAGTTGTCACCATTAATGCTTGATTCAAAGCACCATTAAAGCACATGGATTGGTTATGAGGCTCATTGCATGGAAAACACCAATCATACTCCTGGGCAATGTTGTTTTGTGTTGGCACCAATGCCTTAGAGGCAGATATGGTATTTGGATTATAGGGCTGAAATGGTCTATTGGCAGGAGGCCTTGTTTGATTTATATTTACAGCTGGATTAGGAGGCCTTTGTGGTTGGTATGGCTGCCTGTTAGGCTGAGCCTGGGGTTGATAAGAAGGTCTAAAACCTTGGGCTTGTTGCCTCTTGAGAGTAACCAGCTCATTGCCTAGGTTTTGCAATTGCTTCATGACTTCTTGAAGCTCATTTGGGGCACTTGGAGATGAAGTGGAAGCTTCATTTGAACTCTGATTTCTAGGAGTGGGAGAAGGAGCCAAATTAGGTGCTTGATTGGTGTTTGGACTCTCTAAACTTGGAAATAGTGGCATGGGAGGTCTAGGGGCAAGTTTGCCAGCTTGGATCAAACAATTTTCAGCCCTAATGGCAATGCTATAAGCCATAGGGATAGTTATGCCTCCCATGGACTGAATCAACATAGAAATATCAGAATTTAGAGCTTTGAGATAGTAGAGAAAAGAACCTTCTGCTGTTGGCCTGACTGCCACTGGAATTCTCTCCCAAGTCTTTTGAAATCTGAAGTTGAAGTCGGTTAGTTGTTCATTGGGAGCTCTCTTGATGGTTGTCAGCTGCTCCAAAAGAGACAAGTTGTCTCCCTTTTCTCCAAATTACTCATGAAGTGCTATACACAGCTGATTCCAATTTGTGATAGAACCAGCTCCAAGGCTTCTAAACCATTGCAATGCTTTACCTTTGAACGAAGATGCCAGCAACTTGACAGCCACCTGCACCTCATCGATTTCATGGATTGCACAAAGGTTAGCAATATCTTTAACATGATCACCTGGAGTAGTCTGATTTTCTCCAGTGAAGTACGGAATGTTCTTCAAGGCTGCAATAGGAATTGGATGTTGTGCATTGAGGGCAAGTGGGCTGCTGCCTGTGAAGTTGACATAGGGGTTATTTTGTGCCATTCTAATTGGTCTTAAAACCCTTGTATACTGAATGAAAGGCCTAGCAGGTGGAGGAGTTGAGAGAGTTCTGTTTGGTGGATATGGAGACCTTTGAGTCCTTCTTCCTCTTTGCCTTCTTCTTGGAGATAATTGCAAGTATTCAAACAACACTTCTTCTTCTCCAACTCTTGACCTTGTGGTGACTCTTCTCATGAGTTTTCAGGCCTACACTGCTGAAACCAGTTGATTCTTCCACTTGGAGTCGCAATATATGCAAATAATAGCTCTTTTCAAGCAAGAAAATTGCAGCATATGCACATCAACTTTGCTGCAATAAAAATGAGACCTCTAGTGTCCCACTGGGCGTGCCAAAACTGTTGATGTAAAATCACAGCACCCCTGGATGCACATCAGATTTCTAGGTTGATGTTTCAGGAATCTAGTGTGATTGCACAACATTGAATCCTTTCTCCAAGTGTGGGACTTGTAAAAATGAAAAAGGAATCTCCAAAGAAGGCTGGTTCCTATTCCTCTATTCAGATGCACACAAAAATGCAGAGGGTTTATTCAAAACCTAATCTAACTTGCCAAGGAGACAGGGTAAGAAAATGCATAAAGATAAACCTAAGCTAACGGAGGTGATGCACCGAGGAATGAAGAACACCTATCTTGCCAATAAACACAGACCATTCAAATGTGATGCAAGATCATGCACAGATAACTAAATTTGCAGTGAAAGACCAGGAGGATGCAAATGAACATAGAGAGGGTTGAGAATCATCCATAGACATGCATTACTTGCTCCAAAGATTGATAAAATACACTAAAAAATGCCAAAAGGCAGAGTCGCATTACAGTCTCAAATGGGAGGTTCGAACTCCACAAATTCACCTGATAGAGAGAAGAAGGGAAGAGAAAAACAGGAAATGTTTGACCTTTTTAAAGAAGCCCCTCCTTACAATATATAGGAAGAATGAGAGAGGGAAGAGAGAGGAAATCCAGATCTACCCCAACCACTTCTAGGTTTCATTTAACTCATCTCATTAGGGCAGAAGTGGCGAATCCTGGCAAAACGGCGGACTGTCTAGCAGAAATGGTGAATTGTCTGTTGCATTAAAGCTAGTTGTTGAAACGTCGCTTCTACCTATTATCACATGCCAGAGACGTTTTCTCAATTTTCTCTCTCCAAACTGAACCAAAATTCAAGATTGACCCCGTAATCATGTAGAGAATTTTGCCATCTTTCCATTGATATAAAGAACACGAAAATCCGAGCTCTGGATCGAAAGTTATGACGATCTGAAGATTTTAGGGCAAAAACAGGCAAAAACGGATTTTGAATTTTTTCCCGCGCTCTGCCACCTGGACGACACGTGTCGGGCACTGATTGGATGAGAAATTCTCTCTCCTCCACCTTTCCGTAGGTTTCCCTTGAAAATTTTGACTCTTCTATAACTTTGGAAAATTTTCCATTTTTTCCCCGCGCCCCCGCCACTTGGGACACGTGGCATGATCTGGTTGGAGGACAGGGGCCGCGGGGTCATCCTTTACCTTTTAGTTTTTTGGCCAAACTTTTGCCAAATTTTCCTAAGTCTTTCCTTGGCTCCGAGCTCCCCCGCCTTAGGACACGTGTCCTGTTCTGATTCGTTGGCGGCTTTCCCGACTTTTCGCGTCCTTCGCGTCCCTTTAGCCCAGATGTCCCAAACAAAAGTTCCCTGTTTCAGCCGATCTAGGCGTTTCGCGTCCTCCGCGTACCTTTGTCCCAACTGTCCCGGACTGCCTGGGACAAATACTTCCGAACCGCCCGAAATGTACTGACTTGCGCCAAACCGGCCAATCCGTCTTTCTCATACTTTTGTCCCAGATGTCCCAAACTCTGCGAAGCAAGACTTAGGCAATTTTCTTCATTTTTCCGGCCGGTTCGGCTTTTCACGTCCTTCGCGTCCCAATGTCCCAACTGTCCCAAATGCTGTGCGGACCGCCTAGAGGCTTTTCAGCCGATTCGTGCCCCAACGTCCCAACTGTCCCAAGGACCTCCTGGACTAGGACTTAGCCGATTTCCTCTGTATTTCGGCACCAAACTAGTTTTCTGCAATTTCTTCCATTTTCTCAACCTGTTGGGATTTCTTCTTGGACAGGAGAGTTAGAAGGAAGCTGAGGGGACCCCAGAAACATGATTTTGGGCCTTGAATCAATATGTTATCAAAATTACCTGGGGGGGGGAATTTTGACAACAGGTTGTAAGAAATTTGAACTGTAATAATTTTGACTTGCAACAAAAAAATTGATACAGTAGGAAGTTTGAAAAAGGAACAAGAAGGGAAGACTGTAGAATAAAGAGGGCAGAAGACTAAAAATACAGAGTAGAGATATTTATAGAAGGGGTATAACACTAAAAAATAAGCTATAATAGGAAAGAGTTTCATAGGGGTTTAATTGAATTCTACCCAAACAATTACCCAATACTAAATTATTTCTTAGATGTTTTCCTTGTATGGTAAATTTGTTTCCTAAATTACTCATTGGATAACACTTATAGTTCTTCTATATCAAATAGCGCCACCATATGAAACATTTTATATTGAGAATATAAACAATGTAATAGTAGACAAAAATATATTGATAGTGTGATGTATCTAAAATTATTTTTATATCTTCATTTTTCAAATATAGGTCATAACATTAACTCTTAGGTTGCAACACCATTGTTTACACCTGGAGTAACTAGTTGGTCCCCATATTATTACCTTTACCCTTTCCATTTGACCTAATATCTTGTGAGCTCCACTTCATCATGGTTGTTATGGAATGAAGATCAACTAAAACTTTCTCCTTTGCCTTCATTGATTCACCATTGGTGTTAATTTTCTTGTTGTTTTGGAGTTCTTCACTAATCCATACTTCTTCTAGAATGATCTGCTTGATGTCCTCGCGTCATCATCATCATATTATTCTCTCCCTTGAAGCATCATACCTAAAATTTCATCATTATAATGACATGTTAGAATAAAAACTTGAGTTTGGAAATCCCCTAGCTTCTTGTTTGCTTGCTCCAAGTTTTTTTCATCCTTCCTCTTATGTTTTCGTTATTCTTCAAGACCCTTCAAAACTTATTCATAATGAATAATGATCCTTGAAAGGATCTCTATGTCTCTTTTTCCTTTAAAAAATACCACATGTTGTCCTTCTTTAAGAAACTTTGACTTATCCTTGTCCTTTTTTCTAAGTTTTCTCCCTTGTATGCTTAACAACCATAAGAACCTGCTCATGTTCTTGCCAATAACTTCATTTATATTTCCCTTAAATGAACCTTACATCATCTTCATTAATGTTTCATATTGGTCCTCATTCCCTTTTTGAATTGTATGTTCTTCACTTATTTCGCATGTGTCTTCATGAGACAAAGCAGGTTCTTCTTATTTTGTATCATCTTCATGTATTATTTCATCTTCAAGGCATGCAAACACACACTTAGAGTAGCAATTAGATTGAAAAATAAGAGGCTCATTTTCCTCTCTTGATGTCTTAAGGATTTGAACTTCTCTTTCATACTTGTTAACACTATATAAGTCTTCCATAAGATTCTCATCTTGTCCATAACCCATTTCTTCTTAACCCAACATTGATCATATCTCAAGTTCGCGGATGAAGACTTATTTCTCTTCCTCTAAAGAATAATTTTCACAATAATCTTTCCTCTAACCTCTTCTTTTCCCATGTCTATATGAGATTTGAGTTTCTTTTCTTCTTCCTTTATGAAGGAAATAATGTTATGCATCATTCTTCTTGCAATGAACTATTCTATAGGTCATTTGACTCTCACTTTCATCTTCCACCCATTAGCTTGGTATTGTAGTAGCTTCATCGGATAATCTAACCTTTCTCTTATCTATTTTGTTTCTCTTTCCATGTCCAACTTACTCTTTTGGACATCTCCCATCATCTTTTTGTGAAAACTCTCTCCTACCAATCCCTTCATTTTTCATTTAATGGGTAATATGTTACTTATTAAACACCTCACCTAGGATATCTTCTTTGAACCTTAGTCTCTTGGCGTTTTTTTAATTCTCTCACCAAATACCCTTACCTTTCCTTGGTCTATTGAAAATATCAAATCTTCACCTAGGTTTATTGTACCCTAGTCTCTTGATAATCTTACTCAATGCCTCAATGGTATTTCCCTGTAATCACTTCTTCATAAAACATCTCAACATGATACATTAAATTATTACCTTGTACCTTGCACATGGTTGTCTTTGCCACTTTATCTCTATCTCTGAGCTTTACTCTACTCCTCTCTCGCGAACCTTCAATTTTCTTCAGGGATTCCTTTGTCACAATCCACTTTTGTCTCCTTTGTTTACCAGTTTCTCCTTGTTGTTACCTATACTTATATATATGAATATACTTCTCCATATATCTCATCCACGCTCTAATACCACAAACGATGCCCTCTTAGCTCATCTAAATTGATAACTAATTTCTCTTGAGGGTGTTATGACTCCTCATTCAATTAACTTACAAGCATAATGTTTATAGTTTATTCAAAAGATCAATATATGAAATCTATACAAATGAAATTGTATAACTTGTTTTATCACCTATTCACACTTCACACACTCACACCAAGCTAATGAAACAAGTATCACAATCCAAACATGCATACAACTCATATTTTTCTATTGGATACATCTAATACCTTGTAGGCCTTCTCAGAAACATTTTGTGCCATAATTTTCATTAGACACATATTATTCAAGATCTAGAACCTTATCTAGATACTCATTTGGGCCCTGCAAGACATATGTAAAAATGGACTATAGTTGTTTAGTACGGAATGAGATAAACTTCACCTAGTATTAGCCTAATTAGGCCTATTTACATGTAACCTTGTTGCAATATGGGTCTAAGAGACACAAATCACTATAATTTCTATTATATAACCTCATTCATGTCCTCAACATGCTCTAACATTATTCTTAAGTCACCAATATTTAGATCCACCTAACGTGCATTCAATTTCTCCTTCACTATTCACTATTTTTCACTCCCATATATGAAAATTTCTGTCATTAATAAATCCTTACACACATACAACCAATGGGTGAAATTTTACAAGACTGTTCTAGTAATAGGGGTGGAAATATGTTCCAAATTTGGGAAATTTTCACTAGGTATAAAAATATTAATGTCTTGCCCTAGTTTGGGCCCTAAAACACTAAATCACTTATAAAATCCTTAATACTCGCTTTCAAAACTCCAAATAAATTTTATTATGATTTTTTTAGCCACCTCTAAAAAAAATTCTTATCATAAAAAATAAGCGAGTCTTATAAATTTGACTTTCGAAATTCTCCTTATTGCCCTGTTACACACAGTCCTAGGAAAGCATGAGTAATGGATATAAACTACAAAGAATATTCACACCAACTCCCAATATACATTCTATTCATCAAATACATATAAATTACCTTGTTATCCACACTCCATGAGCTTATTGATCTCGAATTCACCCAAAAAAATACTAAATTTGCCTAGATTGGAAACTCCTATGGTGTTCCTAGATGTTCTCAACTATGCCTATGAAGACTCAACTATCACTAAACATAGAATAGTGATATTTCACACTCCAACAACTTTATCAATTCATATATTACAGCTCTCATCATAAGGATATGGATATTATATCCTTATTTCCCTCTTATCCACCTATTTATACATAGTCAAACTCACATTTTTTTCCTTCATCTCACTCTTTCACCTTTGAAAACATGTCAAGGTGGTTTTACAACATGGTAAAGCATAAATGAGCTCCATAAGACCATAAATGTCATTTCTAACTCTTGACACTTCTCTTTTCCATGCCTAAGGCCTTCACAAGCTTGTTTACAATTCAAATATTCAAATTTTCCATTTTAAAGGAAAAATGGAAAAACCATGTTCCAAGGTCTTTGATTGGTGTTTTCACCTACAAACACATTTCAAAGCATGAAAAAATTATCGTTGTCATCTCCAGAAGCCACTTGTGTACACTTTCATTCGTGTCTATCTTATTCTTCTCTTTTTTCATCTATTCCCTCAGAAGATTTCTTTCCTCATTACTTGTTTGATCTACTTACTTTACTCCTTGCATTTTGTTTCAAATTTCCCACCATAGAACTTTAACTTCCTCATCTATTTTGTTGTCTCACTTCTCTTTGCATTCATTACATTATTTTATTTTCTTCTCTTTGATCCTTCTTAGGAATTTCATGAGATTTATTTGGTTTTGGCCCTTTCCCCTTCACCTCCTTTCCTTTAGGATTACATCCATGCGGTGCCTTCCCGACTACTCAATGTTGTATGAATTGGTACCATGTCTTTTTCCATAACTCATATGTTCGCCAAGAAAGGAAGTTGTTTAAAAAGGTACCTTGTAATCCAAAGATGAAACATTCTTCTGCAAAATCAAATGAATAAAAAATTACATAGCGATTTTAGTTTGTACCCATCAATGGTAGTTTACATCCAATAGTCTAAAAATATTTTCCATTTAGTATCTAGCTTGTGTACATTCTCTATCTTCTCATGTTTTTATTCACACTTCTCTTTGGTTTCATGTCTAAAATAAGTATACTCTAGACGAGATAACCATGTGGCTAATTTCTTTGGGATCTCACACTGAAATATCTCATGAATATATTTGTATATAGGTTATGTCTTGATCCTTTTTCTGGGAATCCTCGTCATGGCCTCTTCATATTCAAAAAAATGATTCAGCTTCTCCTTTATCCATCTCTCCACATCCCTTTTTCCTATAGTCATCTTAACAGTTTCAAGTCCCAACAATGGAGCCATCATTAGTTGTGGTCCTTGGAATCACTTATTACGACATGTCATAGGTTGTAGCCTAGGAGAAACATAAGCTATTTCATTTACAAATCTTAAAATAGTGTGCAACAACTGAAACAAATCTTAACATACATATTTTGCAATAGTTACGTAAGGAAATACACAATCTAGGGAGAGAGATACAACCATATCTTGATTATTGATAATAACCAAGAACCTAAACTGAAATTCATATTAGAATCAAGATCAACCTCGTATGAAATGAACTTATATTTTTATACATTTCAAGGTAAATTTTGGCCCTCCATTCCCATTTTCTTCCATTTCCTATCAAGAGAGACTCTTTGCATTCTCTAATTATACTCAGAGGGTGTTATATGTCCTTTATTTTGTCAAACCTATATTATGCGTATACCTTAAGTATTTGGCCATATACATACAAATCCAAAATACATCAAAGTTGACTTTTTGACCCTTGTACACTTCCAACATTTATCCATGGCACTTAAAACATCCATATCCTTGTTCACCATCCTCGAACCCCTTAAAAATACAACACACAATAGAAAAAAACTCATATAATACCCTGAAATTGATATAGTTAATTATGTAAATAGGATATAGAGAACAAAAATGAACACATATGGTTCACATCATACAATTGGATTTACCATATCGAGTCATTTTAGTAATCCTTGAATTAACTAAACAAGTGTGGGATTCAATTTAATCCCTACTAAACTCATTGTAACACCTTTTAATAATAATATAAATGGCATGGACATTATTTTTTTTGTTAGTTGGCAAAATTGAGGAGCTTTTTTTGTTGATCACCAAGCCCTAGAGGCATATGACATCATGAAGAAGGGAGAATTTTTTTTTTCTCTAATGATGTGATTTTTCTAACTTTTATTCCAAACCCCACACCATGGATAACTATAGATGGTGCAAGTAGCATCAAAAAACAATTCATGCCTCCTCTCAAGTTGGGAAATTATGACTCGTCCAAAGGTTCCTCTCTTTATAGAGTTGGGATTGAAAATGTGCCTTTAATGGTGTATGATTGTTATGACCTGCATTCATAACATTTTATACTATGACATGGGGATCTTAGGTGTTTTCAACCCCATCCATGGCATGTGCATTTATTAATTCTAGTACACCATGAGATTTCATCTACATGGTGCCATATTGGGCATCAAGTATGTTTCCTACGTGATGAAACCGACCAAGAGGGGTCCCATTCTCTTTATAAGTAGTTTCACATTTTTGGTGGCAACATGATGAGAAAGGCCAAAAACATGGGGGATTAAAACATATGCAAGCTTCCCTCTATATGCAGTGGTGAAGGAGGCTATGAGTGCATCGAAATGGTCTCCTCAAATCATGGGCCAACCTCTCCACCAACATGGCTAATGGAATGTTTTGTGTTCCCACCAACACTAACTCAATAGTCAACATATGGCATCTCCACTTCATGTTGTTCCACCTCATAAGAGTGTCACTCGAATGTTAATTTGCACTATTTTTTTTGAGTGATTGTGTGTTGGGAGTTAATGTCCCATATGTTTCAATGTATTTGGCATATATATTTTATTAATAATATTTAAAGTTATTAAATTTAATGTGGCCCTTAGAATATGTTTCAAAATTTATTCTTAAAACGCCATGTTTTTCTGTTGTATATTTTTGAATGTTTATGTTGTTAAAACACATAATAATGTGATTGCAGTAATCCAAAAGGTTACATATCCAATTTAAAGTAGAGTTTTTTTAGTTTGGTGGTTATTAATACAAATAGAATACTCAACAAACATTGTATTAAATATGTGATGTGGTGATGGTAACAATTAAGTCTTTTTTATTGACATTGCTAAGTTAAATCTATTGTCTATAAAATTTTTGCAACATTACTTATCTTGTTATGTTTTATTGCTATCAAATTCAATAACTACATCGACATGACATGGGATTCTAAGTCCCTCAAACATGTCGTTATTTCTACAATTTCCCATGGTGATGACAAGAGAATTCCCCTCAACATGGCATGAACTCTAACAATTCACAAAACACAAAGGGCTAACATTGCAAAAAGTAATTGTATCTCCATATCATGTTGCCTCAGAGATACATTCATCGACCCCCTTTCTCCTTCGACCAGTTCGTAAAAATGACATGTAGTCCATCTGTTAATTGTCCGAAGAAAGATTAGGATCAAGTGTTTCCCTAATAAATTACCCACCTTGGAAATTCTCTTCCTACAATCTCATTCTTCATCACCCCTCTTCAAGAAAAAACATTTCACCATCAATCCTTCAACTTTAATCTCTTCATTTCCTCCCTATCGACTTCTCTGTTACACCACTTGAGTGCACTTGCTAGTAATACCTCATAATAACATAATACGTGTGTCTAGAAGATGGCCTTATTATGTGAGTAGGCTGATTTCCTCGTTGCATTTGAGTTTAAAATTTCAATGCATTTTCAACAAACCCATTTTGGGTATATCTTGCTATCATATACTATGTGTGGCATTGTGGAGAATGTGAGTTGATTAGCTTCTTTTCACGTGATGCTTATAATTATTTAGATTGTTATCTAATCTTTTTTATGAATTATAGGGTGATCTACTAGCATAGATAAATGAGCGTATGACTATATGGTGTGTGAGAGGTGAAAAGGTATGGTCAATAGGTGCATGAGAATGGATGTGGAAATGCCCAAAATTTAAACATTGGGAAACATTGTGAGCACCCATTATTTGATCCAAGGAACTTCCAAAGATGAATTGGGTAGTGCTACATTGGTTGAAACTCGATCTTTAAAATGATAACGTAACATTGGACAATTCAATAAACACATTACATGATATTATGTTCAATAATTTTATTATTCAAATACCTCATGAGTATCCACTAAAATTTCCTTAGATCTGCAATAGTTGAGTATATGTAAATAATTGTAAAATCGATATTAATCAAGGATGGCATTAGCATTGGCATTGTAAAATTTTGATTCAATTGTAGGAAATGTGCATTATTATTAAATATAATTCAATTCACAAGGTGACCACCACATAATAAGTTGCAATGATGGCAAGTGAATTGCAATGCTGCATCTTTCCTTCATTCCATTTAAAACTTTATGGGCATACAATTATGTCATTGAAATTGACTTGTCATTATAGGTACATTTCTAGGATCATAGTATTTCATGAGAATAATTTAAAAATAATTCATTCTATTTTTTATAATATTGACCAAACTTAAGTTGCATTTGAATCACTTTTGTGTAATCTTAATGACATATTCAAGACACCCAAATGGTAAGGAATCGTAAATTTGTATGATGAAAGTAAATATGTTGTAATTTAAAATGTCACTAAACAACATTTTTATAGCGAGTCTCTGACATCCTAAGGTGTCTTATAAATAACATAAGTTAAGGTTGAGAAAATTACAACAATGAAAAATAAAAACAAAAATTGAATTCCACCTTAAAAGTGATTTAAATCTTATTTAAAAGTCATCTTAAACCTAACATAAAATTCATAAAATATAGTAGTATCATGAAGATGCTAGAGGGTGATGAATACATACTCTCGGATTATATCAGTCATTTCTCTACCTAGTAACAAATGTTTTTAGTTAGTTGTGTATTGAGTGGGTTTTCTTGCATTGTGATTTTATCAAAATTACATGGGAAAATGGCATTAGAATAATCTTGAAATGACTTAAGAACACATGGATAAACTACCACAAACATTAATAATCTAATTAGATTGTCTATTGAAGTTTTGATGGCTTAATACATATATATGATTGGGTTGTAATTAAGTTTATCCCGCTTTTGTAAGAATTGTATAAAGTGGTGATATATACGATATTAGATACTTTAAAACTTTTTCCAATAAAAATATGAGATAGAGGGTGAGGAGTCCAAAAATATGGATAACATTCACTGTTCATCCTCTTAATACACATTTTAAAGTGTTCGTGTGTTGAGGGGGAAAATATAAAATTCTATAAAATATTTGTGTATTAAATAAATAAATTGTCGTTAAGGTAGTGACTACTCATAAAGATCATTTTCAAATGACGTAATATATATAAATAAATAAATAGCCAATTAAATTGTTTAAGAACTTCGTTGATTACCGAACAAAAAATTAATAATTTAATATAAAAATTAAGATTAATTGTAATAGTCTTATGGGAATACCTAAAATTCGCTACCTAAGTGAGGGAAGGCCCCATATATCTAAGCGACATATATATGTTACTTGTTATGGACATGAATTTAATAGATAAAGTTGCATTCATGGTAGATAGCAAATTGTAATTGTATTTTAAAAAAAAATTAATTGTTATATACGTGAATTTACTAGATAAAATTCCATTAATGTTAGATATTAAATTGTAATTTTAAAAATTATTTAATTTTTTCAATTTAACAATTAAATATCAATAATTTGAATACAAATAAGTGAACCACCTTTTTTATTCAATCTAATACAAATTAAAAACTTGATTATCTTTAATTTTATAATAGATTAGAGGATATAATCTATAATATTGATTATTATTATTTTACACATATTTCTTGAAAGTGCTCTTTTAATCCTATGGACTTCAGGTACAATAAATTTTATAAATTAAAAATTATTGTATTATTATATTTACTAAATATATTCAAATTAAAAATTATAGTTAAACGTTAGATTTTTTTTCCCTACAAGACAAGCTAACTGCTTTGGATAAAAGCTACATCCCTACTTGGCATTGACTAAGAATGTTAGAATATGAGACATTAATATATTTTAAATATTTCATGTAGAATTTTTTATTTGTTTGTATGATAATTATACATGGCATCAAGGAAGGTTATATAAGATGTTTCTAATCTTGATGTGATATTAAAATTCTCACATAAATTATGAAATTAGATAGGCACATCGGCATTGATATCTCTCAATTTTTTTTATATATAGATGTATCTAAGATATCTATATTGGTTTAGTTTAATAAATAGGGAAGATGGTTTAATAAAATAGAGAATTTCTTATATTTTCAACTTTTAGAGGATTAAATTAAACCTAATGCGGTAGTAATTAATTTATATGTTGTTATTTTAATATTTATTATGTAAAAAATATAAGTTATTTTATTTTTAATATCTATTATGTAGAAAATATAAGTTGCATTTATTTTTAAATATTGAGTTGTGAATTCATTTATTATTTTAATGTTTTTTTATGAATTAAATATATTATATATTTATTTTTAAATATGGAGTTATATTTATAAAAATTTAATTATAAATTATTTACTCAGATATATATATAACATAGATTTTATATAAATAAAAATCAACCTCAATATATATGTATATAGTGTATAGATATATGTGTTGCACATAGTTGATTCAAGATTTGAGATATTAATATATAGGGATAATAATATTTTTGGGTTTGATACTAATATATAAGGATAATAATATTTGCAATAAATAATATACTTCAACAAGAATTAATATATTTACTTACCGCTAGTGAATTTCTTTCGAGTCGACACTATAATATAATATTATTATTTTAATCATCAAATGTTAGTCGACAAATAAAGAGTTTTTCCAAACAACGCGTGTCATTACACTCTTTGTATTATATTTTATGTATTAAGTACGAGTCAAAACTATAATATTATATTATTATTTACATCATTAAATGTTAGTCAACAAATAAAAAAAAAGTTCAAACAATGCACACCATTACACTCCTTACTTTACACTGTAATTATAACATTTATAATATTAGAATATTCATTAAAATGATATTGAGAGTGGGGAAGATGGGAAAATGAAAATGAAGGTAAAAAGTGGCTAGTAAAAATAGGGAGGTGAGGTTTTGTAGGGAGATTTTCTCTAGGATTTGAAATTTTAAAGTGAATGTGTATTTTGGAATCGATATGAAAAATTATATGATAATATATATTCTAAATGATATAATTGACTGGTAGTTATCTCAATATTTGTTAAAATTTACTGCTTTTTTTTAAATTGTAAAAAATTATGTTTTGTATTTGTGGAATCAATATGAATCATGGAAGAATATTTCTTTTATGAATTGTTGGAGGACCTCATTATGTCTTATTATTTATCAAGATTGCATACATATATTAGATTCAATGTTAATACTATTGTATTTTATATTATTGTTTTTGAAAGATAGAATGATTTTTCAAAGAATAAATGTCAAGCAAATTTTAAAATCTACAAACATCCCCTCAGTGGAAGATGACTCTTGCGAGTAGTGTTTCATCTCTAGCTGATAACACTCACTTTTCTGCATGTTGATTTACTCTAGTGTTTCATATAAGATGATAAAATTAAGAAGTACGTAATGCATTTTATTTTTCACTATGCTTTGTATATATCCTTTGGTCAGTACGTAGAACACAAAGAAAAGAACGTAGGACAAGAAGAAGATGATTATATTCCTTTTGAAGTCAAGTTTGAACATGATCTTGATATTTCTAATTACTTGCAAGAAAAATAGAAATATTTTATGTAAGGATTGCATTAGCAATGAATACAAGTTGGTTACTGATTTCTATGACAAGTTTTTGAAAGTGAAGAAAAATGATAGATCCATCAACTATCCACAAGAACAATTGGACTTTCGTTTTATCCTATGTTCATGCTGATATTGGATTAAATAACAGTAATATTGTACTTTGTATTATAGGATTGTTACAGTTTTATGGCTTTGCATAAACTTTTGTAGATTGATCAAACTTGGTGAAGTACAAGTTGAACGAGTTTGAGGTATGGTTTATGTTTAAATATAAGAGCTATTAAAGATAAAATGGGATGAAACTATGTAAGATGCGTCATGGCAAATGGTCCTAATGCAAAAATAATTGATCATGTAAACAATGTAACAGGTTGTAGGGAGGATGTCATAACTATCAATTCATAGGATGTAGCGATGATAAAGAAATATCTTTATAACAGGGGTATTGATTTTTTACACATCATCTTATATAATATAAACAGAGATTGAATAGTTATAAATATGTATGGAATGTTTGATGTACTGATTCCTTTATATGGATTAGTTTTTAACATCAGAACATGAGAAATATAATATTTAATATTGTAGTTTTGTATGGCTTGACCTCAATTCGTCTCAGGACAAATCAATAATTTGATTGTGTAACTTAAAACTAAACAATTTCATATCAATGTTGCTTTTGAAGTTAATATAGATTGTTCATTGGTCATGTTTTAATGTAATTAGTTATGTGTTCTTAACTATAATGGATATCAAGGCATTAATTTGTAGGCATGACTTGATTTCACATGAACAAGTATTTTAGAATTATGTCTTAAATTAAGTTACACAATTCTCTTATTACACCATGTAGATCAATTTTGTCCGTGATGAAATGTCCCCTAATGATGATATCAAACCCTTTAGCAAACAAATCATTAACACAATGTTCTTTATGTCTAGAAATTTTGTCGTCACGGCTCCTTGTATCCAAAAAAAGTCAAAATGACTGAAAAAGAGGTTGAAGGAGAGCTTAGGAAAAGATATACACAAGCTTTGGAGGTCAGACAGATATTATGATATGTTTCCAACTCATGAATGTGTTACGAAAATATATAGGTTTTTCTAGGTCGAAAAGGTGTTACTATCCATTTCCAACATTTTAAGATTTTGACACACGGGAATCGATGATCTATGTTAGCCATGGATCATGAGCTTCTTTAATCTTTTTTATTGATACAATTAGATTGACTTCATATTTGTTGGAGTATGAAATGAATTCAAACTAGGTCACACACAGTTTATAAGGCAAAATTAATCAAGATACGGATACAAAATCAATATTGGGGCACGATAACTTGTGCAAGAAGGTTTCAAAATGGTTTAAACATCTTGGGGGCCATGTAACAAAGGTGGAAAAAATGTAAGAGAGTGAAAAATACTTTGGTGAGAAGGGTTTGATTTGCAGGTTTAACCTATTTTGGCCTAGCCTCCCTAAGCTCCAAAAATGGATAAATGATTCGTGGAAACCCCTCCCTCATCAACGACAACTTAGTGATTTACCCCTACACCAGGGGTTTTTTATTGTCATTTTTTATTTTTTTGTTGAATGATACTATGTGTTCTTAGACAAAACTTGGGTTTATGGTGCCCATAGCCTATAATTAAGCCACAATTACCTTCTTTCAACCCATCTATTGAGTCACTAAATCTTGTGCCTTTCTAGGTTTGACTTTTGAACCTATTGTTGCCCTTCTAGTTTGAGTTATGCTATGAAGTTATTGGACATAAAGTGAGTTGATACCTAAACTAGTATGATGTTACTACTCCACGTATTTCCTACACAAATTTTACTTTGACATTGGTTGATCTTGATACTTTGAAAGATATTTAGGCAAAGAGTCTTTCATGTGAAGGATCATCGGGTTGGGTTCAACCAATGGACTATGAGGGATTACCTTTCTATTTTCGCTGATGTTTCGAAACTAGATATTTGGTGACAAATAGCAATTGCTTCAAACACAAGGAGACAAAAGTGGCTTCCTAATGGAAGGATACCCCTCTTTTTAGTACATCACCTCCTGTACATATTCATGAGACTCAACCTCAAATTCTCATGTGAGGGTTACTAATTCTATGGTGGACATTCAATCGATTCAAGATCCAGACCCGGACCAAATGGGAACATCTCAACAACCCACAAGTTCAAATTCATGGGACTCACATGACATGTTCCTAAAATCACAATTAGGAAACCACTCATCAGGTTATGCATTTAAACCATACAAGTTTAGATAGAATTAATGAGGTTCTTTAGCATTTGAAGTCTTCCGCATTTTTTATAAGTATACTCCTTGGGGTCATGTATTTGAAAAATATAGTTGCAGAAAGTATGTATGATAGAGAATAGAGAAACTACTTTTATAGCAACATAAGCATTGGAAAGTGTTGTAGTATTGCTGCAAATTTGGTTGTGTAATTGGCTGAGTTGACACTAGGCAAGGTATCAGCGCACCTAGTGGACAATGCATACCTCCAACATATCTTTTGATGACAAGTCTTATGTGACTATACATTCTAAGCGGAACATAAATCCGAAGGCAAAAGCAACAAAAAACGAGTCAGAGTTGAATATGTTTGGGCAGTAACAAGATTGGATTACAATGATTCATGAAAAAGTAAAAGAGACATGCCTAAAATAGAATGTAGAGATACATAGTTAAAGGCTTATAGCCACCTTTGGACTCTAGAGATGGAGATGTGGAATAGCCAAAGAACATGTGAAGGGCCAACATATGTTTAGGAAGGACTCTTCCAAAGCCTCCATGCACAAGGTAGAGTTTGGTAAGTGGCATAAAAAGATGAAGGAAAGGAACGAGGAATGGCAAGCCAAGTATGCCACAGAACACAACAACACAATTACTTTGGTCACATAAGGTCTTCAAATCACACCAAGGACTTGGGGCTTTGATTCCCTCTATCCAATCTGGTGTACCATCTTAGCTCTATTCAACCCAACAACCTCTAACTCTCAAAACATAATCCTTCTTGAATTATTACACTTGTTTTGATCTCCACGTGGCCCACATCATTGTACTCAAATTATCCTATTCTTATCTCAACTTGTTCAATAAAATCTTATACCTCTGTTCTCAATCATTTTTCCTCAGCTTTGTCTTAATCATACAGTCCCATAATTTCATTCAAGGATCGGTTCCCTCTTGCATAATCACAGTCATTATATTCATTCATTTCTCCTTATCATAGGAACTCGAGGACTACCACCCCTGCAATGATTCCTTCATGATGGCTTTCACTTATACTAGGCAAGAGTTACATTTCACCAACCCTTAAGAATAGTTTTGAATGGATTGTTTCCTTTGGCCACTTAAAATACTAGGACAATGATCTTAAAAGTTCATTCCAGGAAATTTCCATATGACACATTGCCTTATAGGAGTATTAAGGTAAAAGGGTGAGTCCACACTAGGTTGCTCAAACCAAATTGAGAGAAATCAGGGTTTATGGTGTTCTAGCCGAGGAGTGAGATATACCTACGTGTCCAAGATGAATTATTGACTTTGCAAGACGTCATTTCTTGTTTGAAATCACTCCAACACATTATTCATACCAGTCTTAACATTTGACATAAGAATTTATTAAAATATGCAGCAATTACCTCTCTTTGTTCACTTTGTTATTCTATAGTTCTCTCGAAATTTCTGTTATCGATATCTCCTCCCTCATGTGTTCATTTTCTCTGCAACTTCGTGGACATGATCTCCTTGCTTGGGCAGACATTTGATTAAAATTTGAAGGGATTTCATCAGTTACATTACATGATATCGATTGCCCTAAATCAAACCCAAGAAGGAAGAATTTTCTCTAAAAACCACAAAATTATGTTTCAAAGCTTGAAATAAATTTTCTTCTCCTTTTCTAGACTTCCTCTAACTATCTAGGCTAATACAGTCGTGGGATCGACATGCTTTTGTCTACTGTGAAAATTTACCTTACTGCCCTATTTAGATCCTTCACACAACATTCATCACAGTCATGGAAACTTTGTATATATCACATGATAGAGTATATTTTCGTTACAAAAATCTCATTCTCTATTCATTCACAATTCTTGGCATTAAATTAGATCTTACTCTTCCACTTACCTATGATTCTTAATCCTCCTATGGATCATTTACAAGATTAGCTCCTTTTCTGTTCCTTAAGAAGCTCAACAAGATCCTAGAATGACATTAAACTACCCTATCAAAGTTCAACTACATTCTAAACTCAGGGAATAGGATGAATTTCATTTACAATCCTCATTTCATGGTCTCCATGACCTTATTTAGCATAAATGATTCTTATTATTAAGTCAAATTGACTATGGACAACTCACCTAGAACACTTTTCTTACTTTATATTACAACTTACACCCACAAATTTGAATTTGAACCATGAACCAATGGAGGGAAAACCACTACTACATCATCTTAACTCATATGACCTAATAAACTCTCTCTCATGGAAAGGATGCTCTTGCATCACAATCATCCACCGCAACACCTTGGAACTACTTTCAAGAAGCAAAATTCACAAAAACTACAACTAATCACGGATGCCAACCTTTTACTCGAGACGAAATATGTAGTCACCTAGATCAAACAATCTACATGAATGAATAAATAATAGTTTAGTCTATTTATTATGTGTTGCCAAGGAATGAGTTGTGTTGAATAATTATATTACATGGATTAACTTTTATTTTGTGGACACGCATGGTTCCAATTGTCACTCACACACATCCATTCATACCATAGTCTCTAATATCTATATTATGAGTATTGCTGAGTTATTGCATCTGTGTGGGCTATGTGAGATCATTGGATGTTACCATGTGAATGTATGCTATGAGATCTATGTGATTGTATTCATATACTAGCAATTGCACGTGAGGTGTGCGATGTTAACTTCGAAAGAGAAATAATGGTGAGCGGAAATGGAAATTGAAGCAGACAATAAAGCATCGTGTATCGATTAAATTTGTGGATGACAAATAAAGACAAACCAGGTGGATGGAACGATTTGTCGTAAACAATGTTGACGATAGAGCTAGTAGCACCATTAACAAGACATGTTTTAAACAAAAAATTTGCGCAAAGCACAAATTTGTGGTTGATGCAGAGAATAAGTCTATGTTGCAAAAGATCCATAATCAACCTATTATGAGTTAGTTTGCTCGGTGTATTGAGTAAATGATCTGGCAACAAGAGAGTAAAGGGGTTTCAACAATTGAAGCTTGAGGTTGTCCAACTCGTCATCAATTGCTATCATTACCCATAGGTGCTAGGAAACTACAAGATTTCTTTGTTTTCTAGTTTTTTTTACATCATTTTGACACTTCTATTCCTCCTTTTTGCTCGCCCTCTTCTCTACATTGCATGCTACAGTTTGGGCCTCCATGGATGGAAAACTTTTTTTTTGTGGTCACAACATATCCCAAAAATATGAGTACATTCTGAAAACCATGTATGGCAAGCACCCAAAAGGAGTTTATTATAAATCTATCTTCGACTTTCATTAGGGCGACAGTGTCGTGAGACACAAACGGGCCAGTGGGGGAGCACGTCGTAAAGAGCATGAGCTTCATTCTGCACTCTCTCGCCTTTAAAAGTCACGTCACTCTCGGCCACCACCCCTCCATTAACGACACATTGCTTCTGCAGCTTGCGGACGCCTTTCAAACCGCTTCACCTCGAACATCTTCTTCTTTACTCTTTCCTCAATTGCGCGTGCTTGGGATTAAGGTGTTTTTGGGATGTTCAAAAATCAGACACTTGAAGCTCGCCATTAAACATGCCTTGGATGCGACAGTGCTCAAGTAATTTTCTTCGTTGCTCACTCTTGATTCTCTTTCCTTCAATTGTTTTTTTTGCAGGTTCATCGCCCCTTTCTTCGTCTAGAAAAGCATGAGATTTCTAGGCATGGAGTCAGAGGGGAAGTACGAGTTCATTCCCAAATTGGAATCACCAGGACCTGTTCAAATGAATACACCTACTCAGAAGACCATCAACAAGACATGTTTCAATTCACAAATTTGCGCAAAGCATGACTTTTTGGTTGACACGGAGAAAAAAAATCATGTTGCAAGAGATCCATAATCAGCCTATTATGAGTCAATTTGCCCAGTGTTCTGAGCAATTGATCTGGCAACAAGAGAGTAAACAGGTTTAAAGAATTGAAGATTGTGGTTTTCCAACTTGTTATCAATCACTATCATTACTTGCAATTGCTAGGAAAATACACAAATTCTTTATTTTATGGTTTTTTATTCTTTATAGCACTCTGACGCTTTTACTCATCCTTTTACTCTCCCTCTTCCTACATCGAACACTACAATTTAGGCCTCCATGGTTGGCAAACTTGGTTTTTGGGGTCACCACAGATCGAAAAATTTTGAGAACGTTCTGAAAATCATGTCTGACAACTACCCAAAAGGAGTTTATCAAAAATCCATCTTCGACTTTCTTCAGGGTGACGACATCCTGAGCACAAATGGGCTAGAGGGGGAGTGCGTCATAAAGAGCATGAGCTTCATTCTGCACATCCTCTCCTTTAAAGTTCACATCATTCTCACCCATTACCATTCCATCGAGGACACACTACTTATGTTGCTCACCGACGCCTCTCGATCCATCTTGTCACTCCACCTTTAACATTTTCTTCTTCATTTCTCTTTCCTTAATTGCACGTGTTTGGGTTTTAGGTGGATGTGGGATGTTCAGAAATCAGGCGTTTGGAGTTCACCATTAAACATGCCTTGGATGCAACAGTGTTCAGGGAATTTGCTTTGTTGTTCACTCTTGATTCTCTTTCCTTAAATTAATATTTTTTTCTAGGTTCATCGCCCCTTTCGTCCCCTGGAAAAACATGAGATTTCCAGGCATGGGGTCGGAGGGGAAGCTCGAGTTCATTCCCAAAGTGCAATCGCCATGCCCTGTTCAGATGAATACACCCGGTTAGAAGATTGTGTTTGTAGACTTCATGCCGCCACAACAGTCACGGTCGTCGTCGCTATAGTCAGTTGAGGAGCGGTTAGACGTAGAGCCCATGGTTGCCTCCACTTCTACTTCAAAGCCCCCAATTGATGAATTTAGCAAAAATATTCTCTAGTAGGTACATGTGAAAAAACGATTTATTTTTTATTTTAAAAAACATTTAACCGTCAAACCATTGGCCTGCTCCAAAATTCTCCAGTAGGTACATGCGATAAAATGATTTATTTCTGATTCGAAATAGATTTAACTGTAGAACCATTGGTTGCCACGTGAAGGGCATATGTGAGTCTCCGCTTCGTCGACCAATTCATCTCTCAAGCCCATGTCCCATCAGTTGTTACAAGTGGTGGAGCATTCCACGTGTGCAAACACCTTTCGTCATAATGAAGTTTTACGATTTCCAAGTTTTATAGATATTTTAGATTTATCCTAATGTTGTACGCCATTATCAATATTTTCTTAACATGACAAGTTTAATGTAGGAAAACTACGGTTTTGCAAAATTAGTACACATTTTAGATTTGTTTTTTAGGGCATTCGATATAGATATTCCTTAGATTGATAACATTGTGGTTGACAAGTTATGATATGAATGGTATAGCTTCAAAAGTATCGTATCTTTGTTTTTTTCTCCATGTATTTAATAGCAAAATAAAAGTTGAATGGGAAAAATAGACCCATGTTAAACAAACCAACAACCCCAGTTAAGTGCGCTTCAAAACCCAAAGCGGGACATGGAGAGCGATGCATCCTAAGCAACCTTTTCAGACTTATCATTTTCCTTGCATAATAATAGAAGAACTTTATTTCAAATCATCGGATCAGACCACCATGTCATCCAAGGGTAGGGGCAAGTCGGATTAGAACCATGAACCTCCGCAACAGTTTTGGGCTCCTGTACCTGTCACTGCTAAATCCTGCGCTGACATTGACAATGGCAAAGATTACTATGCCACATTTTTTTGCGGAAATGTGCACCAAGTGTACAGCAGAGGAGTGTCTGTACTTTGTCGACCAGCGACCGATGATCATAGATGGTTTGTCGCTTGTCAAAGGGAGGAGGATTTCCCCCAGTGAATACGTCTTTCAGCATAAAATATCAATTGATATTATTTTGTAATTAGTAATTCCATGGATTTTAATCCACTGTATTGGCCCGACAAGACTAGGAATTGAGCCTTGTCCAATACACCGACAAGGAATTGGCGGCTCTTATGGCCTTAGAGAACCATGGTGCAAGCCCCATCCAACGCACTTTCCTCGCCATGGACGACAAAGCATGGATCGACTCTTGTGTGCTCTTCTCGAATTTCACCTTAGAATCTATCAGTATGTCCATGCCAAACCCTCACGATAACAAGATTCGAACCTGTGACATAGAAGACGACAAAAGCCTTTTTTCTGCTTTAGAAATGGATACAATTTTTCGTGTGGGGGACCCCAACACAAGGAATTTAGAGCTAGAGAACAGCTCTCTAGCTAATATTCTGACATCGATCCTGACTCAGACAGACAATTGTCTTTCATATGACGATCCAAAGCTCCTCGGCAACTGTTCTTCTCGTCCACTAGTTGACGCGTTCAATTTCAAAGATACGAAGTCAATGTTGGAATAGCAAAATGGTGATGGTCTCAAAGTAGTTTTGGTCATCTGACATGTGACAGGCAATCTCCAACCATTGTGCGCCACGTGTACGACCGATAAATGTCAGTGCTTCGTCAACCAAACAAATTGTAATCGTTCATGTCTCTGTCAATTGTCAGAGGGGGAGGAGGCTTCCACCCGTGAAAATGCCTTTCAGTGTAATAAGTCGAGCTTAATAAAAACAGGAAAAGGATATCGTTAACAAAAATCTTCAAAATACAATATAGATAACATTATTTATGTTCTTATATAAATATATACAAATATATATATATATATATATATATATATATATATATATATATATATATATATATATAAAATTTAAATAGGCCTTTATTAAAAAACTATAAAACAAACCACTAGTAATAACAATATACATATAGAATAAATAAATAATAATAAATATTACAAAACATGATATATTTTAAATAAAAAACGGTCGATACCCTGTTTGGCAGCGGCCATATATAAAAATAGCATTATTTTGTATTTTTGGAGGGCGAGATTTGAAATTTACCGTCACCTAAAAAATGTTTCCCAAGCAAAGGTGCCCGTTAAATTTAACCCCTGAAATTTCTCCATGCCCTGTTTCAAAGTTTGTATTTTGATACAGGGAAGGAGTGCGTTGGCAAATGTAAACTGACCGGGTTGGACACCTCTTTCCCACCGCCTCTTCTTTACAAAAGGCTTATTTCCATGTGGTTCCATTCCTTCTCTGCAATTGGGGACTGATCGATCCAGAGCCATTTCAGGCCAAAGGTGATTTTTTGGGCTATGTTTAATCACTATTATTTTCAAAGCATTGGTCGCAATTTATACGTTATGCACAATATCTACTCAACCTTGCCAGTTTTTGGTAAGCACTCCATATTTGAGCCTCAAAACAATCTCTATTAACACCAAGAGTTTCATAAAACGAACCGCCCAACTCCCCTACAAGTGCCATAGGAAACTAAAACTTGAAAACACTCCTACCTCTGTTCTCACAAGCTGCACTACAGTTCCATTACAGAACCAAAATTCTGCACAAAACCAAAGTTGATCATAAAATACCCAAAACCAACTAGACCATTAAAAAACCAAGAAATGAATTCAATTTTCTTCATCATCCTTTATGGAAGAAATTGAATGATAAAAGTCATAATGTTTGCAGCAACTTACATATACATTGTAAAATGCAAATACAAAGAATTTGCAACCCCAGGATTAAACAAACATAATTAGAAAAAGCAACTCATTACTTACCATAAAAAAATTCCAAACATGTAATTACAAAGAATATGTAACTAGCGATGATATTAAATTTCATCACGGAAATACTGAGCTACCTTACACACCATCAATCTAAGTTATCATGCCATGCCTCTGACATTGACTGATCCCTGCCATTATTATTGCCCTCTTCATTATTGTTCGGCGTCGGTGCCATATTGCCTTCCCCAGAGTTGCTCATGTTGGGCTGTAGTACTCCGGCACTACGAAACCACAAGGGAAATTGAAACGTGAAACTCCGCCCGCCGCCCCAGGTGGCTCCGCCAGAAGCGCCACCGGTAGCGCCACTAGCGGTGGCGTCACCCGCTCTTGCATTTGAATTTTGAACCACCGCTAGGGTTTTGACTCTTCCGGAGGCATTTCATAGTGACAAACAGGGCAAGTAGAGTGCAGTTCGACCCAGAGTAAAATGCAATATGGATGGTATATATGCTTATGAGGTCTTAAATGTTGTGGAAAATAAAGTAAAAAATGAAGGAAAAGTACCCTCCATATATCCAACTTTATGCTTCTCTACTTATAATGTATCCATTGCACACTTACAGTACAATTAAAAATAGGTTAAATTTTAAACTTGTCACCCTCTAACCTAAACAGGCCTTAAATGTTGCGGAAAATGAAGTAAAAACTGAAAGATACGTACTCTCCATATATAGGACCAGTTATGCTAAGCTGGCACCACCATTAAAGTAAGCCACTCATTTGCAACCTTGGCCATACAAACGATGCGAAAACAATCTCTGTTACATTCCATCGTCCAAAATTATACAATAGAAGCCGAGCTTTTCCAAGCTATTTGTTTGTAACCGTAGATTGGACAGTGGTTGTTTCCCATATTCGTTTGATGTATACGTTGGCCAGAATTCAAAGGCGGCGAAGGCGGGTATTTGAGGCTCTCTGTCTTAGAATCGTTTCAGCGAAAGCGGAGATCCATTGAATTCCGTGTAAGAAAAATCTGTTTTTTTATTTTTTTCTTGCAATAGTGATGATTACATGCACGCTGATAGTCTTTCTACTGCAGTTGCACTCCATTTCCGCCCAGTTTGTGGATACTTATCAACCACACACAAATTTCGTCTTCCGACGCTTCCACTTCAATCGGCCGAACCAGATTGATCCCCGCGCCAGAACCCTGTCTCCAGTTTTGGATAACAACTGCGATCGGAAATCTATGAGGCGCCACCTCCTCCATGGTTGAAGACGATCTGAATGTTGCCACCGGCCAGAATTAACATCTTTGGATTTAAACTCGGGCTGCTACAGAAATTGCCGTTTCCTTACGAAAACCTGACAAAGGCAGCAGCAAAGAGAGTGAACACATGCCACGCGTACAGAAGAAAACAATCCGGACATTGTTGACCAAACAATCACAGATGTTGATGTCTTGTCAGCTGTCAGAGGGGGTCAGCCTTTCTACTAGAGAACACGCCTTTCGGCGTAATTAATGCAATGAAGGTTGTTCTACTATTATTTGTGTGGTGTATAATCTTTTTCTCTTTGTCCCATGTCATGATGTGTTGTACTGTATGTTCAATGTGTTTTCTATTCGGTACAGGAAACAATTACATTATCAGGTCACATGAAGGAGATTTCCAAATTCTCCAGATGAAGCCCAAACCAAATGGGAAGAAGGTATGATATTGAATACTTAAAAATGTGCCGTAACCTTGTAAGGATTATCTAAAGTAAATGCATGGTCAATCAATAGAACAAATGTAACAATCTTGAAAAAGAATACTTGTGAGCTTCATAAAGACTGCCTTAAAAAAGACTACCTCCTACAGCTACATTATCAGGTCACATGAAGGAGATCTCCAATTGCTCCAGACAAAGCCCAAACCAAATGGGAAAAAGGTATGGCATTGAATATTTAAACACGTGTCATAACCTTGCAAGGATTATCTAAAGCAAATGCATGGCCAATCAAATTGAACAAATGTAACAATCTTGAAAAAGAATACTTGTGAGCCTCATAAAGACTGCCTGAAAATAGATTTGTTAACAGCCATGCCGTACAATCCCACAAGACACATTAAATCCATAATATTTCTATACATGCATTAGGGAAGGCTTGACCAGATGCAAACAATATCCTAGTACCATCTACAACCAAAGGATCAGACAGTTTTCCGGTACTGAACTTCCAAGTTTTCTCCAAAGATGCAGGCAGTTTTCCTGGACTGAACTTGCTAGTTTCTCCGAGAAACGTGTTTATCCAATCCTTTTGGGTAGAGAACATATCCAAGAATTATTAGTCTAGATGCTGGCAAATGGAAAAGGAAATTGTGCAACCCCAAACATACCTAATTTTGATTGAAATACACTATGGCAATTCCACTAAAATACACAAATTAATAATCGCTGATGGAAATAAAACAAAACAACCAGTCAAGTGGCCACCTGAAAGTTTGAATCTGCTTATTCCTAATTTTCTTTCTAAGGAGTTACACCCTGAATATAGTTTTTATATGTTTGCATCCTATGGGAGTAGTCCACTTATAGCATTAATTTCTAACCTTTTTACAAGGGAATCATGCAAGAATATCATTTGTTATGGATGTATTCAGATTTTAAGTGAAGAATATTTGTGATTAAATAGTGTTCTCTCATAATCATTCAATGAAGAGACAAAGGAAATGCACATTGAATTGCCTGGATGGTATACCATAAAGCAGTATACAGTGACTATGGGAAGAGCCTAAAATGTTTTTGGGCCTATATAGCTTTACCGCTGAAATCAAACACCAAAATTTTGGTAAAGCACATCAAAAGCTAAGTGCAATGGTCAGCAATTCATATTCTTGATTTTTTCTTTTTTGTCTGGGTGTCTCCACTAGCATTTCCTTTCCTTTTAATGTGTTTCCTTTCTTTCTTTTCTTTCTTCCCTTTCTCTCTCTTCTTGACTCCTCCCTTCACACTAATTAGGCCACTCTTGGATATTTTTCTGTCACCATTCTGTAGTGCTTCTTCAAAATCAGCCTCTCTGCCTTCAATAGCATACTGTTGAAGATCCTCAGGATTCAACATACTCTGCAAACTCTCATTCATTTTTTCCTGCACGACCAACAATAAAAGCATCCAAGTTTTGGCCAATCAAAGTGTTTAACCCCCATAAATTTGCAAATTTTTAACTATAAATGATACAATTTAAATTTTCTTATAGGCAAAAGGTCGTCAATATAGAAAAACTAAGTTTTAAAATAAGCGAGAAGTAATCATCCAGTTCTGATTTTGAAATTGTGGCGTTTGAGAATAATCAAAATAGAAGAAATGCACTCTTACTGTCACTTCCTTGGCAGCATTCTTTAGGTCCTCATCTACTGATGTACCATGAGGTTGCATAGAAATCTGTCAACATCACAACAGTAAGCTTTATCATGGCATCTTTCGCTTGAGATTGAATATATGGCCAGAAAACTCATTTCCAAAACATTGTCTTACAAATTCTATTTACCTGCTTCAGGCGTGGTAAGGTAGATTCAATTTCTTTTGCTGCAGCTTTATGCAATTGTCCATGTAGTTTTTTCACAACTTTGCTGAATAATGCTAAGACTTGTTGCCTGCCTAGCTGCTTCAGCTCTGCCTGTAAACATTACAATCCTGATGAGTTGAGAAAAGTCTTCCAGCACACATACCATGTATTAGCCAAATATGTGAAATCAAACAGACCTCCACATGGTCAATGTCATGATTTTGCAAGCCCATACACAACAAAATTGCTGCTTGACTGTAGGACAATGAAGTGGGCACCATCTCGTCAAAATATAGATGAGCAAGAGAAGGTACAAGATCTAGGATCTGCAACACAACATAAAAAAAAAATCCAGTGAGCCAGAGAGGGTATAAGAACTAGGGCCTTTAAGTGCAGCAATAAGAAAACTGAGTTCTGATGAGATTCAAGACTCTATGTATGTTCATGTGCTCACAGCTATATAAAGAAAGCAATGTGAGAAAGAGGAGTCAAGAAGTACGAATGCACACACAAGATAAAGAGACCTTGCCGCCCGTAGAATCTGTATATACTTCCATCACATAATTCAAGATAGATACACACACACACACACACACAAGATGCAAAGAAAGGATGAGGATAAAGCAAAACCTAAAAAATGAAAGCCATCTAATGCTTTTCAACTGTATTTTTTCTTTATTTACGCATCAAATTCTGCATAGCACGTTTAAAGCGCAATCACTGTTAAACAAAGTGAAGAGACGGGACTTAATTTATGGTTAAACTCAGGAGAATATAATCCTCCATGGAAAATAAAAAATAAAAAAATGAAAAATTATGACAGTAACACATAATAAAATGTTCGCCATTAATGGGAGGAACCCTTCAAATTGCCATTAAAGGAAGAATGCAGAACATCGCCATTCAAACTCCAGTGCATATCAGCAACTACATTTTAGAACAAGCTACAACCTCGAAAGAAATAATCAACACTCAGCTCTTTTTAATTCAAACTTGAAGGGGTATAAATACAAAAGTCGTCTCTTATTTTCTAAGATATGACCTAATCACTTCTCATTTATCCTAAGTAGCTGATACATTTTGGATACGGGTACGGATACGGAGTATCTAATGTGCGGATACGGCAAAAAAGAATGGCCCTCGATACAGCATTGCATATGGTCATACTATATATATATATATATATATATATATATATATATATATATTCCAGCCTACTAAATAGGACTTAACCACATTATGCACATGAAAAACAAAACAAGCTAAATAACCACAACAAAACTACTCACAATCATAATTTCATTTGTCCCTACCATATCTAGTTGAGGTGTTTATTACATTTATGATTTGTCTCATACATACTATTTTTACCCATGTTTATGATGGCTTGTATTTAGTACCTTTGTAGAATAATGGTGCTGTGAAAACTGTAATTTCGGCTGTAATGATATATTAAATTTAAACTGTACCTTCTGTGGAATAAAGGTGCTGTGAAAACTGTAATTTCTGTTGTAATGCTATAATAAATTTAAACTAGAAAAAAATAACACAATTTTGGACCTGGAAACGCCAGGATATGGCCAGGCAGGTCTGGATATGGCCAGGTATGTCTGCAGACGTACCCATCCATACCCGGACCTGCCTGGTTGTTTCCGGGCACGTACTGGTACTGGGTACGTTTCGTACCGGTACCAGGTGCCCTAGGGGTGCCGTATCGGCTACTTAGCATTTATCTTTCACATCCTAATCTCTAAATGGCTGTTACAACCACTCCACAAGTAAACCTAAAAACCAACCAACTAAACTAACTATAATACATTTAACAAATTAAACCTATCTACTATAATTAAGCAAACTGTGATTTAATAAAATTCCTAACATCTCCAACTGCCCCTTCCTACCCCCTTTAATACACCATAGTCCAATGACTATGAGAGAATACACACTCATATGTGAACTGGGACATACAAACAGTTCAACAAACAAACAGAAGTGGGAATGGCCTCAATACACTTCCTCAGCAAGAAACTGCCTCACTGAACAAATACATACGAATAGGAACATACTCTACCATTTGCCAAACATATTTGTGGGAAATGACCTCAACATTTTACAAACAGTTGGTGAACAAGGACACACTCATCATTCGCCGAGAAACATCAAATAAGAATAGACTAGGACACTCTATAGTTCATACATACATATACCTGTGTGCACATGGACACACACAACTGTCCACAACATAACAAACTATGCAAATAAGGACACACTCAACTATTCGCAATACATAGCAGTGGGACTGGGCCATACTTTTTCATTCTCGAGTGGGACTAGACCTCACTGAACAACAATATGTCACTTTCTAAATAAAATTACATCACACATCTTTTAGTGGGAGTTGGGCCTCACCGATCAACATCATCTTGTGTGGCAGGAATATAGTCTTCACCATCACCTTCACTGGTGATCCCTGTGTTCGGCATTATAATCTTTTTTGAATTGGCTTTCTACTATATCAATAATCCAATCTTTGAGCTAGCAACAAACTCAAAGCTGGAAGTTATCCTCCATCCTCATGTCGTCCTCTATCCTCCTCTAGTAATCGGCTTAACAAGCCAAGTCAATCTAGATGACCATTTGGACCATAGATCATTACATCAAGCCTTTTGACGGTTCTAACAACATTTTTCCCAGTATTTTACTCCCCCATTTGAATAGTTGTATCCCTCCTCCTGCCCCCCCACCCCGCATGGTACACCCTCAACCACCTGCCCTATCAATCAAAAATTTGTAAGGGCGTTAGATACTGCTGACAATGTACCTCTGTACGAAACTCAATTCATGGGTTTACAAAGACAATGTTGAATAAAAAAATTTATAAGAAAAACAGATTCATCTTACAAAGTGTAAATGCCTAGACTGCATGGTAATGTCCTCCTCCCTCCTCGTACTAGCCTGGAAACGTTTCCGATACTGGTACGGGTATGGAAACACTATGGATAGCTACTGGGTACGTACCCACGGGTCTAGGGTACGCTTCAGGTACAAAAAACCATACCCAAAGCATACCTTGGACTTGTGGGTACGTAACCACTGCATACCCAAGGCCAAAAACACTTTTTTTTGTAACTCAAAAAAATTAAAAAACTAAACATTTTTTCTTAAAAATAAAGCAACCTAATTCTAACCTAACCCTAAAACTAAATAGGTCCAGGGTACGCTTCGGGTATGGAAAACCATACCTGAACAGTACCCGAGGCCTGTGGGTACGTACCCGCTGCCTGTGGGTACGTACCCGCTACGTACCCAAGGCCAAAAACGCTTTTTTTGTAACTCAAAAAGATTAACAAACTAAACATTTTTTCTTTAAAACAAAGCAACCTAATTCTAACCTAACCCTAAAAGACCCCCCAAACACACCTAATCCCTCTACTTTATTCACACACTTATTGTTTGCTATTTTGCTAATATTGAGCTTGAAGGAGAGAAAGAGAGGTTGAAGGAGAAAGAGAGAGCTTGGAGGAGAGAAAGAAAGCTTGAAGGAAAGAGGGATAGAGCTTGAAAGAGAGAGAAAAGGAGGATTTTCGGGCAATCTTTTTTTTTAAATCTTTTGATCAATGTTTTGTATACGATCAATGATCAATATCATGAATGATGTGTTTCAAACGCATCATTCATGATTATTGATCATGATTCATGATCTAAATTTGTTTTTAACATTTATTTATTTTACGGTTTTCAAAATATAATTAATATTTTTTTGCATTTAAAGTTTTTTGCATATTCATTTAAGACTCTAAACGTCTACCCTCTAGGGTATGGGGGCTCTCATCTCGCACCATTTATTTTGAAAATTTGGTGATCAGAATCAGAGGGATTGACATGGGGAACTGTTAATAATTTTTTTAATTATTATGTATTAATTTTTTCAAATATACCTTGAATAGTTCAATAAACTGAATTTGTTAAAATTTAAACGTTTGACCCTCTGAAACCATAATGCTCTCACCTCAATTATTTATTTGCATCAGCTTCAAAAGATTTCGACGGGGACAATTAAGAGGTTTAAGAGTCTTTATTTGAAGTTTTTCATTTTACTTTTTTTTGTTTCCCATTTAAGTAGATCCTACGTTGCCAGGATACGGGTACAAGTATCGAACGGGTACGGCTACGATACACGGATACATCGATTTTAAAAAACCTTTGGGTATGATACGTCTGTACATATATATTAAAAATTGAAAAATATATAAGCAAATATACATCTACTCATTTTACTCATTTTTTAGTCCATAAATAACTTAAAATAGTAATATGAAACTTGAATCAATGTTCAAAACATGGCTTAGAGTATACTTAAGACTTAGCATTTTTAAATTGACCATGTGGTTGTCATACGTATTTTCTCCTTGGCATCCTAGTTTCCGTATCCGTATCAGACAGGAAACGTGGGGGGTTAGGGCGTATCCTGGCAACATATTGTAGATCTATATGTTTTGAATATATATATATGTGTGCATATCCAATGTGTAGTCTTTTATATATTTGTATGTGATATATATCCATTTTTTCTTTCTTTCACGGGCTGGTTAGGGATTTTTAATTCAAAAGGTAACCTTTATTATAATAGGTGTTATGATTTGTAGTTTTGCATATGGCAATTCAAAGTGAAAACAAGAATGGCAATTATTGAGAGTATTGCTTAGACATATGGAGAGCCCTAAAACATAAAGTGGTACTGGCAAGGCAGAATAAATGTGGTCTGCTTGTCTTTCCCAAATGAAGTTTGAATTTCTGTGCAAGTGATATGTCGAAAATATCACCTAAGAATATTATTCCTTGGTACAGTGACAGTGCTTACTTGAGTTTTCTAACAGTGAGATATATTGGGAATTTTCATCATTCACAAGGATGGTAAATACTACAAGCCTTCATCTTTCCTCTGATAATTTTCCATTTAATTCGTCATTATTGACAAATAATCAGTTACTCTATTTCAGGCATATTGAATAATAATAATTGACTGCAGTTTATGGCAATTATGAGAACTTTGCATGTTGTTTTTATTAGAATGTATTAAAATTTATAAAAATATATAAAAAAAGGTATTGTCAAAACTGAAATTCAACATATTTTAATGTTGGAAAAGTGTAGATTTTGTTGGGGACGTCGTGAAGTCCCTGAGACGTCCCCTGGACGTCATGAAGTCCTCAGGACGTACCGGGGGCGTTCACAAAGTCCCCAATGAAGTCCCCAAAGTCCCTTTGCACCCGGGACGTCCCGGGTGGGTTCTTGGTTTGTGGGGGACGTCCCCCTTTTTTTTGGAAATTAGGGATGGCAGGTAAACGTCTCGTCCCCGTCCCCAAGTCACGTCCAGGGCGTGACGAAAATGGTCGGGACGCATCCCCGCGTAACACTGATTTTTTGTATTTAAAGTATCGAAGTTCTATTTAATTAAACATATACCCTCTTCCCTAGATGTATTCGCTCTCACCTTGCAAAGTTATGTTATTTTGAAGGCAGAACTTGGTGATCAAAATCAGAATGATTGACATGTAGGGACTAATTGTTTAATTTTTTTAATTAGTCTATGTATTCATTAGTTTTTATTCGATTAAAGTTTTAAATTTTATTTGTTAAAAATTTAAACGTCTACGCTTTGTATGTGCTCTCACCTCACACCATTTGTGGCGAACTTGGTGATCAGAATCAGAAATTGACGTGTATGGGTTAACAAATTAATTTTATAATTTGTATTTGTTGTTTTTAATTAACTTATTTAGCAATATTTTAAAAAATCTCTTATTATAGGTTAAAACAAATTAAACCTACAATCATGGCATCTAGTTCAGCTTCGGTGGGGCAAGAGGGAGGAAATATTCCGAGTGGTCTGACAATGAAAATGGATCCTCATTCTCCTTTATGGAGGCATGTGGAAGTGTTAGAGCTCGTTGTCGGTGGTGGTTTTTGTGTTTGGACGTGCCCCCATTGTGCCACCACATTTAAATCCGCATATACCCATTTGAGAGCTCATCTAACTGGGGTATTGGGGACGGGCATTAGAGCGTGTAAGGTGGAAAAGAAAAGAACAGACATGTACCTATAAAAGCAAGAGGATGCAAACTTTGAAATAACAAGAGCTCGCTCTAGAACCATTTCTTTACATCTGAGGACTATGGGAAAACCACCAACACCATCATTTCATCCTTTCATTGAGACTAATGTTGAAATTGTTCCAGTTGATTCCCCTTTTGATGAAGATACCCCATCAAGCAAGAGAACAAAAGGGCCATTAGAAAAAGCATTTAACATTGAGAAGATAGAAAATGTAGATGAATTGGTGGTTTGGTGTATACATGCATGTGGGCCACCATTCAATGTCTTGAGGTTACCATATTGGCAACAAATGGTGAGAGCCATTAGTGAGGCACCATAGGGGTATACAAGCCCCAACTATCATAAGATTCACACTTCTCTTTTGGCAAAAGAAGTGCAACACATACAAACATCTCTACAACCAGTTAGAGATTCTAGGAATGAATCAGGAGTCTCTATTATCTCAGATGGATGGAAAGACTCCAGAAACAAACCTCTCATCAACATTATTGCAGTATGCCCTAAAGGGCCAATGTTTCTGAAGGCTATTGATTGTGAGGGGGAAGTAAAAGATGCCCAATTCATTGCAAATATTTTCACTGAGGCTATTGAGTTAGTGGGCCTGCAACACATTCAAACATCTCTACAACCAGTTAGAGATTCTAGGAATGAATCAGGAGTCTCTATTATCTCAGATGGATGGAAAGACTCCAAAAACAAACCTCTCATCCAATTGCAATCACTAAAGGTTTCTAAAGGCTATTGATTGTGAGGGGGAAGTAAAAGATGCCCAGTTCATTGCAAATATTTTCATTGAGGCTATTGAGTCATCCCGGACAATGCCAAAAATTGCAAGGCAACAGGGTTGATAGTAGAGGGTAGGTATGAGCACATATTTTGAACACCATGTGCAATACACTCCCTGAATCTAATGTTGCAGAAGATTGGGAAAATTGCATGGATTGTGCAAATCTACACAGAGGCAAACAAGATTTAGATGTTTGTCACCAACCATCACATGTCTCAAGCCATATTTAGAAGATTCTCAAAGCTGGAGTTGTTGAAGGTAAAGGAACAACTCATGAACCATAACTTATAAGATTTATGTTAAGTTTTTAAATTTTTCATTTTAATATTTGATTTTAAATCAATTTCAATTTGTGTTTTTATTGCATTGTTTCCATTCTTTTTTAATAGGTTACTGAGACTAGGTTTGCCTCTCGCACACTCGTCTTAAGACAACTTGTGAAGGTGAGATGTGCTTTGAGTGGCATGGTGATTGATAATGTTTGGACCGTCTGGAGGCAAGCTAACACAGAGAGAGCCCAAAGGATAAAGACATGGATCCTTGATGATGATTGGTGGGGAAAAGTTGAATATTTGTTGAGTTTCACGAAGCCTATTCTAAGTATGATACGATTTGTAGACAAAAATAATGTTTGCATTAAAGAAATATATGATGGCATGGACTCCATGCTTGAGAAAATCAAAGATATCATACAAGCCAAAAAGCAGGACCCTGAGGAAAACTTTTAGAATGAAGTTAAAAAAGTGTTCATGAGAAGGTGGAACAAAACGACCACCTCATTGCATCTCCTTGCTTATGTTGTAAATCTCAAATATTACAGCAGTGAAATAGTTGGGTTACCTGGTAGGCAACAACCATATGATGACCACGAGGTTGTAAATGGGACAAGGGCAGCATTCAAGAGGTTGTTTCTTGATCCAGCTATATCTAGTGCAGTCCACCATGAGATGGTGATGTTTGTAATTGGAGGAGGTAGCATGGGAGAGACAGGGGCTCTTTGTGACAAAGTCGCCTTGGATCCAATCATGTGGTGGACTATCCATGGCCATGATGCCAAGTATCTACGACCAGTTGCAATCATACTATTCTCACAGGTATAAAGTTTGTAACTTATTATTTGATATTTTAATTACCAATTAAGAATTAAAATTCAAAACGATATCATTCTTTTTTATATTAATAATACTTTTGTTTTTGTGATAGGTGGCTAGTAATTCTTTTGCAGAGCACAACTGGAATATTTATGGCTTCATCCACTCAGCCAAACACACCATGTTGGCATCGAAGAAGGATGAGGATCCAGTATATGTTCATTCCAACTTGCAAATCTTAACACACAAGACAGAAGAGTATACTAGTGGTCCTAACAAGCTTTGGAACATCCAACCTGAAACCACGGACTTTGAAGTTGTTTGGCCAATGTTTCACTTCTTGGCGTTGATGACGAACTTCCAGGGAGCCCTTCACAAGGGTTCGTAAGTGGAGCTAGTGGGAGTGGAGCTGCAAGTGCCATCCACGAAGATGATTTTGACGATCATCTAGATGACTATGATATGCTCTAGAAGTTGAAAACTTGAATGTATTATGTTATTAACTACTATGTTTTGAACATTATGAATCAATACAAACTCAAGTCTCAATTCTCAAAGTATTGGAAATTTCAAATTTGTTTTCATGTTCTATGATTTTAAGTTATATGAGTATTAAATTTCAATAAGTATGCAAATGCATCTTTAAATTTATAATTTTATATACATATTTATAGATATATATAAAACATACCCAAAAGTGTACCGTACCCGAGGTTTTTAAAAATTTGTCATTTCAGCTTACCGAATCCGTACCTATATCCGTACATGTACATGTACTCGTATTCGTACATGTACTTGTATCCGTACATGTACTCGTACCCATACTGACACAGTCTAGGTAAACATTGAAGAGACCTTTTTGCCATATGGTTTACTATAGAATTTTACACAAACTGTCAATTTTTGTTAGAATCCACCCATTGGATCAAACGAAAGACAATTAATACTACTCTTTCAACTTAGATTAGAAAGTCTAAACTACACTATAAAAGTACAAAAATGATTAAATCGGAGAAAGGAGCAGTGCTAAAGCAAATGTAACTTTTCAAGACTCTTTTGAATGATATTGGATACTATCAGTCAAATTTCATCATAGATGCAACAAAATGGTAAGATATGAAATCAAATCACTCTTCTGGGCACTACGTAAAATTTAATTAAATTATAAAGTTTAAACTTCATAATTTTTATAATTAATAACTTTATTAACAAATTTAAAAATTATTAAATTAATACACTAAATTTGTATAAACACTTTCTGCAAAGCTACACTTGTTGGGCGCTTCATTGTGGTGGACAATCTTTTCCTTTACATGCCTCTCCTTGATGTTCAATGCACCTTCTGCCAAGCCCATCCTCTTCAATGCACCTCTTTATTTGTTGTTCAATGTTTGACTGACTGACTATGCCATGTTTCATTTCTGACTGATTGACTATTGGACTTGCAAAAAAAACATTTACAATAACTCCCACGGCAATAATTTGAATCTCATTCACTCACAACACCCACCCATAATACAGTAAGGCACAACTTCAACCATAAAACTCGTTGATTTAAATGTAATATTGATTTGGCACCCTACTAAAATCTCAATTATAATATGACCATGTAAATATGATGCCAATAAAAAAACCAAGCCGTACAAACAAACTGAAAAAACTGTCTCAAATAACTCTACAGATTTGGCTACAAAGTTCAAACACTTCAATGTTCTCACAGTATGGTGAACAATGCTCAAAGCTTTTGCAAATTGGCCTAAGCATTCCATGAACCTTCTTCAAAAACCCATGTTATGAAAAGTTGTTTCAAATTTGTATCATCTTCATTCCAAACACATGCATTAATGTTCATAATAACCACCAAATTAAACAGAAAGGTATGATTCTGAGTTGTTCTGAACACTTTCAACATAGTCTTCACCACAGCATTATTTCAAACTCAGTTCTGTTGCAAAGACTCCAAACAGACTTCAACCTAACCTTATTAAATTGAACTCAGTCTACCATGTTCTCATATATTATAATCATTTTTTTGAAAGTCTGTGTACGTACAAGTGTTTTTGTAAGATATTTGTATACTTGATTGTCCAAATAAAGAAAATCCTCCATCCAGATCTCATCCAAAAGACAACTTTGGATAGACTTGCAAGAAAAAATATTTGATGAAAAAAGGGGCAATATTTCTATGTATGTACTTTACGAAAAAGAGCAGGTTAGGTAATATGGCCTTATCACTCTTTCGATCTTATAACAATTCCTTGTTACAAAAAGATGTGTAGTTAAGATACTTTCTCCATGATGAATCCCAACTGACCCTTTATTTTCCTGCCTTTGGAATGCCTTTAGTTTTTCCAGCAATCAAAATGGTCTTTTTAATTTCTATTTTACAAATGACAAGAATTTAGAAATCTGACCATATCAGAATTAATGGAAGTGTTTAAATCTTTCACCTGAAGAACAAATCAATCTATATCTATAGATAAGTATATTTTAAATGATATAGCAATAAAGACCTAGGTTACCAGTTCGTTCTGGGTACAGAGAAGCAGGCTTGCCTATAGGGCTATTTTTTTACCCAGTGTTTTCCTATACACTTACTTAATATTAACTAAACGCTAATTATAAGCCTTAGATTCTAATACCTCCTCTTGAGGCTTACACTATAGAACATACTGACAAAAGATTAAAATAACAGAACCAAACAAGACAACACATTCTTCAAAAGCTTTTCCCTTTGAAAAATATTTTCTTTGACCAAGTAGAACTCCATCAAACTGCCCACCTGACTCTCATAAAAGTGTAGTTCCCAAATTGAATTCCAAAGTTCCCAGATTCCATCTTCCCAAACTCCCAATTACAAAATCTCCCAAATTGTTAGACGAACATCCATAGTGATCTACTCTCACAATGCTCCATCAAGTTGTTGCATGACCCTCGTAAGGGTAAATTCTCGAGATCCACAAACTCCCAAACTATCTGGGCAGCCACCCATGCCGAGTTTTACCTACACTGGATCCCTTACTGTTTTCAACATGTGAGGCTTCTTTTAAAATACATATTCTCTATCAGTGACTTCATGACTTTCAACATCCAATGGATTTTCAACATTGGCTACATTAACTTCATTTGATTTGTCTTTCATCTGAATTTTATTTTCCAAGTATGAAAGTTGAGGCCAGAATATTTGGCTAATGGAATTTCCATTCTCAAACAAAATATCTCAAAAAATAACCCTTTCCCAAAATACAGAATGACTCGCAAATTAATGTAGCAAGATTTTAAAAACCAATTTTTATTTTTTTGAAGCAAAGAAAGGAAACTATATCAGGCAAGTTTGTGCCCTAGACAACTGGCTATGACTGAAAATTGATAAATTGTGTGACTTACCAGCGAATGACCCTTGAAAAATTGCAAATCTGGAAATGCATGACTATATTTTCTGTGTTTTGCACTAGTTACCTTCGAAAATCATGTTTTTCCCTCTTCCTTGTGATTCTAGATTGTGTTTTCTACAAAAAAAAAAGCATGCCCTAAATCATGTTTTTCTCCACTGCATTCTGTCTTTCATGTATTTCTCTGAAAATGTCTTATTTTAGTGCCCTAACTACACGAATAGCCCCAAAAAAATCTTCGAAAATGGCAATTCCTAATTTTTGTGCCCTAAAATTCATCAGAAAACATAGCCAAAATTGTGCCCTCAAATGGTGTTTTCATTGTTTTTTGCACCTTTACAATGGTGTTAATTGTATTTTGTACTTATGTTCGTTGTAAGTGCCCTCAAACTGAAACTGGGTCGTTTCCTACTCTTTTTTATGACGTTTTTTTTCCTTATGTTATTGCTCGCTGCCATACAATGTTGCTCTTGCGTCTAGCGTTCGAACTAATCTTTTGTTCTTTCATGCCCTACCGGAACTGGTTAGAACTTCTTCCCTTCTCTTCCTCCTTGCTTGCCCCGCTCTGATACCAATGTAGAAAAAATGTGGAGAGAGAATAAAGAAAGAATAGAATGTACAAAGAATGAATGAGTAACTGGAATGCACACGTTATCATTGTGTTCATCATTTTATTGTGTGAAAGAATGTTACAAAATGGTTGAAGCGGTTACAAGTGTTTATTAGTTGACATTTAATTAATATTAACTAGATGTTAATTATAAGCCCTGTATTCTAATAAGTTCCAATATGTATCTCGTCCCACAAATTTTATCAAATAAAGATAATTCTTCAATGTAAAAATGTCTCCTACAAGCATAGTTACTGAATCTGGAAATTCTGATCCGTTTGAGAGAGCAAAAAATCAGAAAGTTTGGAATTCTCAATAAATTTAAGAAAAATTGGTGTGAAATATATACACATTATCTATGATCATAATCTATAAATATGCAAAAATTGACAAATATAACGAAAAACATAAATAACATAATATAGCATGTTAATATATTTAATATTAAATAATATATATGGGTGTTGGGTGTCTTATTATTGCAAAGAACAAACTTTTTTAAAAATATTGGGAAAAAGAAAAGAGTAACAAGGACAAAAATTATCCAGGCTGGCTGAAAAATCTGGATCCAGACGGACTTTGTGCAGATCCAAAAATTATTAACTTATTCTGCACAAATTTAATTTATTCTCACCCTTAATTTATAAGATCCTGCTAATATGTCAATAACATCATGAGAATTTGACACAACAATCAACATATGTGCACATCAATTACAACCTCATCTAGAATTCAAGACAATATCATAGAAACAATATCAAAAAGTAGAATTTCTAGCAAAAATAACTAACAATTAGATGCAAATAAATTATGGATTTTACTCTTCAGGTCCAACAAGCATACTTCCTTTTGTCAAGAAATCAAAATGAAATAATATCAAGAATAAATAAACATGGCAGGTTCTGATGTTGCATTTCAATTTTTTTAAACGGGTTAAATTTACATATAAAAAAAGAGAAAAAACATCCTTTGTATTAAAATGTATTATTAATATATTAATAAACTCTTTACGAACTATTAGTTATGCATTAACTAATGTTTGGTTGTAACCTCCTCATCCATTTTGTAACTATCTCTTGCATAATAAAATGACGGACACACTCCTAAGTGTGCATTCCAGTTTCTCTTCATTCTTTCTCTATTCACATCTTCTAACACTTTGCTCCTGTAAGGTAAAATCGGAGGGTAAAGGGGAAGCTTTACAAAAGAGTGGGTGAGACTACCCATGAGAACAGAAACATTTATGTTATGACTGGAAAGTTTTGGGCCATGTACAGTCTTAACAGCATAAGACCTAGCCTATAAGACAAGCAGTAAGAAAATAACAGTGAAGTAAATTGGAAACTTCTGAACTACGAAGAAATACACAATCTAAATTATATATATTTGCTGAGGGACAGCACGGGACTATGATAATCATATGAGTGTCCACTGTCCAATGCTACCAACTACATAATTTTCCACAATAGCAGTTCCAAGACTGTGCAACCAAACCAGCAAGCAATGAGAAGCCCTTCAGATGGATCTTTGTGAGTAGTGGGACTTCCATTCCTGATTCTTATGACATCAGTCATCCCAAGGGGTTACTTGGCCCTTCTCCATTAAGAGACCCTCCACTAAATATGGCAGGCCCTGGTGTTGGTGGTTGCTGATGAATGACCCAATGTTGGTGAGATTGAGAGGCCATTCCTGCATAAGCAAATGCATGTCATTTAAGAGGTGATTGATAGAACAGGTGATCAACCTGTTCTTATCATATACAAGATCACCATAGTGAAGCTTTTCAACTGTATCAATCCCCTTATTCGCTTGTTTCTGCAAATTTGTTAGTAAAATGATACATGAGTCCCTATTAGCAACGGTGTCCTTCAGTTATGGGGTCTGAATACCATACATACCAATGTTGTCACTTGGGACCTTCAAGGTTAGGTCCAAGGTAAGTAAAAACTTGCTTATCGGAGAGACATGGTCATTTTTTCCATGAGGGTGATCATGATCAGAGGCCTGGTGATACTGAGTGTAATGGGTTGACACGGGAACTGGAATTTGAGGGGCTTATGGATTTTTCTGGAAGAATAAACCTGAATGGTTCCGGCAAGCGAATTTGGACTCGGATTATTTTTGCCAAGAGTTTCTTCTTCATCAACAACAAAAACAGGATGTTTTACTTGAATTATTTCAGCCATGGCTTGACGGGAATCCTCGTTATTCTGCATTTTTGACAGTAATTTTTATTTTCTTATGAAATTTTGAGAAAGATAAAACAAGACTTGTGTTATTTATTTGTATGCCATTTCTATTTATAGCTTTCAGGGCAAGGCTGGTACTTCTGCACACCTTCATCTTGGAGGATTTAAGGACACTTTTGACAGAAAAATATTTTGTAGGAGTTGTGAATTGACCAACCCAAACTCACTTTCTGGTTGTGTCTCTCTAAATCATGTCCATATTGAAGTCGCAAAGAGTAGTGCTGACTTTTTAGAAATGATGGGCAGCGATTAGAAAAGGGTGACAACTGTAGGGTCAAATCCAAACAGAAAAAGATTTAGAGAAGAAAACACCAAGTATATCCTATAACCAGTGCTTGCTATGGTTTTAACCCTCAAGCTTTTGCTGAAATTTTCAATTTTTGTCAAAATTTTCATCCAAGAAAGCGTGGTCATACAAAGCACGGCGAGATTTGACAGTTATCACTGTTTCCCATACTGAGGAAAGGGTTTATACTAGTCGTTCAATAGAGTGGAGTGACCTTCTATTGTTGTTGTCACTGATTTTTCCAAGTGATTTTTAAGCACACCATCGAGTAAATGCTATCAGCTGCACACCTAGCTGGTCTTCCATTCATAATCGTTCTGCCATACCTGCTGTAGAAGAGGATGATGTCAAAGAAAATGTGTTGTGTAAAGAGGAGTAGGCATGGCGTCGGTGAGGGACAGCAGAGGAAAGGACACGAGTAATGTGTAAGTCCCAAGATAACAGTGATTGAAGACAAGGCAGATGTAATAAATATGAACATTAAGAGATGAAATGAAATGAAAGATTTTAATAACGCCCACAGGACTGAACAGTCTACAGGACCGAGAGCAGTAACAAGGGTGTTCCATGTGAAAACAGCCGCTTGGCACAAGGCTGCCCAACTAGTCTTGTGGAATGTCCATTCCTTTATGATGATGGATCTTCTCTCATGGATCAAGATGAAAAAAATTGCAGCTTTATTGAGCCTTGTCTTCTCAAACAATGTAGTTAGGTTGTCAAATTTTTAGGTTGTCTTCATAATTGATCCAGATGTCTCTATAGGCTGCACACTCTGTGATGCAGAGTCATTCTATTTCCAACACCCCTTTATTACGAAATATGCATACTATTTTCTCATTTTTCTTTAGGGGTTGTCCACACTCCAGTTTCATAGGGGATGTATATTTTAAAAGCAGAATGTATTCATCTTTAAGAAGCAATGTCCAAGTGTGGTCCATAGGAGGAAAGGGGGAAAACGTGAGTGGTTGAAGGGAAATGAATAAAAGCTAACGTGGGAAGGGGACAGGAGGAACAGGTATCGAGGGGACCTCATATGAATTCTTAACAGTAAATGTGAAGCAAGGGCATGTGGAAAAGGGGGATGGACACTGTCTTAAAAAGGTATAATAACAGAAACACTATGAATGTTTTAAGGCAAGTCATCAAAAGCATTGTAGATATCACTGAGTTGATCGTCAGAAGACTGAATCACCCAGTTGGCCAAATTGTATTGTTATGCTGTTGTTAAGGTTGTAGATAGACTTCTTGGAACCACTAAAGTGTCGCAAGAGAATAGGTTGAAGGAGTTTACCTAACTTCCAATGACAGTTTGTTGATACTCACTTTGTGGTGCACTTTTTCCAGGAGTCTTATTTATTTTATTGATAATCAATGCAGATTCGTGCTCAATGATGAGTTTGGATATCCTAGTTCCCATAGCAAGCTGAGTACTTGCATAGAGGAGCAACAATTTGGCATAATTGTTAGTTTGAAAACCAATTAGCTTTGAGAACCTCTAGAGGGGCTTTACAGTATCGTCTCTAATAATGCCTTTGATTCTTGCATTGCATGAGTTCCACTTTGCAATTCCAGAAAATTCAGCCTATAAAACACAAGTTACAGAGGATCTCATGGCACTTTAGCTATCATTTTGAAGTACGGACAACTATAGTGAAAAGGCGCATACCATTTTTAAACTAGTTCACAATCTCTCATGTTTGCTGATTTGAAAATGCCCTTGCGCTTTGGAAGGGTTGGGATTGGATGTCAGAATTTGGAAATGGTTTGCAACCTCGCCTGTTTCAATATGATTCTTTGTGTTACCAAAGATTCAAGAGTTCCACTCCTTCTGTATTTGACATAGGATAAAACTTGGGGTGATTCTGGATAACGAGATGAGAAATTCCATGTCATAATTTCCCACCTTCCACTGGATTTTTTTTTGTTTTAGACGATTTAAATCATTTTTTTGGCATCCAAATTGACAAACCTGAATTTACCGGATTTGTATTGCAATCATCCACTGATAAAATGAGATGTTCCATAGTTTCTCCATAGCTTTTGCACATTGGAAAAATAGTTGGACCAATACATCGTTATTGTAATAATTGGTTCCAATAAGTAGTTTGCTATGTTGCAAAATCCAAACGAAACATTTTATCTTTGGCCAAGTCTATTGGTACAGCAATATTGTCACACAGGAAAATAATTATCTGATATTGTATTCAGCATTATTACAATCAATACTAAGGCTAATAAATAGCCATGGAAATAGAAAACTGACTTCCTACAAACCAGGAAGTCACACAACAAAACAACCCGTTAATATCATTACGGGTATAACAAAATTATAATGTTGAAACAATATAACAAACCTGTATTATTAATAATGAGTTATAATATAACTCATATTAATAATATTACAATATAATAACGATAGCACTATGATATTAAATCCTAACAAAGTCGGCAACAACCACTTCCACATGATGCATATTGCAGGTGAATGTCCAGTAAGTTGAGGCAATCGTGCATTCATTCCCCCTCAGGATCATAGGGCCATAGTTGTTGTGTAGCAACAAGCACAAACTTTAATACAAGCTTAGGGCCATCAGCCATGAGATTTTAGCTTGGAATGCTTACGATTTTTAATTGATTTAATTTTATTGGTTGGAAATATGTTTTAGATTGAATTCAAGCTTGAGGAGTACATTTATGTAGCTTCTTACATTATATTAACCATAGTTCAAAAAATCGTTATCGGCGATTAATCGGCAGGCCAAATTTTGACTCAGAAATCGGGAATCGGCAATTTATCATCAATTTATCGGCATTAATCGGCAACTTTATCGCTACTTTTAAAAACATTTAAATTCATAAAATAAACTTAAATTAAATGTAAAAACATTGTTGATAAAATTTAATAATCATTAATAAAATTTTAGCATTTATAATCATTAATAAAATTTTAACGTTTATAATCGTTAATAAAATTTTAAGTTTATAATCGTTAATAAAATTTTAACATTTATAATCGTTAATAAAATTTTACGTTTAGAATCGTTAATAAAAATTATAATCATTAATAACATTTTAACGTTTATATATCATTGTTAGATCAAAATGTATAAATTTATTGCTATTATAAGGTATACAAAACAAATTAATCCAGATTCTATACATTTTATAGTCTATACGAATTACTATTATAAGGTATACATTTTATAGCATATACGTATTAGTGTATACTGTATACGAACTGGTTGCAAACTATATAGTGTATAGTATATGCGAATTAGTTATACCTAAATTGCCACGAAACCTGGTTGCAAACCGCCACGGAACCTGCCATGAAACCAGTTATCAAACCACCATGAAATATTCCAACCCAGACACGAAACGAGCCACGAATTAGTCACAGAAGGAAATACGACTCGCGCAGGAGAAAAAAGGCACGAAATGTTTCGATTTTCTTTTTTTTTTGCATTTAAACCTACACGGCATGATTTTCCACGGTTTTCACAGCGAGTTTCAACGATTTTTTAGGGTTTTTATCGTCAGAAATCACCGATTTATCGGCAGTCCACAAATTGCGATTTTCAGAAAGATAAATCGTTTTCTTTGCCCTAAATGATTTATCGCAATAATCAGGTGATAAATCACGAGTTTTAATACTATGATATTAACAAATCACGAATTTTACTTGTAGGTAAATTTTGCAAGCTTCGCAGAAAGATTCCAAAAATTCAATCAGGATTGTACTTTGTGCAACTATTGTCAATCAAATGGCTCAAATTCAAGCTATGGTTGAAAAAAACAAGCTGGGTAGATATTTTCGAAGAACGAAAGGCTTCCGTAGTAATCATTGATTTGTTGATCACGTGGATAGCTCAAATTTTAGCTCGAGACAATCGAAGGCAACTTTGAGTGCGAGATACAAGCTATTAGCTTAGACTAAAGCTACACAAATATGCACAAGGCATATTAGCTAAAATAAGCTTTAATAAACAAAAGGGTTTAGTTTAAGCTAGTGCTCCACAGGGAGGTGTCCCCCACCCCAAAATCTGCCATCTCGGAGACACGGGACGTCTCTGAGACTTGGGGACGCCAAGGGGACGTTCCCCCGCCACTGCCACGAGGACATCCCCAAAATTTTCCATCAAAGAAAGAACGTTTCGGAAACGTTCCCAATTTTTTGGGACATCTAGGAGTTTCCAAGACATCCTAGAGATTTCTAAAAGTCTCTCTACCCTTCTCATAGACTCCCAAACATCCCTAGCGGGATAAGCTACCATAATGTTTTCTTTTTTTTATTCAATTTGTTTTTAAAAGTTAGACCCCCAACACTAACCCTAATACTTAATGGGTGCCACCCACCCCCCTAAGCACTCCAAAAAATACTATAAATACGAGTTACACCCTCACTCCAAATCATAATAAAAAAATCAAAGCAAGAGTGAGAGGGTGAGAGCATTAGCAAGCAAGATAAGATAAGATAAATATATTAATGTCCAACGAATGATCACAAAATTAGGTCAATGGGACTGCAACCCAAACAATATACAAAGTGCGAGCGGGGACAACTCAAAACGAGTTCCCAAAAACAGAAAAGAAGAGAAAACAGAAAGGAAACCCGAAGCCAATACCCCCACAAGCAGGGGCAATGGGGCAAGCGGGGGAGAAAAATGAGGACCAAGGTCTAATCAGGAACAGTAGCAACACCCCTCCTAACATTAGAGGCCGACGAAAAGAAGCTTCTGATGGATTGGCAACCCGGAGAGGGGGGAGAAAACCTCCTTCCCTGTTGAGATCAGAGACTTATGTGACGGCCAGGGGGACGAATGGAGCTGGACTGCCCTTTGGTACGTGTGTGTATTCGATTCTGTTGGCGGTGATCGAGGGAAGTGTGAAGGTCCAACTGGGGACGAACTGATCTATGCACTGTATCTAGGTCAGAAAGGCTCTGTCGTTTAGTTCCTCCACCAGTGGGTAGAACCTGAAAGAAGGTTGTGATTCGTCTCGTGGGGATGACTCTCGGAGGGGGATGAAGAATCTGGTCTCGGAACAACAAAGACTCACGGATGTAGAGGGCAAGACACCACTAGTTGATATATCTGAAGAAGACCAGGAGAGTCTAGATCCCTCTGAAGAGACAGTGAAATCGTCCTCTGATCTCATAGTATATGGGGCAGCAGAAGATGAAATGAGTCTCTGTCTCCACCTCATGAAGGCTACAGGGCCTACAAAGTCTATCCTCCCCGATCAATGTGGTGATCAGTCTCGCACCGAAGTCTGTGGGAGCCAACTCGAAACTGGCCCAGAGGTATACGGAGGGCATGTATCCAGTGGCGAGAGATGTACTAAGGTCAGACGATGAGTCCATCTCTGATTTCAAGAAAGTGCTCTGCATAAACAGCCATCTTAGGGCGCAAACCCCCAGGGGGGTTCTGTTAGGAAATCATATATAGTGCTCACATTATTCGAATAATATTATGTAATATATTATGAGTTGTAATAAACAAACTCATAATATCAGGTTAGTATATTAATACGTGAGTTGTTTGGGAGTTATGACAACTCACATATATATAGATTTGTGGTTGAGTTGTTTCCTACTTAATAGGAAACTATCTCCCTATATATTTGAAGCTTGTTCATTATGTAATGATCCGGAATGAATTTAAAGTATATTATTATTCTGTGTTTAATATTGTACATTATTCATCTGTAAAACTGATCCAAATCTATTATTTGGTATCAGAGCAGCAAGCCGATCCTGTGAGTGAAACTCGGTGAAGCATCGGCCAACACTACAACTTACCCTCTTAAATTGTTTGGACTTGTAGTGAGTCGTTTGGTCAAAAGACTATGCAAATTCAATGAAATGTTTTGATCTTTGTGCAAGACAAAGTCTCCTCATTTATTATCATCACGTGTTTTTTTTTGCATGCACATGTTCATTGTATCCAGACTGAGAGATAACGGTTTGCATTGCATCTGAATCAAACTTTTACAACTTGGAATTATCTTATATTGTCCACGCACAATGTATTTGGAGTTTGATAGTGGATCATATGTCTGTAGCAGTTAATTGTCAAATAAAATCATTGGGAGGCATTCTACATTACATGCGGATACAGACCTCACATCAGTCTTCAACCTGACTCATATATTGGTCACAAGATATGCAAGCAGATCCAAGTATAACACAATGACTTCATTGTCTATTTTTCTCTGTGCACCATCAGCCCCGGCCGTATCATCCTGATATCTTGCATTGAAATGTGTGGTCGGTATTAGTAGAGGCTTGAATAAAGAAATAGGTATTTTGGTTGGGTGATCATTCTAAAATTTACTAGCTTATTAATAATCTTCCATAGCTGTTTTCTCCCTATATCAAGTCGTTATGGAGATAAATACATGCAAACTGTGCATCAAGTGTAATTCCAAGTCCGTAGTTAAAGTCATGGTCATTTAAAAAGTAAAGTATGTCATTTAAGTCATCGACTCTTTGATCATATTTAGTTAATAGTCTTGTAATATATATACCGTTTCTTTCATAAGTTTAGTTTTTATTTTTATTTTTGTAACATCCCTTCATCATTGTAAGTCATTTAGTATTATCTACGTATCAACATTGTTAAAATTGTGTTTAGGTGAATATAGGTAGTCAATGTTAAATAGGTGATTTTAGGATTATTGTCTTGTCAAGTGTTAAAGTTGTGTCATTGTAAAAAGTCCAAAAAAAAATTGCCTCGCGGACACATTTTTGGTGTTACCCGATGACCGAAAAAATAAAGTGTTTCACATTGTGGGAGAGAAGAATAAATCACAATGTATAAACTATTGAGCTTCAATGTCCAATTTGCTGAGTAAGCAACATCGTCTACTGGAGGATGGAGGCATCGGAGGAAGGAGGTCGAACAGCGACCTCTCGTCAGTCACCAACAACGGGGCCGCGCAGAAGCTGTGGCGGCATATGTATGGTGTGAGTATATGATTTTCAGTGTGGTTTCCATTTTTTCAGTGTGCTTCAGTTTGCAGTGTTCCTGTTTTGTGTGGTATTTGATGGATGTTGGAAAGAGAATTGTGTTGGAGCGCAGATGACTATCAGTGATCCTCTGACTGACTTGGTCCTTTGACTGCCATACTTCTTTGGAAGATGGTCAGCTAGAAGAATACGTTCACTAGCATTAGTGACCATGTGCAACAAGACCTAACTAGCAAGATCCATTCAGGAGTATGTTCTTCGATGCATTTTGCTTCTCAGTATCTATATGAGTGGAATTTCACATTGTGGGGGGGAATACATACCAATGTTCCATTCCCATTCTGTACCCAAAACGACTTAGTCAAGGAAAGCTTCCAGTGGCAGTGGCAGTTTTCTATGTTGTTCGAGATCGAGTGGCAGCGATCAATGATAGAGACTATGATTAAGAACATTACGATTCTTATAGGAAGTAATGTGAAATTTTTTCAATATATCTTTTGTTGTGTGGTTTTGTAATATGTCAGTTGTGTTTCCTACATAATTCCATGATGTAAAAGCCTAGTGGACAAATGAAAGCACAAAAAAAAAGCAGCATCATTGAGGTTGTTGGTTGTCCTGTAAAACCATCTATGTTGAGGTTGTTGGTTGTCCTATAAAACCATCCATATTGAGGTTGTTGGTTGTCCTGTAAAACCATCCAGATCATGAGCACGCACGGGGCGGCACGCTGCAAAAGGAAATGCAATTGTTTTTCTCCCATGTTCGCACTAAGGGGGGGGAATGTTAGGAAATCATATATAGTGCTCACATTATTCATATATATGGATGAATAATATTATGTAATATATTATGAGTTGTAATAAACAAACTCATAATATCAGGTTAGATATTAATACGTGAGTTGTTTGGGAGTTATAACAACTCACATATATATAGATTTGTGGTTGAGTTGTTTCCTACTTAATAGGAAACTATCTCCCTATATATTTGAAGCTTGTTCATTATGTAATGATCCGGAATGAATTGAAAGTATATTATTATTCCGTGTTTAATATTGTACATTATTCATCTGTAAAACTGATCCAAATCTATTAGGATCACCCAAGTAGTCTGAATGAAGCTCCTATAGATATCCTCCCGGATGGACTTGTTCAACACTTGCTTGGTGGGCAAGAGATGACTGGGAGCATTCAGAGAATATTGGAAGGGAGGGAGACGATCAATCTAGATACCAACTGAGTCCAACAAGGCAAAAGTCTCGGCAAACCAACAACGGCCCACAGCTTGGGCAATACTCACAAAGGAACAATAGGCGAGATATGGATACCTGTCCTGCTCACCGAGGAGATCACCAAGCTTCCTGATACGGTGAAGAAAGGATGATATGTCAAGTCTCCAAACGGAAAGGTCGGGCTCCGAACTCTGCCAAAATAATATGCTGGAGGACCGTCTATTTGCATCTGATGAAACGGCGGAGGAGAGTTTGAATCCTCTCAGCGGAAGCCCAATCTGTGTCCAAAAGGGAGGGCCCCCAGACAACAAACCCATAGAGAACAGTGGGGCGGATGAGGGAGGTCATAAGAAACATCTTGGAGGAGACATCCTGGAAGTGGTGTCGAAAACACTGTCTCTCGAGAATGGCAAGAGACCCATACCCTTTGTTCACTCTCGGCTAAAGAGCATGCCTCATACTGAATCTAGGCCCTGAGAACTGGACTCCCAGGTAGGTGTATGTATTAGTAATTTCAACCTCTTGCCCCTTGAAGAAGAAATGGAGGTGTGATGTCTGCAACCCATTGAAGACCATGACCTTGGTCTTACCCAGATTGACCGTCAAATGCCGAAGATCACAGAATAAAGCAAGAGCATCAAGTTATCTCTGAAGCCCCTCAGGAGAAGAGGAGAGTAAAACAATATCGTCGGCAAATAGGAGAATAGAGATCAAGACGTGGTGAAGAAGGCAACCAACCATCCCCTTCCTAAATGTGATCCCAAAGAAAAGATTCCAGCTCGTCAATGTAAATGCCAAAGAAGGTAGGAGACAAGGGGCACCCCTGTTTAACCCCAATGGTGCTCCTGATGAGATCAGACAATCCGTGTGCAGTACGAAGACGACCAAGGATGGACTCATAGAGGCGCATGATGGCAATAACAAGAGTCTCAGAAATACCGATGTCTCGGAATCGCTGGAAGAGGGCCATGCGAGGTACGGAGTCAAAAGCTTTTCAAAAGTCTACAAAACAACAATAGACTTTCAAAGAGCGGTGACGAGCCTCCTCAATAATAGCCTGAAGGGTGAAGATGTGGTCGATGGTGTGGTAACCAGGGCAAAAACCAGCCTGACCTCTGGCTCTGAGTTGCTTCTGCTCCAAAATCTCAGACAACTTGTGGAGGACTATAGCATAGAGTTTGGAGAAAGAGTGGCCCACCATGATGGTCCTGTAGTTGTTCGGATCAGAAATGGACCCAGCTTTGCGAATCGGGTGAATGATATGATGAGACCAAGTAGGGGGGAAGCCCACACAAAACACCTGATTGAAAAGATTTGCCAAATAGTTACCAAAAACCTCAACACCCTGCTTGAAGAACTCGGCCTGAAAACCGTCCACATCATCTGCCTTGTTACAGTTCAAAATCCATATTGCCTCTTTGATATTACGGTGAGTGAAGGGATTACCAGGCGGTGGGATGCCAATTTGGGTAGACTGCTGCCCCGGAACATCATAAAGGGTAGAAGTGTGGGAAAAAATGGAGATAGGATCGATCGTTGTGGGGGAGTGGGAGTGGCGGGGGAAAGACAATACGCCAGAAGGACCGAGGGTAAGCCCTAAGGGAGGCGGAAAGCATATATATGCGGTGGGAAATGAAGGATCGCTTCTTACGGCGGAGAAGACACCTGTAGGCAGCCTTAAGAGTGGGGAAGGAGGGGAGGGCCTGGGTAAAAGCCTGGGGAAGGCGACGGTGAAGGGATTTGCACTCTACATCGTACCATTGGTTCATGGGGCAAGTTTTAGTAGTACTAGTGGCCGAGGGATGGGAGAACAATATTATTAACAAGCAAAAGTGAGAGCATTAGCAAGGAAGAGAGACAGCATTAGCAACAAGTAGCAACAAGAGTTAGAGCAATTGGCAAGTCTTCATTGCTCAACCGTTCAAGTATTAAGTTTTGAACACGTTCATCAAGCCTTCAAGGTAAGCTATGCCCCATGGCCCTACATAGTTCATAGTTCATAACTTCATAGTTAGTTCTTTAATTTTCTTAATTTTATTTCAATTTAGGTCAAAAATTAATTAAAATGATGATTTTAGGGTTGTTGAAATGTTGTTTTTGAAAACAGCAGTTATACAACCCTAAAATCGGCATTTAAGTGTTTCCAACTTTCCATTTAATACATTTATAAGCAGCTATAAGTTTAAAGTTTTAAAATTTAAACTTTATATTCATTATTTAATATTTTAGTTTAACTATTTTAAATTTATTCATTTAATTATTTTGAAATATTTTATAATACTAGTCAAATTAGGATTTCATCTTTTCTGTATCGTCTGCTTTTGTGCTTCGTGCGACCTAAAGTAAGAAAAAGAAAAGTGAAATTATTTTGTCTTGAGTCAGAAAAATTATTAATATTAAAATAATAAATTTGATTTTTAAACAATAAATTTTATTTCTTGTAGTGTTACCATGATAGAAATTCGAGGATTCAACTAATTACATATTTAAAATCCGTGAGAAAGTGCTAAGTGGTGAGATAGATCTCAAGTTCGTGCCGACTGAAGAGCAGGTTGTTGACATCTTCACAAAGCCCCTGAATGCTGCAAAGTTTTGTCACTTTCGTGAAAAACTTGGGTTGTTGGAGTTGCCATTGAGGGGGAGTGTGCATGACAATGTCACCTCCTAATGAAACTAGGTCTTTGTAAAATGAAAAATGCAAATGTAAAATACCTTCTGGCAAGTGTAAAAGACCTTCGAGCAAGTTTAAAAAGACCTTCGGGCATGTGTATACCTCCTCGGCTTCTTTTTTAGAAAGAAGTGTAGAAAGACCTTAAAGGCAGTCTTCAGTAAACTCTTTAGTGTTATTGAGTTTACTGGTAAACATTCAGTGTAAGCTTGAGTTTAAAGAGGTCCATGGTTATAAAAGGCTCCTATATGCTTGAGTTCAAGTAACCTTTTATGAGAACTTGTGAGAACATGTAAAACTCACAAATCATACTTAGCCACTGATCATGGGATGATCTTTGGGATTCCAAATCCTTTTGTACCAAAAGGTAACTTGAGTATGATGGTGTTATAATTCCTTCAACCTATATGCTAGCCTAAAACCTTTATGGTTTAAGGCTTGTAAATCATGTAGTGTATCACAAGTAGATATCATATGTTATCCCACTTAACATTAAGGGGGAGTGTTAGAACATACTGATTAAGTGGGCTGGCCACCCCTTAATTAATATGGATCCAACATTATAATATAGGTTAATTATTTAATAATAAGAAATATTTATATTTCTATTATTAAATATTCATACCTTGGAAATATTCTTTTGGTTAGTATTTAAAAATGTGAAAACAATTATTTCTATTTATTAAATATTCTAACCTAGGGATATGCATCAATCGGTTAGGTTGAAAAGGTGGGTCGGGAGACATGCCCAATCACCTTATATAAAAAGGATTTACGGTCCTCATTTGATATATTCGAAAATCTATCAAAAGTGAAAAGTTTTACCCTTGTGATTAGGGTTTCAAAGGAGGAGGTGATATTACTAGATGTAATTAAGTTCTCTGAAGTAAAAGGTTACTTTCAAGTGGTTTTTACCTTCAGGTTTTCCACTATATATCATGTGTCACTTGTGTTATTTATCTTTTGTGAGTATTTCTTTATTTATTTGTTTCATGATGTAGTGTTCATTTAATTATTTATTATAACATTACATAATGTATCTATGTTTAGCATGTATGTTGAATTAAACTTGTAATTAGTTTAATCCTCGAATTTCTATCAAGTTCTACTTCTCACAGCATGACTAATGAAAAGGGAAAGCAATTGCTTATGGGAGTTGAGTATGAGACTCTGAGTATGGATGTGAGAGGGGTTGAGGGAAGTAGGCCCTGGGTCAACAGGGGGCAGTAGGAGGTGGAAGCATCATTTTTGTCTAGTTGAATTTGAAGGCAGCATTATGAGAGTTAATGCACACCCCCTTCACATCCGAGGTAAAGGTGTGGGACCATGTGACACGTTGTCACTAAAACAGAGGGCTGAAATAAATAAAGTGCGGGGTTGCAATAAAGAAGGAAAACATTTAGTACTATTTTGCCAATGAGGAGTGTTTCTCCTAGTAGTACCAGAACTTTCCATCATGCACAACTTCCTACTTATCCATCTAGTTCAACTTCATGGGCAGCAGAGACTAAGGGGAAACTCAGTGGTAGAGTTATTAAATGTACAAAATAAGGATGATGCAGATGATGCCATTGGCAAACTCTTCTTTGGCTATGGGATTATGTTTCATGTGGCTTGCTCTCCTTATTATAAAGACATGGCAAAGATAACAAGAGCATGACCATCATATGAGCCATTAGGGGAGACAAAATTGAGGACAACAATCTTGGATAAGAACTATTCCAAGATTAATATTCTAATGGAGAAAATGAAGGCCATTTAGGTCACTACTACATGTAGCATAATCATGGATGGGTGGACGGACATTAGGCATCATCCACTAGTCAACATGATGGTCACATGTGCAGAGGGCCCTTACTTCCTCGAGGTTATTGATTGTTCAAGGCACATCAAGGATGCTGATTTTCAATTCCAAATCCTTAGAGATGCTATTGAAGAGGTTCGACCGGAGAATGTGGTGCAAGTTGTGACAAATACAACCCATGTATGCAGAGTTGCAAGGAAGTTGATTAAGTCAGCCTACAAACATATTTGGTGGACTCCTTGTTGTGTGCATGCCATGAATAATGAACTCAAGGACATGAAAAAATTCCCTGGTTCAAATAGGTCGTTGATGATGCGAAAGATGTGCAGATGTATGTTTGTAGTCACCTTCACATGCACTCTTCAAGACCTTCTCTAAGGAGTTTTTGAAACCTGTAGAGACTAGATATGCATCGTATTTCATTCTCTTCAAAAGGATGCTTGAGTTTCAAGAGGCATTGCAACTAAGGGTTATGACAATAGAGTGGAATCAATGGCCCGATTCCAAGTCTGAGCAAGGGAAGAGGGTGAAGAAGGTGGTGAAGAGTCACACAATTTGGGATGATGCAAATTACATTGTTTCTTTCATTACTCCAATCTTCACAATCATTAGATATGGGGACTCTGATGCACCTAGTCTTTGAGAGGTGTATGAGTGCATTGACAATATGCTTGGCGAAATGAAGGCCATTGTACAAGAGAAAGACCCTACATTTCAATTCTACAATGACCATATTCAACCAATCATTCAACGGAAATGGGAAAAGCTCAAAACCCCTTTGCACATGGTTGCCTATGTATTGAACCTGAAGTGGTATGTGCTAAGGCCTGTCAGAGTGTAATGTCCCCTTTTTAAAACTAGCACCAATTGAAAACTTCTTGTCATTTCTCTTCCCGTGGCTAAGAAGGAATTGCACAAGGAAAGTCCTTATGTTTTGTTTTAATTTTCTTTCATTGTTATTAATGTGTTTCTTTGGTGTTTTACTCCCTATGGCAGGTTGGTTAGGTTACAGTGCTCCTAATATGAAATTAAAAGATAAAATAAGCTCCTTAAAAGGTCAGCAAGGTTGGAGAGTTTTCAAAATGGAAATAGAAGATAAAGCAAGCTTAAGAGGTCAGTCTACACTCTTATGACTCTTGGCACCAACTAAAGGGTATAAGAGAAGTCTCATATGCTCATTTGCACATCACTTTTTGGCATATATACTTATCAATTTGGACTCTAGGGCTAATTGTTCTATTTCCAACTCCACTAAGGGCGAAAATCCACAGTGTGGCATCCAAGGAGGATGGCAACCTTCCTTGTGGCATATAGGAGAACAAAAACTCTCCAAATTTGGTGGTGTGAAGGAAAATACTAAAGATCCTCTTGTTGGTTTGTATCTAGGGCATCAAGGACAAGACCTATCAAGAGCTTTTGCATGGTTTGGATATCCTCTCCTAGGGAGTGACTAGGGTTGAAGTTAATTTAAGTGCCTTCCGGGGTAAGGAACTCGATTATTATTTGATATTCAAATTTGACATAATTTATAGGGCTGAAATCTTTCATATTTGGCTATTATTGGGTTTTGGAGACCTCCATTTCGATTATTTCTCTTAGTTGCACTTATGTTGTTGATAAATAAAATTGTCGGCTATGTTTGAGATTGGATTTCATGGTGAAAATTGTTCTATTTTATGGTGATATCTGGGTGAAATCTTGAGTTTTGCAAGTTGTTCCAAAAATCAGACTGTTGTACATTGTTGATCTAATTTTCTAGTTTGTTGGTCTAAAATCATATTTAATCAATTTGGGGTTTGTGTTATTTCCTTGATTTTCAATTTCATCCCTAGAAACGGACATTACAATGGTATCAGAATATCGATCTTCCCATCCTGAGGGTATTCGTGCAAGACGGTGACAAAGAAACCAAACACAGATTGGCAACCTAGGTTTTTACCAAATAAAGAAGTCATTCCGAAGGTGGAAACATGACATTCAGTGGGTCACAACATTATGGCTAGCTATGAAGAATATAGGGCTCTTCTGAATGAGATCTGTGATGCTATTTCACTAGCAGAATTCACTGGGGCAAGCAAGGGAATGTCAAGGTCGGAGCCTAGAACTCATGCGCCACAGAGAAATTTTCAAAATACTTTGGGGAAGGTGGCACTCTCCACATTTGATGGCTCTAATAAGGGGACAATCGGAACATGGATGAAGATCCTAGGGTTAAACCCTAGACCACAAAAATATGCCAAGGAGCCAAAATCAAATCTGCAAAAGGGTTTTGAGGTGGAGTCCCAAGAAAACCACATTGAAGGACATGGAAAGGTGTTGCTACATGAAGAACCAAAGAAGGTTTTTGATGCAATAGAATCTCCAAAGAAAAAAGAAGTCATGGAGCATGAGCCAAGGCAAAAAGAAAAATTCGATTTGCAAAATTGTGGAGAGAATTTGGTGGTTGAAACCAAACTTTTGGCTGATAATGATGATAATCAGCTCGCTGGAATTTTCCAAACAACAATCAATAAGAGGCTAATTGTCGATGTTCTCGACTTCAGCGGGAACCATGATGATGTTCCATACATGTGTCGAGAAAATATGGTAGGAGTCAAGGCAGAAAGATCTTCAGTTATTGAAGGAGCAAAGGCAAAGGGGGGTGAGCTCCTTGTGGGCAACCCAAGGTATGACCATGGTGACCATATTTTTTATTTGTTGCTTCCTATCATGCCATTTCAGATTTACACTCATAGGCAATTTCTCGAAAAAGAGGACCTTGGGGCAAATTTGATGCTCTGCAAATGGGTAGTCTTCGTGATGCTAAGAATGGAGCCAACACCAAACGGGTCTCTCTTGAAAGAAGAAAAAGGAAAATCAGATCTGCAAGAGAGTTTTGAGGTGGAGTCCCAAAAAGACCACATTGAAGGATATAGAAAGGTTTTGCTAGGTGAAGAACCAAAGAAAGTTTTTGATGCAACAAAATCTCCAAAGAAAAAGTAAGAAGTCATGGGGCATGAGCCAAGACAAAAAGAAAAATCCAATTTGCAAAATTGTGGAGGGAATTTGGTGGTTGAAGCCAAACTTTTGGCAGATAATGATGAAAATCAGCTCGCTGGAATTTTCCAAACAGCAATCAATACGAGGCAAATTGACAGTGTTCTTGACTTCAGCGGGAACCATGATGATGTTCCATACATGTGTCAAGAAAATATGGAAGCAGTCAAGGCGGAAAGATGTTCATTTGTTGAAGGAGCGAAGGCAGAGGGGGGTGAGCTCCTTGTGGGCAACCCAAGGTATGACCATGATGACCATATTTCTGATTTATTGCTTCCTATCATGCCATTTCAGATTTACACTCGTAGGCAATTTGTTGAAAAAGAGGACCTTGGGGCAAATTTGATGCTCCATAGCAAATCACAGCAAAAAACTAGTCTTCATGATGCTAAGAATGGAGACAAATCAAAATTGCATAGGGTCAATGGGCCAAGACTTTCGTGTGAACTTTTTGGAGGCCATATATATGAAGAGTGTTTTTCCGGGTGCCTATAATCACTTTCAATTCACTGGAAATTTCAGGACAGCAATCTATGGTAAGCAATTTCATCTTCTTAAGGAATTGCTACATCACCTTCATGCTATGTGTTTGCAATATTTTGGTGATCATAAAGAATACTCTAACAGCATTGTGAAGATGAAGGGTAAGTGGGAAGAGAGAGAGCTTGGGTTACAAAAATTGGGGGTTGATAATTTTCAGCTGGCTGGGCTGTTCCAGGCAGCAGTCAAAAGGAGGTCAATGAATGGAATTCTCAGCCTTAATAAGAAGCCTAAGGTGACCCAAGACAAGCACCAACAAATTTGGGAAGAATGCAAGAAGGAAAGGATTCCATTTGGTGAAGAAATCATTCAAATGAAGAGTGTTGATTCAAACCCAGAGATTCTGAAGCATAAAGACATCACGAGCAGCCCATGGTATGTCAATATTCCATTTCTCATGCTAGCCAATTTGTCATTTCAAGTATGTTGTCATAACGCACCATTGGTTAGGAAGGGTGATCATGTCTCATGCTTGTTGTATCTTCCTATAGCACCATGTAATGTCCCTTTTCCCCACATGACAGCGAAAAAGGAGTTTTAAGGCCATTCCTCTTTGTGGCCTAGAGAAGAAAATAATAAAAAAGAAGGCAGCGACTTAGCATTCATATTTTGTGTAATATTTTAATAAATAATTATAAGGGGGTCGACTTAGCAAAAGACAACAATAATTAAAAGGTTGATCAAGAAAATGAAAAGGTCAAGGGTCATGTCTTTTGACCTTTGGATATTATAAATAGGGGATTTGGGGGTTCATTTTAGCATGACATTTGAATATTGAAATCTAATATTGTGAGATTGTTTCTCATAAAATCCTATTGGGACGTCAAACCCACTAGAGGTCCATTCAAGGGACGAAACCCTCTTGAATTGACTTTAAACATTTGAGCTTTCATTGAAGATTATTCAATTTCGTGCTATTTTGTAAATCTGCGTCAAACTGTGCAATTTCCTTGAAATGTGATTTGCCTATGTGCTTATAATTAATTGTTTTGAGCAAATAAGACTTAGACTACACTTTACATGCATTTCCATGCAAATTTGAGGCCAAATCGAATTAGATAGAAGTGCTGCGATTCGACAGTCTACAATTAATTTCCAGATTTGCATAATTTGTCCATACTAAGTCGATTTGGGTCATAATTTGTCTCAAATTATTAGAAATCAATTTAATAATATTTAGAGATCATTTTCAGTTGATTTGGCATAAAGATTTGGTGATAATTCTTTGTTGTTTGTATACTTCAGTCTGCTGCAAATCTATTCCAGAAAATATTAAAAATATAATAATAACCCCAAAAGGGTTATTTCACACCACTAGTGAGACATCACCATGATAAAGGTATGGGTGTTGTTATAAGGCTTGAGAAAGGGAGAATCATCCACTTCAAAATCATACTTGGGGAAAATTCATTTTGGTATGTGCCGGTGTAAGTAAAATGTCAAAAATCCCTCTTAGGAAAGATAAGCCTAGTGGTTCTATTCCCAATAAATACTCCTTGCAGCCCTCTTTTGTTAAGTCTTTGTTACATTGGGATCATCTAGAAAAGGATCAAATTTCTGATTTTCTTATTGATGAAAGGCTGACCCCTAGTTCCATGTTTGCAAAAAAGGATAGGAGAATAAGGGAAAAGAGCAGCACACTTGTTTGGGTGTATGACATACATACTTATCAACCATTTCGGGAGAAGGCTCTTCTTCATAACCAAGGGGTCACTATGCTTGTTGGGAGTGGCACCCTCATACCTTGTGCAAGAAAAATAGTACAGTCATCAATTCTTTTGGGAGATCGTGAGGTATGTGGTGAATTTTTGGTTATTGAAGTAGCTAATGTTGAAATTGTTCTTGGGGTTCAATGGTTGCAAACATTGGCGAAGTCCACCCTCAACTTTCATAATGAAGAACTTAAATTTTGTGACAAAGCTGAAGAAATCAGAATTCATGGCAAGAAGAAACAACATAGGACAGCTATTTTGGGGCAGCAAGGCACTTGCAATTCGACAATTTTCCACAACGAAGGTTGCTCACACTTGATAAGAATATTCAATATTGATTATCATAAAGTGACTTTTGAAGAGCCTAATGGGGTGGAAAACACCACTTTCAGTCATAGATATAGAGTTGGTTTGACTCAAGTCCAAGATGGCTATGACATGGAGAATCTGGATGGTCTTTGGAAATGCAAGGCGAATCACTTCTTGGAACCAAACTTCACATTCAAAAACAGAGGTATAAAGGTAGTCAACATTGCTAGGGTAGCAAGATGTTGGATGTGGAAAGCAAAATGATCTTTTTATATTTGTTGTCATACGAGTAGTTTCAATCATTGGAGTTAGTTAATGGCTGTTCTTGGGCATTGTTGGGGCATATTTCATCAAAGTTGGGGTGTTTCCAACCCCCATGTCATTGATGGTACGGAAATTTTTGGAGAGAAGTCGTGATTACAGCTGTTGTACCTTTTTTTCAACTGTTGTTCACAACTTTTCCAGCCACTTTCCTACTTATGAGACACAAAAAAAAGAGCCTCCAATTATAAGGTTGAATAAATTCCAAACTACTACTAACCTTGGCATGTTTGTGGCTGATTTAAGGTGCTTTTCAGCGAATAACATTCTGATTTTTGAGAGGAAAATGCAAGGTTACAGTTGTTTTTAGGACAGCATTACCGAAGTTTGGGGAATCCATCAATTGAATGGAAATTATGAGATGATGGCAAGCAAAGAAAAGGAGCTGGCTATCATGTCCCTATGGCATGATGAAGAGGTTGTAAAAGTGTTGTTAAACACTCATGTTTTCTTTTATATGTTTGTTTCATATGCAGGTACATCAATGAAAGAGCCACATAGAATTATTTGGGATCCAAGAGCTTGCATTTTGTTCGAGGGCAAACGATTTTGGGAAGGGAGGACTGTAATGTCCCCTTTTCCAAACTAGCACCAATTGAAGACTTCTTTCATTTCTCTTCCTGTGGCCAAAAAGGAATTACACGAAAAATCCTTGGGTTTCGTTTTCATTTTCTTTCATTGTCGTTAATGTTTTTCTTTGGTGTTTTACTCCCTAAGGCAGGTCGGTTGGGTTATAGTGCTCCCAACATGAAATTAAAAGACAAAGTAGGCTCCTTAACAGGTCAGCAAGGTTGGAGATTTTCCTACATGGAAATAGAAGATAAAGCAAGCTTAAGAGGTTGGTCTACATAGATATGACTCTTGGCGCCAACTAAAGGGTATAAGAGGAGTCTCATAGGCTCGTTTGCACATCAATTTTTGGCATATATATTCATTTGGACTCTAGGGCTGATTGCTCTATTTCCAACACAACTAAGGGTGAAAATCCATAGTGTGGCATCCAAGGAGGACGGCAACCTTCCTTGTGGCATATTGGAGAACGAAAACTCTCCAAATTTGGTGTTGCGAAGGACAATACTAAAGATCCTCTTGCTGGTTTGTATCTAGGGCATCAAGGAGAAGACCTATCAAGTGTTTTTGCATTGTTTGGAGCCCCTCTCCTAGGGAACAACTAGGGTTGGAGTTAATTTAAGTGTCTTCAAGGGCACGGAACTCAATTATTATTTGATATTAAGATTTGGCTTAATTTATAAGGCTGAAATCTTTCATATTTAGCCATTGTTGGGTTTTGGAGACCTCCATTTTGATTATTTCTTTTAGTTGTACTTCTATTGTTGATAAATGAATTGCCAGGTGTGTTTGAGATTGGATTTCATGGTGAAAATTGTTCTAAAGTGTTTCTAAAAGGTTTATAAATATTGTGGATGAATTTTATGGTGATATCTAGGTGAAATCTTGTGTTTTGCAAGTTATTCTAAAAATCAGACTGTTGTACATAGTTGATCTAATTTTCCAGTTTGCTGGTCTAAAATCAAATTCAATCAGTTTGGTGTTTGTGTTTTTTCCTTGATTTGCAGTTTCAGCCCTAGAAAGGGACGCATGACACAGAGTTACCCTATACAAGATGCAGAGGTGAAGAAAGGGTTCATGAAAGTTATTCAGGAAACAAACAATTCTATAGATGCCAACACTACTAGTATGGAGTGGACAGTATTTTCCTATTAGGGAATATTCAGAAGAGGCCAAGATGGATAGGGAGACTATGGCATAGGAGGACCCAATTCTGTGGTGGACTATGCATGGGCCTGATTCTTTGACAACCGCACTAGCTATTCGCTTGTTGTTCCAAGTTTCTAGTTCTTCTACTTCTAAGAGGAACTGTCTACTTATGACTTCATCCACTCTATGAAGAGGAACAGGCTTACCTCTGGGAGGGTGGAGAAGCTTATAGATGTACATAGTGCCTTGCGTCTCATTGACTGCAACAAACTTATGTCCAAGATCAGTCCAACAGCTTGATGGGATTAAAGCCAGAGGATCCATCTCAGATTGACGATGATGTGGCATAGACAAGTTGGTTGGCATCAATTTGGAGGAACTTGTCCTTGAGAAGTCTAGCAATTCAAGTGATGAGGACATTGAAGACTTTGGCGCACTTGCAAACTTTGGGGATGATTAGACTCGTTACATTGAACCACTAGCCAACTATATTTGAATTTTGAATGTAATCATCATTTTGAATATAAATATTAATATTTCGATATTTGGCATTTCATTGTTCAATGCAATGTGTTTGGTATTTTAAATTTTAATTTATTGTTCCTTAAACATTTTTTTATAATTAATTTTTCTAGTACTATATATATTTGTGTCATCGTCCCCAAACCAAGGCCCTTAGTCCCCCTGTCTCTAAAACTCGTGCCCCCGTCCCCACGTTTTGAGATTCCATGCAACACTAGTTTAAGTTGATACAAGCTTAGATCAAGCTGATTAAGCTAAATATAGTGAAAGGCTTAGCTTTAGCTAAAATAAGCTTACATGGACAAGCTTAAAACAAGCTAAAAGCTGAACTATTAAGCTGAAGACACTCCAAGTTTTAAAAAAAACTTAGGCTTGAACAAAAAGCTCTGTAGGTAGCTTAAAGCTAAACACAAACCAAAAGACTTATGTCTTTAAAAAGCTTATGCAACTAAAAGGAAAGTTAATAGGCTTTATGCCTTTTAAAGCTTGGTTTTGGGAGAAAAGGGAGAAGCTTGATATGGGACACAAAAGTTGCAAGAAAGCTTGTAGGCCATTGATCAACTTTTGATCAAAAGGTTAAAAATAAAAAAGCTTGAAATTATTTTAAGCTAATTTAAAAATCAAACTTTTAACTATAAGCTGGTAAGCTAGATATGAGATAAAGTTGGATACCAAGATAAATACGAGCTAGGATCAAACTAAATAAAAGCTTATCTGAAAGCTAAGAGCTGCAGCATAGCTCATGCTAAGCTAAAGGCTATTATGAAATCCTTCGGGACTTGCATTGAACTTAAATAGCTTGGAGTGTTATTAATCCCTCTAAATTCTAGTTTGTGAAGATTGCAGCAAGCTTTAGTAGATATTTGGGTATGTCATACAGTTTATCAATCATATTCAAACTACCTCTCTGCCTTACTCTTCCCTCTTTTTGAGTTCTATTTTAAGAAATTGGATCCAAAACATGTATCCTATCAGAGTAGTTTCTTTCGAAGTTAATGACTCTCCTCCACTTAAGGGCAAAGGAAATCATTTTTCAAATGAACCTGCAGTTGCTACCTACCTTTAGACAAGGATATAATGTTGAAGACATGAGGAAAATTAAAGCTAACATTTAATTACGCGAGTTGGCTCAAATTACAGAACAAAGAGGTTTATTTGTGAAGTCATGCAAAATGACTAGCCTAAAAATTGAAACTTTAAAGCATGACAACTAAGCCCACAGTGCAAAATTTTGCTTCCCGATCACACTAAGCCCCTCTCCTGGCCAACTTGTCTTCAATGGCACCATCGACCCAGCTCCGAGGAAGGTCCTAATGATTTTTTCAAGCATGCCTCAGTGTGCAAATTAAGGGTGATTAAGTTGATGGATGAAATCAGTAAAGCTCTACGAAAGACAAGTCCTCCTAGAGGCCTAAAAGGCCATTTTTGATCATTTTGCAGCCATTATGCATCCTCTGGGAATGTTAAGGGAAGATCTAAAGTATCTGAAGGTGATGTCGGAGAGTATTGAAGGTGTTTGAAGCAATTTAGAAAAATTTAGGAAATAATATCTCATTCAGGAACAACTTGTTCAACATCGGGTTTTCTAGGTGCAGGGAATGAACATCCTAATGGTGAAACCTTACTTCTTCAGATGATTCTGGGAGTTCCGTAAGGAGTTAAGAAGCAAACAAGTAGGCATCAAAATATATGGTAATTCTATACAAGGTGGAGACATCAAGTTTTCTCCAAGGCTTGAAGGTTTCCTGAAACATTTCAAAACATTGCAGCTGCCCCTCTCAGTTCCGGACAAAAAGGACCTAAATTTTGAGTTTTAAGTAGAATAAGTCCTTTTTAATGGTTCCATTGATCTTAGAATGTGTCTTGGAGTCAAAATCATATAATATTTGACCCCAAAACATTATTCTAAGCCTCTGAGGTGAAAAAAGCAAGTTTGGTGTCCAAATTTGGACATCTAGTGCAAAATTTGCTTTCCATTTTTGCCTAGCACACTTTAGACAATAGTCATACACTTTTCCATTTTTTTCCCAATCACACTTTGACACCCTTGTGTCCCCTCTGTCCCCCTTGGGGACAAGGGGAACATGAGGGACACAAAAGTGTGACCTCATCCTCCTCCCCAAGTCGCACTTTGGACACCCAGGTGTCCCCATTGTCCCTTTTGCGCCCCATGGTGCAAGGGGGACAAGGGGGACACCAAAGTGCAACCTCCTCCTTCACCCAAGTTACACTTTTCTGTCCCTGGTGTCCCCTATATCCCCTCTATCCCCAGGGGATAAGGGGGGCACAAAAGTGCGACCCAAGCATGCATGTAGCTCTTTGACCCCCATGCGACCATTTTTTCAGCTCCGTAGGTGCAATTTCCCAACCCCTCATCTCATCCACCACACACCAAAAGATGTCACTTGTCACCATGTGGTGCAAGTGCAATTTTTGTCCCCTTGGTGTCCCCTTTGTCCCCTTTACACCATTTACAAACCCTCATCAATCCATTATAACCCTAGTTAAGTGTGTAGTTAGCAGGTGAGTTAAAAACATAACAAAATCATTAACTCCTCACTCATCACACAAAAGCTAGCCATTTTTATGAAGAGTTGTTGATGTAACACCCTCCAAACACCATTTTCACCCAAACTATGCTCCAAAATTCTTCCATACATAGCCACAAAAACAAGGATTTGAATCATAACTCTTCAACCGGAAGCTTGATTGCCTTGAAATTTTTCCAGAATCTCCCTCTCCAAAATGCACTTTGGGAAGATTGTGGATAGAAAATTCATTGATGCCCTAGATTTTTTACAACAGCAAACTGAAATATCAAACCCTAAAACCTGATTTTTCATTTTCACAAAGATCCAACAGAAAAAATGATGAAATTCAGAGCAGAAGGTCCTATTGTAAAACATAACATTTTGACAGTGGTTTCGTTGCAACCTGACACCGGTAAGTGCAATTTCTAAAAATAGAAAGTATTCAAATAGTAGGGTGCTAAAAATAGTAATTTTCCCAAAATGATGAATTCTTAGCATTTGTAATATCTTGGATAAACAAGAAACATCAAAAAAGGGTAATTCGGGAAAGTTTCTAAAAATAACAGTATTCAAGAAAGTGGGCATCTAAAAATAGTAGGTTTTTAAAATAGTAAACCTTCAATATTTACAATTCTCAAATAACCCATAGAAACATCATAAGACAAAAGTAGTGAAAACTTGCTAAAAATAACAGTCCTAGATAGGACCTGCTAAAAATAGTAAGTCTTGGAATTGAGCCCAGAAAGTCATGGCAGCTCCCGTTCTGCTTATCTTCTTGCTTTTTGCCATCATCGCAAGGTCGAGAAGTTGTTTCATGGCCCAAACAGGAAAGAAAACCCCCCGCAGGCTCTCAAAGCATCAGTTCTGAGGTGATCTCTGCAAGGCACAACTTGATGCAAGAATCTAGAATGATGAGAAAAGATCACCATGAGTGATGTTAGCAATCATCTCAAGCTCAAAAACAATGCATACCTCCTGAGAGTGTTTCTAAACACTTAATCAGTGCTTGGTGATGAGCTCATTGCAGTTTGGAGGTCAAAAACATGTGATTCATCCTCAAGTTCCATTCAGGGATCAATCCTTCTATTTGGAGAAGGAAATCCATTTCCACGAGGAGCAAATTGAGCAAAAAGGTGTCCAAATGTTATAAGCATGTTTCCACTCAGGTGACATCTTGGTCAAGGAAGTGAATTGTGAAGTGAAAAAGGGTGTCATCATGTTCAAAAGTGAAATGTGAAGCTCATGGAGTAAGTTGAGGGTCATCATATCCTGAATTTTCCATCATGTCCAAATCTCTCCGAGAAGCAAGTCAAAATGAGCTAATCAAGCTATCAAGGTACTCAAAGCCATCATATGTGAAGGATCAAGAAATCATCTTTTCCCATGGGAGGCATATGAGAAAGAAGGTACATGAGCATCCCAAATTTGATTCCATTCAAGGAGTACTCTAGAGTCAAGAAGGGTAAATGGGTGATCTTCATGTGAAGCACCATGTATGCAAGAATAAGAAACCATCTTGGTTTCACTTGATGTCATTCACATAATAGTGTTCTTAAACACTCATTCAACACCTGGTAATGTGATCACACCTCAAAGGAAGAAACATTGCAACCAAACCTCATTTCAGTACAATCGAGGGTCATTGGACAAGAATCTTCGAAAAGAAAGATGATGAAAAGAGGGCACACAGAGGTTCCCTATTCTAGGAAGCTTTATAAGAAGGTTAAAATCATTGAAGATCCCATAGATCCTCTTGAGCCATGTAATATTTTCCATCATGGATTCCTGTTCTTCATCAACATCCAAGTGTGTCTTTCTTAGTGGTGGAACCTTCCCATAATGAGTAAAAATGTGATCCCTCACTAGGCTCCTGAAAGTGTTCCTATGACTAACATCATATCTACTCCAGAATATGCATTCCCATGGATTCAAGAGTTTCTTATGAGTGAAATAAGAACAATACAAAAAGTTGTAGTTCTTGATTTTGGATCCATCACAAAATATTGAGATCCAAATGAAGCAAGAAGGCACAAGTAACCTCTCGTTTCTTCAGTGGAACTTTGAGTGACCAGTATGTAGAAATTGCCCGACCAAAGGTTGCAAAATCTATGAAAGAAATGACTTAGGGTGACTACAAGATGACAAAGATTTCATTAGGTCAAGCTACACATGAGGATGATGCACATATGTTTAAGGAATCTGTTACCCACATACTTTCTCAAAATGAGGAGTACAAGCAAACAATGGAATAGTTGGAAGAGCATGTGAGAACTCTCACCTCTTATGTGCAAACATTTTTGGATCCTTGTGCAGTACCACCTCCTCCCATGGAAGCTATCACTCCTATCAGTAGCTTCAACCCTGAAACAATCAAGAAAACTCAAGGTTACTCAATGTAAGGAAGGGCCAATGATAGGTGGGTTGAAAAGATTCTTGAAAAAGGAAAAGCATTATTGTCAGAGGTTATCTCTATTCAAATATGTTCTTGCCACCATTTCAGAAGTGAAGAAAACAAGGGAGGAGATTGAAAAAGAGAAGATCCATTGGGATGAGGTGTTCCTGACTTGTGTCTAAGATGAGTTGCCTCAACTCCACACTCTCGTGAGTAGGAATGTGTTTACATACATTGTTGAGAACTTGTCCCTAGTTTGGATCCACACAATGAATGTTAGATATGACATGATAGAAGATGTCATCTCTAAAATTGAATCTAGTGAACAACATGCATTCAATATTTTGGATGATGTCAAAAATTATTTTCAGGAACTTAGATCCCTTCCACTCACTGAGAATTCATCATCAGATGAACTCATTGATTCTTTCCAAGAGTTGGTCAAGAAGGAGGCAAGTGATCCTCTCTCCTTCAACGAGAGGATACTTTAGAGTCCACTTGCCAACATCAAAGGCTCTATATTTAACATTATAAGAAATCACAAGGAATGGTTTAATCAGTGTGAGGATATATAATGATGTTCCTAACACATGGATCAAAGTGTTGAGTTGTATCCATATTCCAGAAGAAGAAAAGGTGGCACCAGCAATAGCCCAGTTCAGTAGAGAATTTAAAGGACAAGAGCTCATTCCAGGAATTCTTCCTCAAGGATCATGAATGGCTAGTTCTTTATCAAAAAATGCCTCATCTTCATCATATTTTTCAACTCTTCTCTCTCTCTATATATCTATCTCTCTCTCTCTCTCTCCATATTCTAATTTTCATTAAGAATGTACTTTTTGTTATTTCGTCCTATTCACTTAAGTGACCTCCAACATTAACATTGTAAGATTCATTTTTCACTAATAAGGAAAAGACTCACTTTTGTATCCTAGGAATATGGAAGGTCACAAGTGATGGGGATAGGTGAAAATTCATGTGGAGGTAGATGAAGATACATTTTTGTATGCTATAAATTGGAATGGCTTCTCCATTCCAAGGGGTTGGAAATTGTTGATTGATTGTATGTTGTTGAGATTTACCACTACTACATCAAGCAATAAATTTTTCATTTCCTCTATTTATTATGTCTTATGTTCTCTACTCTCTCTCTTCTACTTTCCAACTTTGTAAGCATGGTAATCTTGCATAAAAATAAGAAACTTTATATCCTTGATCAATGAACCTGCAATAAATGTGTGTTTCTAGTTTGTTAGTCTTGTTGATTGCTTACATTGTTGTGTTCTTCTAATTGAATGTGGACCTACTCTGGTTGATGTATGTGAATTTTGTAAGCCTACTCACAACATTAACCCTCTCTCTTCTTATTTCTCCAACTCCCCTTTACCTCTCCTCACAGAAAATTCCTCCCTTGTACTTTGTACAAGCACTTTGCCACAGGTTTAGTGGAGTATTCCTGTGTGATCCCCGGCCTAACGGCCACCCCACAGTTTTAGGTAGTTTACATTCAATAATGGGAGCCTCCCCATACACAAGAAGGAGGGGCTTAGCCCCGTGACTGTTGGTGAAAACCAATAATTTGCACTGCGACAAATTATTTCACCAACATACATTTGGTATTAGAGCAATGCTATTTGAACTTGGGAGATAACAGTTACAACAAGGCATGAGCGATGAAGGGGGGGCCTGAGGTACCCTCTCTCTCTAAGTTGTACAAGCCATATTTGTTGCTGCAAATCAAACCGTACCAAGTCGAACAACAATTGTTGACCACAAAGCTATAATGTGCATTGTGTTTGCATTCGGGTCATTACCTAGGTTTTGCATTGTATTGAATATTTTTGCTTTGCTTTATTTTGCATATAGGCGAGTTCTTCATTGTGGTCGAACTCTCCCTTTGGCAACTCGATCCATTGAGACCTCTAGTTGTATCAGCAAGCTGCTGAGCTTGTTATTGGGGTTTCAAACTCGGCTCTTGCCAAAGAGACTCAACTCTAGCCTGGCGTGATTGCTTCAACGAGCTTAGAAACAACCTAGTGCTCAACTGACTATGAGCTCCTTGGCGACATAGATTAGGGATCTTAGAATTGATCAAGCTCCCTTGGATTGACAACTTGTCTATACATTCCAACATGACAGGTGTTGAAAACCACAAGTCCCACTCACCTCAAACACTCTCCACTCCCTCTCCAAACGGTGACTTCAACAGCTAGCACTTAAGACCATCAAATCAATAAAATCCAATCTTCCCAAATCATTTGATTCACTTTGACTGTGTTGGCTCATCTAACGTAAGATTTGATTCCAACCAAAACAAAAGTGCAATGGATTTGCTCCAAGCCCTAATCGACATACAAAAGGTCAAGTCTTAATTTTATTTAAACCGAAATTTAAGTTTTTGCATTTTATAATAAATTTGGTGCATAAAGGTTTGCAATTGAATAGTTGCCCGCACAGCTAAAAAGGCTTCAATCAACTTATTTGGGTGACCGAGGCAAGGGGTTTGACCCTACTCCCACACACTGCTAGTTATTTTTTTAAAAGCTAATTAGAACAATTTAGAAGTTAAATAAAATTTCACGCATACATACTATTGAGCAATTTAGCCGCCCGAGTAGTTATCAAGGTTTTGTTAAGAACTTGTAGGGAGTAGGAGGTCTTGAGGTCGACCCCAACCCCCTCTAATACCTTCCTTTTATTAAAAATTTATTTCAAGGGAATCTTTTCTAAAATATCAAAAAAATAAAGTGAAAATTCAAAAAGGGGAGAAAAGAGACCATAGAGCCTAAAACAAAATCAGAAAATCAGAAAAAATAAATAAATATTTTCAAGGACGGTGCATTTTGTTCCCTATTGCAAAATTGCATTGCAAATTTATCAAATTCCTAACAATTGTATATTTGTTCCAATTGCAAATTAGATATCACAATCCTGTGTCTTCAAAACGCAACAACATTTGGTATTAGAAGTGCTTTTGGATCGCACTTACGGGTCAAGTTGTCACGTTGATTTACTACATCCATCGCCTAATAGAGATATAACAATGATGTTTGGTCATTGTCCCTATCAGTTGTAAGTGAGATATAAGGTCACAATCACTGAATGAACGCAACAACAACATTTGGTATTAGCAGTGCCTTTGGAGTGCACTTACAGGTCAAGTTGTCACGTTGATTTACTACATCGATCGCCTGATAGAGCTAGAACAACGACGTTTGGGCATTGTCCCTGTCAATTGTAAATGAGAAATAAGGTCACAAGCATTCAATGAACCCTCCCTCCAATACCCATTCACCACGATCATTCAACATAAATCTTAACGTGTGACTTCAGCCCTAAGCAAGTGTCATTGATCAAATGAATCCCTTTCACATATAGTCTTGGTACCATGTACTACTCTGCTCTCACGCATGTTAAAGAAATTGTCACGTATTGTCGGGTATATTGATAGGATGATCTTCTTCCACATATGTATGGATATATCGGAAGGGTACGTATATCGTGAGGTGTAGTTTACTGGACTGACATTATATAGAAAGGGCAACCTGTTTGGAGTGATAAGAAACCCTTCTATCTCCCATAGCTTGGGAGAAATGGATGCAAATGCTCTAAAATTCTTTCTACCAAATTCATAGCTCCTAAGAAGAGATAATTGTGTTGCATGGAAAACAAAAATCAGAACTCAACTTGAATTTGAAGACATGGAATGTACTTGACAGCTCATTTATTCAACTTGACAATGATGCTACTACACAACGACAATTTGACAAAGCAAATCAAAAGGCAAAGTTGATTATTGTGATTGGAGTTTCAAATGAGGTGCAACCCCACATTCGTGATGCTATAATTGCAAAGGATGCATGGTATAAACTCAATACACTATGAGGCCAAGAACCAAAATACGATTTTCTACCTCCAAAAACAATTGCACTGTCTCAAATTGAAAAGTTGTGAAAAAATTGAAGCCTTTTTAAAGTGTGTTGCAACTTTGAGAGCGTCGCTCCAATCATTGAAAGTGAAGTGACAGACAACATATTCTTTGTTACCACTTTGTATGTCGTGGGGCAACTGAAGAAGTGGAACATGCTCTTGCTTCGCATCAAAAAGGGAAAAAACCCATTAAGTCTTCAAAACATCCCTAGAAGCAAAGTAATCCATAAAACCAACAAGGGAGCAAACAACAAAAACAATGTCCTATTTTTGGTTTAAAAGGCCATGAATTGAAAGATTGCTGGTACAATGCATTCCAACAAGGATCATCCACTAGCAAGAAATCTAATAACCAACAATCGCCAAAGGGACAATAGAACAAGTCTCAAGGGTAGAAAAAGGGAAATTGAAACAAAAATAAATCACAGCAACAAGGCAGCATTCTGACGAGGAAGACAAACCCTCAGATGAGGACTTCTTGTATGTTGCCCAATCACACGAGGAATCAACTTCACGTAACTCTATCAGGTATGTTGGCTTGTGTGCAATAAACCACATGACTGGAAGAAAAGATTGGTTCTTCATTTTGAAAAACACACCCAACAAAAATCTTGTTTCACTAGGTGATGATAGATCCTACAATGTCCAACTTGAAACACATGATCGCAAAATCATAGATGTCCTATATGTCCCAAAAATAACCAAGAATTTGCTGCCATTCAACTACTAAAGCACAACCTGAAAGTTGATTTTGACAGCAAAGGCGGTAAAAAGATGTCCCTTATAATGGCAGGCATGCGATGTTTATTTTAGTAGAAATTAATGGAAAAAAGATAGATGCTCAAGTAGATACAGATGCATCACTTTCATTTTGTAAACCACAAGTAATTGATGAGAGGGAAGAATTAGATGAGCATAATAAATGCAAATCAATGGATATCCAAGGAAATAATTTCACTTGCAGTCTTTATAGACATCAAGAGCCTATAAAGATCCAAGAGCACGTTTTCCACTGTGATTTCTTTGCTCATCCCAAATTACGAGTAGATTGTCTATTAGGAGCTTTTATAGACCAGTATTCTCCCGATAGCAGTACTTAGTGAAAATCTTGTGTTACTGGCACTCGAGACATTCAAAGGACCATGGCACCCAGACTTACCTTTAGTTTTTCTATTGAATAATATGCCCATCAAACCTCTATGATACAACAGCCAGACAACCCTATGACTCAGTAAGGATACAATAAATAGGCATCTCCAAAACCCCTACAGTTAACCAATTTTTATGTCTCTAACAAGCCACAATAAATTGTGGATTTAATGACATACAACTCAGGGTTACACGTGGAAGTCAACTTGGCCTTCCCGTACTTCACAAAGTATGAAGACTGAGAAAATAGTTGCCATTCCTGCACATGAATCTCAATGCCTTTGCTAATGGCTTACATAAAAGCACTCTTAGATGCAGGCATTCAACACTCTCACGAAGTTAGATTCTTGGCCTTAAAATTGTTGCAATTTCCTAAACTGGTAAACAACTCACTTAGATTTACAGATAAGTGGAGGAAAGAAAGACTCAACGTACATACCAACATTTAGGGGTGTCTAAAGACTTTCCTCAAGGTTAACATCCTTGTTCAAGTCCCAGATAGAAGACCATATCTGAAGTACATGTGGCAAAAGTTTGACATCCTACACTCTTGTGACCTCTAGAAGATCAAGGTATCAGGAATCATTATATGACCCAAAACAGCATTTAGTTGCCCATTTGGCCATTTCCAGTGAAAAGCTATGCCATTTGGATTAATCAATGCTCTGGCATACTTCCAAGTTCCAAGGTTATATGAACAAGGTATTCAATGGGATGCTCGACTTTCTTTGTGTTTATATAGATGATATAATAATTTTCAGTTAAAAGCTTACAAGAACTCCTAGAGCACTTGTAGAGATTCTACCAGTTTGCAGAAAAATTAGGCGTAGTTCTATTAGAAGCCAAAATACAATTATGCTGAGCAAATTGTAAATTCCTACGTATGTAAGTGGAGAATTCATGGTTAAAGGTTATGTTACCGGAAACGCCTTAGAAGGCAGCGGGAGCGGCAGGGAGCGGGAGCGGCAGGGAGCGGGAGCGGGAGCGGGAGCGGCGGCGGGAGCGGGTAGGGAGCGGTGCCGTACCCGGGCGTTTCCGCATCTCCTGCCCACTCCCTGGCCGCTCCCATATTCAAAAAAAATGTTTTTTTTAATTTTTATTTTATTTTTTTTCAGAATGTTTGGATTACCATTGTACAACAGCTGAGCCAGGTTGAAATTTCTATAACATTGTCTTTCAAACAATTATTGCGAGTTCCCCGCAGATTTTCTCCATACTTGGGTGTCCAAACTCCAACCATCCAGATGCTTCCATGTAGCTCACCACTGAATCTTAGGATAATATCATAGCATTGATATAAAATATCTGTTGCAGCCAACAAATTCTTAGAATATAATGAATGCAACATATATGGCAACCAAGAAATTATTGGGGGCTTTTCATTTCATCATGAAGATCTGAACTCTGGAGTTCCCTATTTGGCTAGGCAAATTAGAGGGTGTGTAAAGATTGACGAATGCCTGAAATCCATTGTTTCTTATGGATGGAAAGATGCAAGAAACCGCTCCCATGTGGTTCTAATGAACCACATAATGATGATGATGTAGCTGGTTTTGATCCTCTTGATGAAGAGGAATATGATGAATATTGACAATGAAAGATAGTTTGAGCTTTGAATATTGATCTATGATTGAATTTAATATATCATGACATTCATGACATTCACATTGTGTTCAATTTAAGTATTTTAAATTTTAATTTAACTTTTAAGATTTTAAGTTTCTAAGTTTTATCGGTATCCTAGCTTGTTTGTTGTGGTTATTCACTTATTTAGCTTATAACTTGTCTTTTATCTTGTCTTTCATATGCATAATATGTGGTTAATAATTAAATTCCTATTTAGAAGGCTGAAATTTATATATTTTTTAATTTTTATATAGTTTTTGTACTGCCGTATCCTACGCCGTATCCGGAGTCAAAAAAAAATTTGCCGTTTCCACGTATCGGATACCCCGCTCCCGCTCCCATATCCAAAACGTTTCGGTAACTTCGGTTAAAGGTACAAGGCCACATCAACAAAATCCTTAAATTTCTAAATCAATTAGACAAAAGGCAACTCCAATAGCTAACCAAGATAACCCTTAATTCTAGCCATTTGATCAAAAGTTATCAACGTCCCACAAGCTTTCTCACAAGTTTTTTGTGTCCCATCTCAAGCTTATCCATTTTCTCCTCAAACCAAGCTTTATAAGGCATAAATCCTTTTAGCTTTCCTTTTATTTGCTTAAGCTTTTAGCATTTTAAAGACAGTTTTTTAGCTTCAATTTTAGCTTGTGTTTAGCTAAAACCCCATCTCCCTATCCCCCCATCCCCGAGACTTAGGTAATTATGGATTTGCCCCTTTGTACTTAGTTGGAAGTCCATGAATTGTGCTAGCGAGCTTGGCTTGCTCAATTCCCCTGCATAAATTTTCTCCCATAATTATGAATAAATAAGGGCTGAGCAGGTCTCCTTGACACAAACTCTTTGAGGACAAAAACGGGTTCCTAATTCTTCATTCAGAGAGATTACAAATAAAGCTATTAATGCATGATTCCATTCCATGGTACTGAAACCAAACTGGATATCTATACAAATCAGAGGACATGTCTCTTGGTATTCTTAACCCTAAATTTTACCTCATACAAAAATTGTGCTCAACTACAATTTATACCCTCAAACACACAAATGAGCCCCTCATAATCACAAAGTTTCAATTCAAACAAAGCATATAATCGCACCCTCAAGGTATCCCCCATCCAATTACTCAATACAAATAATTTATAATATGTTAATGCAGGCATAATGTGTGTGTGTGTGTGTGTGTGTGTGTGTAGAATGATTTATATGGTGGGGACATGCAACATGAAGTGACTTCAGTTAAGTCATTGGAGGCATAAGAAGAAATATTTTTTATAGGCAAATAAATTAACAGATGCGTATGAGAAATAAAACTCACAGGTATATTAACGTGAAACAAGTTACATCAGAGACAATGAGTTAACTCGGAGTTTAAGTGGGTTAGTTGGTAGTTGTAACCTATGTCACCAAGTATGCCAATTTTTGTCAAAAAAACCTCAAATTTCACCAAACCCTATTCTTGTTGAACATTAACTCAAACTTTATCTGTTATTTATGCATGGGAAGTTTTTGACATGATTCTGCATTATTTTATAAATGTGTGTATGTATACATATACTAACTGAAAGTTATGGATAGAAAGCTTTCTCCAATTTGTCCAACATATTTATGCATTTTTGCAGAAAATAAAAAATTATTCAAAAATTTATTTGTTTGAACTTAAAGGCATTTTATTCTCAAATTGTACCCCTTTGTACTTGATTTATATTAAAGTGTGGTACGATTTAATCATACCCTGTCACTTAATATGGTTCGTGACCCGTGGGGTCAAATATATAGGTCATGTGGCATGATCAAATTAATTATTCACTTGGTGAATTTTGGGAGAGAAGTGAGGAGGGAGATCTGGACTATAAATGTTTCTCAAATAAATGGATTTATCTCTTTGACCATGGTTTTTACCCCTCAGGGGTTTTCCACATAAAATGGTGTCACTGTGTTATTTTGTTTATTGCATAGTTAAATGTTATTTATTAATGTTTGGTTAGATAATATTTTCTATGTTAATTTATAACCTCGGCCCTAACATGGTACCAAAGCAGAGTACTAATGTATTTTAATTTATTGTTAAATCATATGACGGTTGGTAGGAGTTGGTTGGTCGGGTTAGAAAAATGTATTTTAAATCCCCCCTTCTCCTCTCGAGACATTACACAACAAAAAATAATATATACTTTAAAACCCTTTCAATTCTTTTACCTGCGCGTGATAAAGTTTGATGTGGTGAAAAATTTGTCTCCAAGCCCACTCTCCAGTACAGGTAAGATTTAATAAAGTTAAAATATGTAACTTATTTTATATAGTTTCAAATGTGCAAGGAATAGAATTATGTCCAAGGGTAAATTCAAGGTCTCCCAAGATGGAGACAACCTTAATAATAGCAATTTCATTTTTTTATTTGGTCCGATTAAATACCTTTATAACGGGGCCAAATTATAGTATTTAATTCCAATGCTATGTTAGCCCCCCTCCAAATAAATAAGACGGAATTTATTTATAAAAAATAAAAAATAAATTAAAACCTATATTTTAAATATATGTTTTATAGCATATGGTCTTTCCTCCCTAACCTACCCTAACCGTTTTTTTCTTAACCACTTCTCTTTAATATATATCTAAGTATATATCCTAAACCCTATACAGCCCAAGGGGGTATAAAGGAAAGTGGTATTACATAGAATTTTCCAACAACATAAACTCCATGGCAATCCCACACAGGGTGGTTCATGTTAGGAAGATTAGTCCACGTGTCCTTTTTCACGTCATAAATTGTCACCCTCCTTATGGGATGATGAGTGCCTCTGATGCAATTAATTCCCCCACAATATAAATCTTTTCAGCTGGTGAAGCTAGGGAAGGAAGCAAAACAATGAATGTTTATTTACACGGATGGTCTGTGGGAACATGCGAGGGGAAGATGCACTACGCTTTGTCCCTATAAAGCTGAGTATTAAGAATAGTTGAAGGTAATTAGTATGCTACAATTTTTTTATTACTCCACTGTTGTCACATTAGTTGTTTGCCTTCGAGTACCTCTGGCACTTTTGTAACTGCTAAGAATCTATCACAAATTTTTGTAACTATTTCTTACCTCCTTTTGGTATTCGGTGAATCCGCCAATTTGAAGTTCGGGAATGTGAATAAACTTAAGATAAAGAAAAGAACCAGTGTATGCAAACCTGTTGTTCTATGTTGGTTTGGGCATATTGATCGATATTGACATCAAGATTGAGACCAATTGGCAGAAAACTTTGGAGGGATGAGAGAATTATTTGTTTCTGCCTCTAGCTTTGGTAAAGAACAAGAGCATATGAATCATCTACCATGTAAAATTCCTTACAAAAATTGTTGTTCTCAAAGAAATTCTGCATGAATCTCATTTGAGGCGACACTTGTTTGTTATTATAATTGTGGCTGTTACAATCATCCATCAACGTCTTTGTATTGTTCGCCTCCACATGAGATTTTTTAGGGAATGGTGTTAATAAAAGATGCCAAATCTGTGACAGTATTGTGTTTTGTTTCTGCCTCTTCCTTTTCTTGTTTGCTTCGCTCCACCCGGTGAGCTTCTACACGAGTTGCATGAAGTTGTGAGCTTTCATTTGAATGAATTTGGGAGAATATGTGGATAATCATAGGTTTCCTATAGCCCGAAGGCGGCGGCTTCTTGATTTGATGGGAATCCTTGTGCATCTTCACAGCCATGATATTGTTGTAATTATTATCAGCATGTAAAGGTGAAACCTTTGAAGCGTTTGCGCTGTTAAAATCGCCATAGACCTGACGCATTCGCTTTTGTTCACCACAGCCTTCCACTTTCTGCAAATGTTTTGCAAAGTTTAAATAAACTTTTTTGTTTTATTTATAATACATAGTTTTTTAAACTTTATAAAACTAATGTTCGAATCAATTTGCAAGTCTTATAAACTATGTTTTTTTTTTAATTATTAAAACTATCTAACCCGCACCCTTCTATGTAATTTGCCTGGTTAAATTTTGCTTGCGCAGATTTGTTTTATCCCGCATTGCGGATGTAAATGCCTTTCTTAGGATTTAAAACCCACAACATGTGCAAATTAATACATGGCTTTGGTCACGTCTTACCTTGGGGTTTTGTTGGCTAGCTCGTGAGGTTGTTTGTATGCGGCTCACCTGGCTCAGCTATACCTCGGGAGTTGGTTTGTATGGCTCTGCCAGGCTAGACTTGTTATTATAAACCTTTCAATAAGACCTATGCTCCAAATTTTTTATATATATAAAATGCTTTTTGTATTGTTTCTTAATCAAATTTTTTTTAATCTAAAATTTGTAAAAAAATAAGTAGTTTTTAATTAGATTTTTTTCGATAACTGAAAATAAGCAAATATACTTTTTTACAACACGACGACTAAGTCGTCGTTTTTTTGTATAAAAAAAAAAATATATATATATATATATATATATATATATAAAATTTCACTTACATTTCAACAAATCAGCATCATTGTCAAACTAACATATTTTTTTGTATAGTATTCGTTTGACAGGTCAAATTTCGGCGTAAACAAAGGCAAAATCATCGAAATACGACCGACATATGCACTTGAACGACAGGGAGATTGTTTCTAAACTCTTTTTGCAATGTTTTTTTCTCCATAAAACCTAATTTATTATCGAAAATTTGATCATACAAGTTATCATAATAATCATGTTTATTTTATCACAGAGTGTTAATTTTTGTCAATTTTAAAGGAGTAAATTGGAGAGATTGTGACCCCTGCTCCCTGCTCCTATATTTAGTACCTTATGTGAACAAAACCTCACCTTTGTGTCCTTGTGAAAATTTCCAATGGATGATGGTATAATAATGGCTTATATGTGTTTAAAATTTGCTTCTTGTTTGTTTACTCAAAATAGAAGTGATGTTCTGTTGTGGCAACAAAAGCTAGGTCCATTTAATTTTAGGAACATGTATGACATGTCTCAGCGTAACCTAGTTTATGTTCTGCCACTATCTCTCAAGAAATGTGTTAAGGGTGTTGTGAAGGGTGCTTACATGGTAAGTTGTCACCAAAACCCTTCCTCAGTCATCTTGATGAAAACTCCACATAATCCATGGAATTTGTCCACAAAAATGTTAGAAGACCTTTTAAAATTCCATTTCTATTGGTTTAGTGCATGTGATTATTCTTGTATGATTTGGTCATTCTTGCATATATGTTATCTATATGTCTTACTACAAATTTAAAGGCTTATAGTAGATAATGGAGATACATGTTAACATTCTAAATTAGTATGTGATTACTAATAATATTACATGCATATCAAATGACACTTGGGGGCACCTTTGTGGTTGTATTGGATACGTCCAATACTGATTGCATCTAAAATATATTTTATGATTAATATGTTGAATTTGTTCAACATATTGGAAATATAACATGATTCTTTGTTAAGCATATTGTTATTCAAGTTGCTATCCAACTTGTTTTTTAACCTATCAATGTAAGATTTATAGATGGTTAAAAGTGAAATCAATAATGATGTATATTATGATGTCTATATGGATATTGTGATTCATGGTTAAAAGTGAAATCAATAGTGATGTATATAATGCTTATTATGATGTCTATATGGATATTGTGACTTTAACCATGTTGGTGTTGAGTTAGATCGAAGGTCTACACACCTGGATATGTGTTCAAGTTTGGTGCAGGTGCCATTTCTTTAAGGAGTAAAAAGCAACCAACAATTTCCTTATCTTCTATTGAGGTTGAGTATAGAAGTGCAAATGGAAGCAACGAAAGAAGTCATGTGGCTAAAACGGTTGTTGGAAGAGACACACATGGAAGCTAAGAGTACTCCTCTTCTATGTGATAGTCAAAGTTGCATTGCTCTTAATCCAGTTCAACATCAAAGAACGAAGCATATAGAGGTTCATATGCATTTTATCCGAGAGAAGGTTCTCTAAAGTGATATAGATCTCCAGTACTGCCTCAATGAAGATCAAGTTGCAGATAAGGTTACAAAGTCATTATGTGCTATAAAATACTGCAAGTTTTGTGCAATGCTTGGCCTTTCAAAGTTGCCATTGAGGGGGAGTGTGCACGGCAATATCACCTCCTAATGGCCGACCAACTGATATCTCCTTCTCCTCTATACTTCTACTCCATTTGTAAAGCATTGTAAGAAGATTTGTATGATATTTTGTAAACTTATCACTCTAAGTTTACGGTGTACAATACAATGTGTTGCATCTATTTGTAAAGGAGGTCCTTGTGTTATAAAATGCTCCTTGAGATGTTGGTTGAGATTTTTCCACGAGAAATTGTGAGATATAGTTTCACAAATCATGCTTAGCCTATATCATAACTTTTGATTCATGGATTCCAAATCCTTTTGTACCAAAAGGTAATTTCAGCACGATGAAGGTGTTATAAATCCTTCAAAAGTGATATGCTAGCCTAAACCTTTACTAATGGTTTATGGATTTATAAATCCTGTTCTACAAACAGGTAATTTTGGCATATGGTTCCCCACTTAATTTTAAGGGGGGGTGTTAAAACGTAATATTAAGTGCCTATAAACTTTAGCTTATAATTAAATAATTTTGAATGGGTTATATTCTTAATTACTTAGTATAGACTTTATGTTTATGTTAATTGGTTATTTAGTGACTAATTTATTTTAAATCGAGGTACGATTTAATCATACCCTGTCACTTAATATGGTTCGTGACCGGTGGGGTCACTTAATATAGGTCCCTATATATTTGACCCCACCGGTCACGAACCTTATTACGTGACGGGGTATGATTAAATCGTACCTCGATTTAATATAAATTAGTCACTAAATAACCAATTAACATAAACATAAAGTCTATATTAAGTAATTAAGAATATAACCCATTCCAAATTATTTAATTATAAGCTAAAGTTTATAGGCACTTGATATTACGTTCTAACATGGCAAACTTGAACCGAACTTTATCCTCGTCGAACATGAACTCGAACTTAAACTTTGTGACTTAGGTTGTAACTATTGTGCAAGTAAAAGCTTTGTATAAAATAATTAGAAAATGAATAAAGAAGGGTTCTATTCTCTACACCAAAAGTGGCTGTATGCAACTCGTGTTGTTCTCTTCCTTTTTGCATGATTCTGTTTTTACCAATGGATGTGAAATTTTAAATGCTTGAAGAATTGCATAAAGAGGTTGTCTCATAAAGGTTGATTTTAATTGATTCCCTTTTTTCAAAATTAGCCCATCTATTTGATATAATTGAATTAATTATTTTAATGTAGAGTCGTTATTAATTGTGCATTATCCGAAGTCTGGTTAATTTTTATGTTATTTTTGGGTGTACAGTTGTTGATGGTTAAGGGAATTTTGTCTGCTATCATTCTTCTCAAATTTGCCAGTTGTATCATACTTTGCAAGAAAGGAGGTGTTTCATGAGTCTCGACCTTGCATTTTTTCCACACATTCCCACCCAAAATAATCCACTGGAGAAGATAATGTCATTAATTTACACTATTTCTTGCTTTTCCAGGCAATCCTCCATCAATATTTTGACTCAAGATTCCATTAGCTTTTAATTATGTCTTTTCCTCAGTTCCTCCTTTCTCACTTTCAGGAAAAAGTAAATTAAATTACTCAAAATTATTTCAGCAAGGGGCCCATACTTCTACTTTGCAGAGGGAAATCATTAAAACGTGATTTTCTACAAGTTGGCACAAGTTTTGTTCATCTTTCCATTGGGAAGAGTCAAATCCTAATCAAGGTTTTTGAGGTGACAAATTTTGGGCTAACAAATCAGCAACTATGTTAGGGAACAAAGTTATTTATTACTAGCATCCAATAACGTAGTCAACTCAACTTTTCACTTAGAGAAACATGTTTGAGTTTGTATCATGCTATGAAGGGATTGATGAAGGATTATGTAGAGCTACAATGTAAAAGCTGGCATTTTGCAGCAGGAGGAATAAATTAGTGAAATAAGATTGCATCTTATTCATCAAGACAGGACTATTCAAGCTTACCAAGGATGGAAGAATAATATAATTTTGAAAAGTGTTCAATCTAGAAATAATCACTTACAAGAAGTGCTAGGAAAGAGATGGAAGAGCAATCTTGCCCTAGATATGGCTATAATATTATTGTGCTCAATAAAGATTTGATGCATGAAATCTCAGTAGAAGTGCAAGATGAGCAGCCACAAGAAAGAATTTTAAGGATATGACCCGTGTTGTTCATGTCCCAGACATCTATTTGAACCCTAATCCTTATAACAGTCCCAGAAAATCCTTGTGTCACGTATGTTTTTAAGGAGGAAAATAGTATTAATCTTTCTATATTGGATGAAAACCATTGCGTTACAAAATATGAATCTGAAATAACTAGCTCTACAGACTACAATACTAGATTTTTTTGTACAAATCCGAAGGGAAAACAGTCATGTCAATCCTCAGAAATCCTCAGAAATCCTCAAGTCCCCTGAGATTGAATAATGAGGAGGATGGTGACAAAGAATTTAAGGTGTTTGATGAATGTTTGTGGTTGAATAATGAATAGTGCTAGGAGATTATTTTGAAGCAGGAATGTGGCCATCAAGGAATACCCCTTTCATCTTTTGAAAGCTCTAACTTTTTGGAGTTTGAAAAAATTTATGAGTTCGAAGAAGTTTCTAATGATGTTAGATATTTATCCCTGGCTTTCAGAAATTGACAAGTAAATTTTTCATGTTTCTATGGAATTCGAGTACGATACTTTTGTTTATGCAAATTGATTTAAAAAGATCCAAGGACGTGTTTGATACAAAATCAGCTCCTAAAGCCTTCTTGTTTCAGCCTAAGAATATGGATTTGATAGATGGTCCAATTCCATTATAAACGGAGAATCAACCTTCCTTTCATTACAACCTTGTGCTAGGGTAATTGTTTTGCATTACAACCTTCCTTTCAATGTGGCGAAGAGCTTGTATTGGGATTATTTGGTAGCAGCATTGATAGTTGCAAGGAAATGGTACAAGGCACCCTCTCCAAGACACTTACGTGGGAGGTTACAAGACGGTGCGATTGCAAATGTAAAGTCAATTGTGGAAGATCAAAAGTAATGGCAAAAGTTTGAATCCACCATTCTTTCAAATGGGTGGATGGATGGAAGAAATTGCACCCTCGCCAATTTTTTGGCAGCTTCAAATGGTGAGATGGTTTTTTTTAAAGTCAATCAATGCCTCTATCCTAAGTTGCCGCATTCGCCGAATTTCATCATTGAAATTTGAAATTCGGCGTATCTCAAGCCATAGTAAAAAAATCGTTGGGATTCGCGATTTTATTCATGCAATAGCTAGTCAAAAAAATTCACTGTAATGCGTGTAAAAAAACACCGAAATTCGTATGTAGGGTTTTCAGCGTTTAGGGTTTTCACTTTTGTCATGGTCTAGGCACACACAGTCAAGTCCCTACCGCCTAAACTGTGCATGTAGCGTCGCCATGTGAAATCAAAACTCATTGGAAGTGTGAATCAGCGATTCTACAAAGGAAGCTTGGGAGCTAGATTGCAAATAAATTCGAAACATGTGTTAAACGATGAAGCAGAAGCCTAGACTCCCATACAAAAAATAATCTTCCGCCAGTGTTGATTCCACAACCATGACTTTGGTAATTTTTTTTTTTTAAATAGTGTTCGATGGTTTTATTATTAAAGTTGGTTTATAATATTTTTTAAAAGCATTCCTTTTACCTAGAGTTTATAATATTATCATTTTAATATTATTAGTAAATTATAAAGATTATATGTTATAACTATTACTTTTATATATATAATCTTTATAAAAGTAATAGTTATAACGTATAAGCTTTATAATTTACTAATACTAACATTTTTTTTTAAATTTAAAAAAAAAAAAAAAAAAAAAATTTTTTTTATATTTTATTTAATGTTAAATTATATTCTTTATAGTCAAATTTTATCGATGGTTTTTTTTGCAAATCAAAGCTTGAATTCGAATGCAGCAACTTAGCCTCTATCATAGTAAAGAATGTAGAAAAGTTGGGTCTTATGTTGGAGAAGGTTGTCTTAGAGTCGGGCATCAAGAGTATTGCAAATTATCACTGACAATGTCGCAGCATATGTGGCAGTTGCGAGACTAGTTCAAGATAGGCATCCATTACTCTTTTGGACCCCTTGTGTAGCCCATTGCCTTGACCTTTTGTTGGAGAACAAGGGCAAAATTGATTGGATGAGATCGGTTGTAGATGTGAGAAATATAACAAAATACATATATGATCACCCTTGGGTTCGCAACTTGATGAGAGAACACACCAAGGGGAAAGAGCTTGTGCAAGCAGGTGTCACAAGGTTTGTAACTAACTTCATAATATTGCGACCTATTTGTAGTTTGTTGACACCATTAAAGTAAATATTTGTGAGTCTAGTGTAACTAGATTTGCCATAGTCATATAAAATTGATGGAGAGAGGACAACGACATTTTTTTATGATGTCTACGAAGAGAGCTACAAAGATCACCAAGGTAACTTCAAGCTTCACTTTGAATTTCAAGTAGATTTTGTTATTTTCATTTTTTAAATTTATTGCTATTTACTTTAGTTGTAAGTTTGTAACTTTAAAGTTTGATTTGTTTTTTGGTGTTGGAGCCTTTGGCAAGGGTTTTGCACTTGGTTGATGAGGAGAAAAACCCAATGGTATACATTTATGAGACCATGGATAGAGCCAAAGAGGCCATCCAAAACTATTATGGGGTATAACTAGATTTGGTCCCTTTTGGGAGCTAATTGATAGGAGGTCAAACAATCAACTCCACCAACCCATCCATGCAGTGGGGTATTATCTCAACCCCGAGTTTTAAAGTGTGCATGTTACAATGTTGACAAAATCTATTTGTGCACCATAATAGTGGGATTTCTTTGGCAAAGAAGCCAAAAACCTTCGATGGATAACAATGTGGGATTTCTTTGAGACAGCCATGCAGTTCATCCACTTTTGAGCATGATTGGAGTGTGTTTAAGCATATACATTTTTAAAAATGCAATCGACTCACTCAAGATCGAACGAATGATTTGGTGTTTTTCCACCACAATCTTTGCCTAAAGATCTAGAAAGTGTAAGGTTAGGAAGTGTTCCATTTTTTAATTCTCAATTCACATGCCAAGGTTAGAAAGTATTATTCGCCCAAGTCACTAACATATGCATTTTATTTGATAAGGTCGGGTACCATCAAGGAAAACCAAACAATTGACTTCGATGAAATTGATATTGAATCTGAATGGTTTGAAAATGATGATGAGCCTATTTTAGACAGAAAATTTCAGCATATTAGAGAAGTGTGGGTATGGCAATGAGTTCATCTCTCAAATAAGGAGAGGATCTAAAATTGGAGCTTCAACATCTAAAGTCTATACGTGCTAAATATTGATCACTAGTCTACCTTGTCATTGGCTCCCTCAGTTTTTTCGTAATGTAATGAAATTGAACAATATACATATTAATGAAAGAAAACAATTTGTCAATTTTGATGGCGTACAATCTCATTTATCTTCCTCACATAACTTGTATCTATTCTCTATGCAATTGAAATGCATAATATGTATCTCAATGCAATGAAGATGCCTCAAATTTTAAAAAGTCAATTTCTTCACACTTGTTTCAACAGCTTTCAATTTTTCCATTCTTTTCCGATTATTCGCGACTTTTTGAATAACCATCTTTTTCTACTATGCTGTAGCACAATCTTTTTACCATACCCTGGAGGGAACTCATCCACTGAAAATCGCAATGATATTTCCACTAAAATTCATCGCAACTAGTCTCCTTGATTCTGCAAAATAATGGCTCATCTATTGCGTTTCTTAGCACAAGTTCAGACCGCAAATCAGCAACTTCATATCATGAAGAAAAAAACGCAATTTATAAACACAAATGTCCAGAAAAACTTTGGTATTTGTCAATGGCATTGTTCTGATCTTTTGCTGCAGAAAATAACACAAAATCATAACTTTTTGATCTATATTCATGCCTTCACAAAAATGGATCTTCACATCTCCTGCCCTAATGTCTGTGTCTTCCCTCAACAACTCCTTTGTCGTTCTGGATTGTAGAGGTCAGCATGACCTTTTCAATGTTCTCAAACTTGACCTCGTTGTTCGTACCCTACTCCCAGGGTGTCCCTGAACTTTGAACACTTTGAGCACCGGCAACTCTGTTGCCACTGCTAGAAGATGTAAACATTGAAAGAATGACGAGAAACTGCCAGTGCACACTTGGATTGGTGTGTTTGTCTTTTATTATGCTAGATAGGAGTTACAATATAGTTGGGGGAGTTGATAACTGAGAATTAGTTAATAAGTAGCTAATGTATAACAAATGAATATTAAATAAATGCAACCTTATCCTAATCATCCACTATCTTCTCAATGGTAGCCAGCTGATCACAGAGATCCTTCAGACATTGAAGGTACTCTGAAATCGAATCCCCTTCCTGCACCTTAGTGCAAAATAATACATGTTTCAAATATAACACACTTTCAGCTTTTGATGCAGTTAGAGGTTTCCATAGATCAGAAGCTACAGTTGTATTTCTAACCCCTGGCACTAAGTTATGAGCAGTGGAAAGTTTTAACATTAATGCCTCTTTACGTCTTCTATCAGAGTTATCGGCATCATTTGCGGGCCTCTGTTCTGTTTATAGTACAATTTGATCAAGATTCCCATACTCACATGTCATAAGTATTTTAATGACTCCGCATACTGAAGTGTTTACCATTTAACTTCTATGGATCAGGCAGTAATAGGTGTTATAAATTGGCCATTTTTACCTTTTTTCCCACTAAAACAATTGTTTAAAAAAAACAACAAATCCTTTAACAAAAAATCCTTGACTATGATTTTTGTCTTCTTCAATCAGACTATGCTGCCAATTTTCAGGTCTAGACTCCTTTCCGTTCCTTCCAGGTAATTTTAAGACAATTATTTTAAAAATTTATAAAGTTTATAATGCATAAACTTCAGAAACTATAAAATAAATCATATGCTCAAAAACATTAGCTTTTGACTTAAACATTTATAGTTTTAAAACATTATATTGATACTATAATAGACTTGCATGGAAAGCTTTTACCACATCTTTCAGACATGCAAGCTACACTTCTTTTCTTTATACCAAAAAAAAAATGCTTCCTGGGCAAAGATCAGCAGCAATTCCTCTTCGTCAACAAATAAAACAGCTTCTCTTCTCTCCCTGGCGTGCTTTTCCAGTACCAGATCAGCAAAATTAGCGCTCTTCAGGTAAAGGAGAACTCAAACCCAGCTTTCAAAAGTCATACCCAGCTATCAGCCAAGGAGAAACAAATAAATCCCACCTGGCAAACAGAATTGGTGGCTAAACATGGCACCTAGATCAGCAACCATGCAATTTCACCCTCCCAACCACGTCCAACTTGAAAGGAAAAAGGAGAACCCGTCCTGTTTACACTCCAAGCAGCCACACCCACCTCTGGAATGAGCACGCAGACTAGAATTAAATCCCCCAGCCAATAAAAAATCGTTTTGCAGCTGTAATTTTCAAGAGAAAGACAACTCTCACTCTCAACAAGAAGGATAATCAATGCACAGGTGAAATAATTTAGTTTCTCCACAGGCTTCTCACACCCTTGTTCCAAGAGCTCAGGCTCACCCAAGCTATGCACTTGTGCCCTTCAGGCAGCCCAAGTCACAACTCCAGTTAGGTTTTACATTTTCAAAGCACCTCACTTTTCTTCAAATGCCTCTGCACGATTAGACAAAAAAGAAAGAAATATAAAGTCTTCTTCTTGCTTCAGGCTGCGACAATTTTTCCCGCACTCTTCCTCTCGCTAACTAGATTCCCTCTAGAGTAGCTACAGGTTTCCCAAGGAGAACACAATTTCATAAACCTCAAGGCGAATAATACTGGCTCTTACCTAATGGGCTCTGATACCATACAAGATTTATTCCAGCTATTGGATGACTAATATATAGCCAAAGATCCACCTACATCTAAGCAAGCAAGCCTATCTACAACAACCAATGAGCTAAAACTAGCTCAAGTATCAAGGGAGCTGCAGCCATTATCTACCTTATTGTAGATGACTAAGACTATAGACTAATAATTTATCTGCCCATTATTGCATACTTATTCTAATGAGAGCGAATCAGCAGTGCTAAAGCATAACATGCACAATCTCAAAACTCGTAACATTTGGAATAAGTTCCCTCTTTGCAAAGTTGATATTATATTTTAGCAAGATTCTTGCTCCACAGCCAAAATTCTTAACATATGGATGAATTTCAAAGTTATACTTTCTTTGACATAGAAAAGGCTCCAATCAAGAGCAAATTACCAATGACAGAATATAATGGAATAATATCAGGCATCCAGTGTCAACTTTAAATCCGCTTAAGAACCTTTCAAACATGTAAGAATTCCCCAAGAAAAGAAAAAATGAATTTAGGTTAGCATCATTTTTCATTCATTGATTATGTTCGGACAATATTCCAAAAAATGATATTTTATTATCTGCCAAGAGATATTTTGACCACTCAAAATGACATGTTAGCTGGCAATACCTGTTAATGTGTTTCAAGAGTGCTTCAAACGGTCATGATTGCCTAATCTGAACATCTATATTTATGAATGATAATATCTACCCAAGTTCTATACTGATGGTTCAATGAGCACTACTACTTTACGATGTCAAGGTGACTAGAGAGAGAGAGAGAGAGAGAGAGAGAGAGACGAAATATATCAATTTCCTTTTACAGAATAAATCTTCACTTACCAGATGGTAATCTGCAAGATTTTTTGTGTAGGATTCCAGGCGCTGCATATCATATGGACTTAGCAATAGCCTTTTTCCTCTGGATATACTCTCTGTTGATGCTCCCACTTGCATTTCTTGTTCTGAAAAGCTTATCTTTGGATCTAGAACACTGCAACAAAGAACCCACTCAGAAAATGAAGCATCTTCAGTATCACCAAATAAAACATTTTTACAGTAAGCATAATGTCCTATAATAAAGTAAATAATTTACCTCAAAGCAAGAGCAGGAGAAAATGACCGAAAAGTGGAGCATAGAAGTCGAATGAACCTATGTCGAAAATCTGCATATTCCAAATCACTCTAATGTTCAACATAAAATTCCTGAGGAAACTCATAAGAATTTTCTACTAAGAGTAAATTTAACGGACCCTTACCTTGATAAAATGGCTCAAAGAATCCACCAGGGCCCTTCCCTTTGTATTCAATTTCATCATTATCTAAAGGCTTCAACATCATACAAGTGTGTTCCCCAGTTATGGCACTCTGTACAGCAAATGGAAAGATAATAAATTATATATACAGCACATTGCTAACAACTTAAAGCACCTCAGAAGATTGTAATTTAAGAGTCCAGTGTGTGTATAGAAATACAGAACCAAATACATTCTTCGCTAGAAGTTTATCACTCAAATATTCTTCAGATAATAATTGTTCAAATATTCCTCAAACAAATAAGTCATGAATTAATCCACTTCGGGCACATTACCGGGATCTGACCAATATAAAAAGGAACAAAATTGTGCTTTCTCCAGAAATTGTATAAGTGCTGAGTTAGCCCAAAAGAAACTCCAATATAGTGCAGCTTCTCAGGGTGTCGTTCATGAAGACCAACAAGTAAAGGCGGAAGGTTAACTCGTGGCTTGATTTGTTCTTCCATTAATGAGACCTGCAAAGTAAAATAAAAAGGCCAATTAATTGGTTAGATGGACTGATCATTTATATTAAACTCCAGACCACACATAAAAGTCAAGCTCAAAACAGGTGTCCAACATCATTAAAAATCATCATCAGAATTTTAATGTGGCACAAATAAGAAGATATTATAGACCTACAGTGCATGTCATAATTAAGTGAGTGCATGGACAGAATCTATGGAGGCAAAGCAAATGTGGAACAGAGTACCATGCCAAAACCATGTGGCAACACAATTATAAAATTGTTGTTTCGAATTTTGAAATTGTCATAAAGAAGAAGGATTGAGTGAAAGACAAATCTAACTAAACAGTACTAAATAGTAAATTTTGAATGGGTAAAAATAGGATTAAAAAACCTTATTTACAAATCAGATGTAAGACTAACCGTTGAGAATGAGCTAACCAAACCCATTAATGGACATTGCATAGCATACAAGAATTAAAGAAATAGAGAAGAAAGAAACAAATAAGATAAACGGGTTTGGTGAATCTGGATAACAGCCCAACATATAAGAAGGATATAAAAGAGCCAGTTGACATCATGGGCGTCACATATGCTTATAACTACATAAATTGTCACTCACAATTTATCTTCCAATCTGAAAGTAGACCATGAACAATTACCAAGCCATTTACTAACCAGTTAGGACACCAGTTCAGGAGATACATCTGGAAGAAGGGGGAAAGACCCATTTAAGTATTACACTGAACATTTTGAGTTGTAATTCTTATCGGTAATTACCTACCATGGAACTCAAATTAATAGAAACAACAGGCAATAAGTGACTTTGGCACTTAAGTTTTTCAATGTCCAAACAGTCGAAAATATTTTTCCCAAAACAACTAGAGCATTCAGTATCAATCTTTAGCAACTTCAGAGTTTTAATCCATGTGATTTGTATTAAGTGCATTCTTTTCTTTTGTGAGGCATCTAGCATTGTAAATCAGTATTTCTATCAACCATTGCTAAAGTGCACACATCTTCCTTAAAAAGGCCCATTTCTAGGATCTATCTGTACTGGGTCAAACGGCACAAACAGAGGGTGAAACAAGGCCTCACATCTAAGGTTTGGGTGCATCCAGACCATGCACCCAAAGTTTTTGGGCAACTCATGGCCATTGCACCCTACCCCTCTAAGTCCAAAAATGTAAATACAAATGACATGAGGGTCTATCATACAGAAGATGACTTGGGAGGTGAGATACGTCATTAGTTGGAAAACCTAACATACTAACTACTTGGGCCTCCGTAAAAAGCCTGAAACTAACACATTAACCCTAGAATAAGATTAGCATGTTTATTATTAAAGATCTAATGTTTACACAGCTCCATATTAATAAGGAGAAGATTTTTTCTGAAAAAATCAGTGTCAAGGTTTTCTATTGATATTTCGGATCACAATCCATGATCCATCATCAAGAAGAGGAAGAAAGTCTAAAAAATATGCACGCCCCCACAAAATATATAATAAGACCTAAGTTTAAAATTAGGACTTTTGATCAAATCTTGCACCGTAACATACCTCATCACAAGGTATGAAATCGGGTTCATGTCTGATGAGCATAAAGTTCAGTTCATGTTTGCCAATGGATTAAGTTCAAAAAAAATATTTTGAAGTTCGTACAAAAGAATTTTTATCAGTTCAATTTTCTTACAAAAATCATGAATATGTAAAAGGAACAGCGTAGAGAGAACTTTCCGATCTCTGCTTTCACTTGGCATATATATATATGTGTGTGTGTGTGTGTGTGTGTGTGTGTGTGTGTGTGTGTGTGTGTGTGTGTATACATATATATATATATATATATATGTATATGTATACATATTTATACATATAATTATAAACTAGTGCAAAATCGTGTCAAAAACTTCCCAAGTTAAAATAATGGACAAATTCAAGTAAATGTTAAACTGGGATAATGTTCGAACATTATTATAAAATTCGGTGTAACTTGTGACATAGTTCCCTAGTAATTCAAACTTTATCTTGTCAAGGGTTTCATAAAATTCCTGTCATATGAATGTCTTGTAGGGAATAAAAATAGTTCCATTGTCTTTCTCGTCACAAACATGTGCAAATAATGATACTTAACATCCATGTTCTTTATCTTATTATGAAACACTAGATTCTTGGAAATTTTGATCGTACTTCTACTATCCATGTGCAAAGTCATAGGAGCGATTTGAGGATATCTGAGATCTTCAAGAATTCACCTAAGATGAACAATCTATCAAGAAGCGTCCCGTCCAATTATGTAATGTTGCATATTTATCATACTATATTGCACTTGAAGCAAATAATCAAATATACGAGACTCGGACGTAGCGACCATCACCCTTTTCAAGGAGCTCACTTGAAGCGCATCAGAAAATTAAACCAGTCTTATTGCATAGATATATTATTTGAATGGTTTCTATAGCAATCTATTATAAGAAAACATAATATATATATATATATATATATATATATATATATATATATATATATATAAGAAATACAAGAGATAGCAACACATGAATCTTGCAAAAAGAACAGTTCAACAGTCATTAAATTTTGTATTGGAATTACATCAAGAATATATGGTTCTACTAATAATTGCATTTACCCTAGCACAAGTCTACACATCAACAAAATGATGCTCATGACATTAACGACTTCATAATAAGACCACTATGTGTACATATAAATTTATCAAGCGCTTAGAAACCAACAGTTGCATCATGCAATTTGTTGTGTGTCTAGTGACAAGTGTTGCATACAATTTTCAGGTGTGAGTCTCTTATGAAATCTCCACATGGTCAATAATTAGAAGTTTTTGCCCATCCTTTTGTCCTTAGGCTCCACCAGCATTCAACTTTGGTGCTCATTCCTTCCACCTCTCATTTATCGGCACCATTCCTTTGGTGCCAACACCTTGGCGCTCATACTCTAGTGCCCCCCCTTTGGCTCTACCAAGTACTAGGGGAAAAAGTAATAAAACTATAGTTTTACGAAAGGTTTAAAAGCCAATGTGTGTATCATGCAATCGATCATGTGTCGCATGCAATTGTCAGGTGGCAGTCTCTTAAAGCCTTGCCATGGTCAACGGTTAACAGTTTCAGCCCATCCTTTTGTCCTTTGGCACCATCATCACTCAACTTTGGCACTCGTCCCTTTTGGTTGCTCTTTTCCTTCAGCGCCGTCACTTTGGCACTCATACTTTGGGGCTCCACCTTGGCACTACCAAGTACTTGGGCAAAAAATTAGTAAAACTTGAGGGGCCAACATTTCCTCTGGGGCTAACTTCCTTCAGCAAGTTTGTCGACGAGAATACTTACTAGAACTTGGCCAACAAATCTCTTATACATAGTTGGACTGAGTTTTGAATGGCATCTGTTTTGTCAGAAGTTAGAAATCAAAATAAATGGAGAATCCGATTGTACTGCTAGTTTAGACAGAAAAACCATCACCCTCATCAAAATCAACCTCCCAGCTAATAGATACCTTTCTAGTACACATGTCCATGAATCTAAACATTTTAATCAAGAAGCTAATAGTTACCTTTACTGGTTCTAGTCAAGAATCTGCCACATTTGCAGGCTGAAGATCCAATGACTATTTTTAGACCAACAGAAGACAAAGATACTGTTTCTGTTCCAGCAGCTGTTAAGTTCTCCATTCAGGGACAGTTTTTGATGCTTTTTACAAACTGTTAGGCTTATGTACCAAAAGATCTCAAATCTACCCCCCTTCCCTTGTTGAGCTGCTGTTTTCAGCAGTAAACGGTTATCATCCTGTTGTGCTAGTGAGTTTTCTTCTGGATTACGCAACCTTTCAAATTGGTAAAGCTGATACGGTTGGAGTTAGATTTTCAAGCTTTAAATTTTGGATGCAATTTTGTAAATATGATAATCAACGATCATTCATGTATTGCAAATTGAAATTTACATTGATAAGTTGAGACTCGGTGCGATATTCTGTATACGCTCAATAGAAGATAGATCTGTCTTGAAAAAAAAAAATGTTTTTGAAACACCCAAGTTTCAAAGTCTCACCTAGGTACAGTTTTTGGTACTTTGTAGAAAATACAGGACTTTTGTACCAGAAGCTCTCAAACTTACCTGCCTTCCCTTGTTGAGCCGCTGTTTTCAGTAGAAAAGAGTTTTCCTCCTGGTGTGTTAGGGAGTATTTTTCTGGATCACACAGCCATTCAAAATGGTATTGCTGAAGTGATTGGAGCTAGGTTGTCAAGCTTTGAATTTTAGATACAATTTTGTAATTATGATAATCAATGATCATTCATGTATTGCAAATTGAAAGTTACATTAATAAGTTGAGATTCGAGTGTGATTTTGGTATATACGCTCAACCAAAGATGGATCTGTTTTGAACTTTTTTAAGAACTGTCTTTGAAACACCCAAGCTGGTACACACAGCTGAAACCTTCACACCCCTCTATCCTTTCTTTTAGCATCTTGATTTATGCTATCTGACACACTTAGGTATCATTTTCAATCTGCAACTCGCTCGATATACTTCTTCCAGTTAAGAAAGGCATATCCTAGGATCTACAGCAAGTCCATTATTTTTCATTCACCATAGGAGTTTTGTTCATAAGTTCCACTTTCAATTTGTAAGTCTTTCAATAAATTCATTTGTATAAGATGGCAAATATCTTGGAGTGGCCTTTACACTCACTATGGGAGTTTTGTTCAGAAGTTCCCCTCTTTCAATTTGTAACTCTTTCAATAGGTTCATTTAAGTTGTGTGAGATGACAAGTATCAGGGAGACCCTTATGCATAGCAGACTCCATTTCTTCCAATGTACATATACGTTATTGTGTATGGAGCAGCAAAAAGAAACACAATGTTATTCTTACATCAATTAAGGTAGAATGAAAGAAATCATATTGATAACCATGTTATTCTTACATCAAATACGGTAGAATGAAAGAAATCATATTGATAACCAAAAGTAGGTCAAAGGGACTCAAAAAAGTACATTCAGTTATGATTAGGGTAAGAATACCCTAGGTTATGTAAAATAAATCAATAACTAAACACTAAGCACTAAAGAAATGTAAACATAACAAGAGATACAAACCTAAAGCAAATAAATCCAAAGACATGAACTATGTAATAGTGGCCTTGTGAAGGCAAAAACCCATCGTGAAGCATGGAGCTGCTGAAAATGAAAGTTGGGGATCATGACAAGAGACTCATGATGTCACATGTCTGTAGCATGGCTTTTGCCAAAAGAACCAACAACATCATCAATTGTCATCATGAAAGGAAAAAAGTAAGATCTGATAATGTTTATATGGGATCGTCCACAACTGAGGTGACCAAGCTAGACAAAGCTAGGAGGCAGTCAAATAGTCCCACTAGAATCACACCTAATATCCACGGCCAATGAAACTCTGGTGGCAAAGAAAAAACTATAGTGCAAAACGCAGGAAGACCCTCAACATCAAAACAAAGAAAATCCACTTTGCTTATACTAGGGTTGAGGAGGTTGGGACGCTTTGGTAATGACACACGAAGAGCAACGTCTCATTGATTTGTCCCCATATGTGTGTGAATCAGTTGTATCCAATGGACGTTTACCACCTCTAATTGTGAAACTCGGAAATGCATAAAAATCCCCTATACACGCGTACAAACATATCAGGTACAAGAACACGTCCTGGTACACACCCAGAACGTGCCTCAAATAATATGCAGTCCCAAGTACGGCTTAGAGCCATACCCAAGACGTTTCCATACAATTTCAGCAATACTCTTCATTTTGAAATGTCAAAAATTATTAAACACTCGAAAATATAAAATCTAACTCTAATCTACCTACCCCAACCTCTTAAAGACACTATCCAAAAGCTATATAAGAACATCTTTGCTCCATTTCAAAACACACTTTCAGACTCTCGGTTTTTGCAAATTTAGGAGCTTGAAGCAGGAAGCTAGGAGCACTAAGGATGAAGTTAGGAGCTTGAAGGAGGAAGAATCAAGAGCAGCTTGAAGGAGGAAGTTAGGAGCTTCAAAGAGCAGGGAGGAAGGAGCAGCTTGAGGGAGAAAATTCAGGTTTTTCTCTCCATTCACCCTTTTTACCATTTTTTCTAACAAATTTGTTAATGTGATCAATGATTATAAATGATTTGTCCATAATGCACACATCATTCATGATCATTGATCAAAATATTTATTTTTAAATTCTATGTAATGAAAATGTTGCATTCCTTTTAGTTATAATTTTGTATGTATTTTTCTTTTAAACAGGGTTTAGAATTTTAAACTAGTTATGTTTTGTTGTTTTTTAATGTTTTGAATGTTTGAACTATGTATGTTCTCCCCTTGCACCTTTTATGGCGAACTTGGCGATCAGATGTAGATAACGATGCATGAAGTTTAGTTATGATTGCCTTTTAAGAGTATATTTTGTTGTTTAAAAAAAATAAAATCCAGACTATGTGTATGTTGTTACTTCACACCATTATGGCAAACTTAGTGATTAGAAGCAAAAAATGATGCCTAGGGTTTTTTTTTTTTTTTTTTTTTAGAGTTTATTTCACTATTTTAAAAACAACATCTAAACTCTATGTATTCTCACACCTCGCACCTTTATATGGCGAAATTGGTGATCAAAAGCAAAAAGGGATGCTATGTTTGTTTTTTTTCTATTTGCTAAATTTATTTGTCATTGTAGGTTTGACATGAAAAAATATAAATGGCATCAAGTCCAGCTTCTGGGCAAGGGCAAGGGAGGAAAATGGAAACAAACCAAGACAAAGGCCTATAGGGAAAAATTCCAGTTCCTATGAATATGAAACATGATCCTATTTCTCCTCTACATGACATGCACAAGTGTTGGAGAACATTATTGGTGTCGGCATTCGATCTTGGGTATGCAACCATTGCAACATGTCATTTAAGTCTTCATATACCCAACTGAAAACTGAATTAACTGGGGCATCAAGATAGGGATTAGAAAGTATAACAAGGTTGAAAAGCAACAAATGTTGGCATACTTGAAAGAGCTTGAGTAAGCTACCTTGCAAGTTGACAGAGCTTGCTCTAAAACAATTCTTTTGCCAAGGAGTGGTCTAGAAAAACCACCCACGCACTCGAATCATCCCTTATTTCAAAGTCAAAATAAAATTCTACCACTTGAAACTCCCTTGGATGAAGAGGCCACCTCATGAAAGATAACAAAATGACCTGTTGTCACCCAGAAGTGCACCCTAATAGAATGGTGTGTACTCTCTCCCATTGACAAAATTGGAACACCTCAAAGTTGTGGGTAACCTAAAATTGAGGTTAACCTCCAGAGTGGGTTGGTTCCCCTATGAATCACCTAAAAACCAATCAAATTGACAAGAAAAAGGAAGAAGGAATGCAGGAAATCTAAAATTGAGGTGATACACCAATGATTTGACACACATGTACTACTGCATACAGAAAATATAGAGATCCACACTTTGTACAACTCTAGGCTAATTTGTAAAATTAATTCAAAGGTTTAGGTAAGGGACAACAGTCTAGGAAAAGAATTTTCATAACAAAACAATACAATACCCTGATAAACATGATGAATACTCAGAAAACCAGCGTTATGAGAAGGCAAAAATGGAGCTTTTCTATTCAGTGATGCAAGTAAGAGCTAGGGCTACCAATGTAGAACAACTGAAAGAGTATGTTTTTTCTTTTACAAAAATCAGTCTTTAAAGACTGCTGCCATCTATTCTAGACCTCTGTTGTGCATGCAAGAATAAAATATATTTTTTTATTCACCTCTTACAACCTAGAAGCATGCAAGAGACTGAAATAATAAAATAATTAAACTCCAATACCCTGCTGCGTTGAAAACTGGGCTTGCCTGATGATGGAAAACAATTAAAATTGTCCCTCAAGGCTGCTGCGTTGAATCTTCACATGCAAGAGTGTTTAAAACAATATAAACTTCTCTATCCCCTGCTGCATTGACAGCTTTTCCTTTTTGACTGTTTTTGTCTTTTTCTATTTTGTCTCTTTGTGCTTTTTGCACTTTAACTTTTTGAGCAAAGGCTGCGTTGGAAATCTGTGCATAGAAGAGAGATTAAAGGCAAGTAAAAGCCCTTGACCTGCATTGGAATTTAGGCTCATGCAAGTGTAGTTAAAACAAGCATTAACTGCCCCTTTACTGATGTGAAATATGTGCATGCTTTTAGCATAAAAAAGGTGTTTAAAAATAGCAAACTGCTTTTGGCTGCTGCGCTGGTTTTAAATCATGCAAGTATGATTTTAAAATAGTAAACTGCCCCTTAACTCTCAGCTTTGGCGCCACCTTGGTATCTTTAGCTTTTCTCTTTGACTTGATCTTTCGCTATTTTTAGAGTTGTTTTTTCCCTCTTCTCTGCTTAGCCTTTGGGTATGCACTTGCACTCTAATCTTAGACATTCGCTATTTTTAGCGAATGCTAAAAATAACAATTTTACCATCCACCCAATTTCCATCTAGAACACTCTATTTTTAGTGAATACTAAAAATAGCAAAACGCTAAAAATAGACTCTTTTGCCAAAAATAGCCTTGTTCGCTCTTGCATGGAAAAAAATTGCTAACAGGACCCTTGGAAAAAGCATTCAGTAGGGAGAAGAGGGACACTGTTGATGAGTTGGTCGTTCAATGCATTCATGCATGTGGCTTGTCCTTCAAAGTGTTGAAGTCACCATATGAAAGGCATCAATGAAGCACCACAAGGGTACAAAGGTCGTAGCCATAGTTCAAAAAATCGTTATCGGCAATTAATCGGCAGGCCAAATTTTGACTCGGAAATCGGAAATCGGGAATCAGCAATTTATCGTCAATTTATCGGGGCATTAATCGGCAACTTTATCGCTACTTTTAAAAACATTTAAATTCATAAAATAAACTTAAATTAAATGTAAAAACATTGTTAAATGATGCGAGAATTGACTCTATAAAATGCCATAGGCCCATATGCATATTTTCGATTAAGTTTTGACCAAAAGAGAGTACAAAGTTTGCAAACAATGCTCATAGAGTCATGTCACATGTGACTTTTGAAGTATAAATTTATTATTGTTATAAATTATATAAAAAATATCATTGTGTTCACTGTTAACAATGGATATAATATATAATATATATTATTGTTACAAAATATTTACTGTTATATATCATTGTTAAATGTTATAAATTATGACTTGTTTATAATATTAATATATAATATATATCATTGTTAAATCAAAATGTATAAATTTATTACTATTATAAGGTATACAAAACAAATTAATCCAGATTCTATACATTTTATAGATTATACGAATTAGTGTATACATTTTATAGTATATACGAATTACTATTAAAAGGTATACATTTTATAGTCTATACGAATTACTATTATAAGGTATACATTTTATAGTATATACGAATTAGTGTATATTGTATACGAACTGGTTGCAAACTGTATAGTGTATAGTATATGCAAATTAGTTATACCTAAACTTCCACGAAACCTGGTTGCAAACCACCACGAAACCTGCCACGAAACCACCACGAAATACTTCAAACCAAGCACACAATGAGCCACGAATTAGTTGCAGAAGGAAATATGACTCATGCAGGAGAAAAAAGGCACAAGGTATTTTTTTGCATTTAAACCTAAGTGGCCCAATTTTCCACGGTTTTCACAGCAAGTTTCAACGATATTTTAGGGTTTTTATCGTCAAAAATCGTCAATTTATCGGCAGACCACAAATCGCAATTTTTAGAAAGATAAATTGCAAGTTTTAATACTATGGCCATAGCTATGAGAAGGTTCACACATTTTTTTAGTGAAAAAAGTGGAGCATATAAAAACATTTTTGCAACCAATTAGAAATTCCCGGAAGAATTCAAGGGTGTTTGTTATTTTAGATTGATGGAAAGATGCACAAAACAGACCCCTAATCAACACTATTGCAATATGCCTTAAAGGTGCAATGTTCTTTAAGTCCATTGATTGTGACCATGAAGTGAAATATGTTCAGCTTATCACTAACATTTTGACTGAGGCTATTCAGTTGGTGGGCGCCCAAAACATTATCCAAGTCATCACAAACAATACCAAAAAATCCAAGGCAGCGGGATTGATTGTATAAGGGAGATATAAGCACATTTTTGGACGCTTTGTGTAGTACACTCCCTCAATCTGATGTTGAGAATAGAAAAATCCCATGGATAAGCAAATTTACATGGAGGCAAACAACATTTAGATGTTCGCCACAAATCATCATGTCTCAAGCTATTTTTAGGAGATTGTTGTGTAATATCCCCTTCCCATTCGAAGACCTTTGGCCTATTTTGTCAACCCGACGGCCAAAGGAAAAATATAAGGGTGGCTTAAGTTATATTTAATTATTATAAAGTGCCATTAATAAAAGAAAAAAATATATAAAGCACTTATAATAATTTATATGACTTAATAATTATTAAATCAAGGATGGAAAAGGCCCAAATATAAATTGTTATCCATCCTAGGTGAAAAGGCGATTTGCCTTAGAAGGAGGAATGGGAACATAGAAAGGATAAATGCCCATTTTACTATGTATTTCCCCTAGAAAAATGTGACTTGCATTAAGAGAGAAAAAGTTGGAAAAAACATTTAATATGGGAAAATATTAAATGCTTGCATAGGGAAAATCCTTGGGAACTAATTGGATATTGTAAAGGTTGTTTTGGGTCTCTTCTTCCTTTATAAGGAGAAGTCGACTTGAAGGGAAAGATATTCCATACCATTTGATATTTTCTAATTTGTGTCTTAAGCTTGTAGCTTATGCATATTCTTTCATGTGCAACTGCTGTTTGCAAATATCCAGCTTGTGGAGTAAGATCCCACGGGAACCCTAGCTTCGGTGGTGAGAGATCCATCCCTAGCTAGTAGGGCATTCTTCGGTAGTGAGAGATCTACCCTAGCTTGTCAATTTTGGAGCTGAATTGATGCCCTAAATGTGTTGGGAGACCTACTTTTTAGGGCAAAAGTAGGGTTTCGTGTTTGCTGTGCGAAAACTATTTTGGAATATTATTCTTCATATTTTTGTGGCCCAAGATCCAAAGTTTCAGTTCATTTGGACTTCTCTAGCAAAAGATATTAATTTTAGAAGTTTTCAGTTGTTTAGGGCATGCTGTAAATTTCTAGCAGCATTCTGTTATTCGAAAAATTCCAAAAACAGTTCTATAATATCTGTTATTGTATTAGCAAGCTCTATTTAAAATTTCAAGTGATTTGAGCGGATATTTTGGGAGTTATTCATATTTTACTGTTCGCTGCCCTAGCTGAATTTTCTGCAACAATCAGTTTTTTGTTTGGCTGCAATTTGTCTGTATTTTGCATATTTAAAGTTGGGATTGCCTAAAATCCATTTAGGGGTAAAATAATGTCCATTGGGGACATTACATGTTGAGGTTAGAGCCATTGAAGGCAAGGGAACAATTTATTAGTTTCTAATTTATATAATCTAAGTTATCTAACGTTCAATAGTTTGAACTTAATTTAAATTTGAACTTTACTAAATTCTTCTAATTTCTTTTTATAGGTTGTTGAAAGCAGATTTACCTTTCACCCGTTCATTTTGAGACGACTAGTGAAGGTAAAACAAGTCCTTAATGATGATTGGTGGGCCAAGGTTGAGTATTTTCTTAGTTTCACAAACCATACTCTTTATATGATCAAATAATGCTTGCATAGGAGAAATTTATCATGGAATTGACTCCGCACTTGAAACCATTAAAGAGATCATACAAAACAAGGAATAAGACCCTGATGAAAATGTATATAACAAAATTAAGAGTGTGGTCATGATAAGGTGGAATAAAATGACCACCCCATTCCATCATCTTGCCTATGCCCTAAATCCCAAATATTACAGTAATGAAATAGTTGGGTTACCTAGTAGGCAACCACCATATGATGACCAAGAAATTACAAATGGAACTAAGGCAACAATCAGGAGGTGGTTTCCTAATCCATCTGTAGCTAGTGTTGTCCACAATGAAATGGGGATGTTTGTATCTTCAGAAGGTAGCATGGCATAAATATAGGCTCTTTAAGACAAGTCAAGTGGTGGTATGTACATAGCCATGATGCCAAGTACCTAGGACCTGTTTCCATTAAACTTTTCTTATACGTATAACATTCAACCAACAAATGTTGTTTATTAGTTAACATTTAAGATGTTAAAACATTTTTATAGATTATTACTAATTTTGAATCGTTAACAACCTTTTTTCATAACAAGTGGCTAGTAATTCTTTAGGTGAGCTCAATTGGAGTATATATACCTTCATCCACTTAGTTAAATGAAACAAGTTGACATCTAAGAAGGTTGAGTATTTGGTATATGTACAGTCCAATTTGTGCCTCCTAAATCACAATACCAAAGACTATACTAAAGGTACTAACAAGACTAGTGACTTTGATGCTTACATTGTTACTTTCTCCCAAATTTCACCCAAATTTCACTCCTTAGTATTGATGATGAAAATCTAGAGAGTTCTTCACAAGGGTGGGACAGTTGAGCTAGTGTCAGTGGAAGTAGAACTGCTAGTTGCATTCATGGATTTGATTTTCTAGAAAATCTAAATGATATATACTAGAATCAAGAATATAATCATAGTTATCTAAGACTCCGGGATGGCGAGATGCGGGGACGGAGTTTTTGGGATGGCAAAAAATTCAAAAATTTCGGGACGGCATGGGGACGGCTATTAAATTAATATTTAAAATTATAAAAATGATAAATATACAATTAAATTTAATTTTTTTATTGAATAGCAGTTCTTATTTATATATCAATCCACCATGTGCATACAATCCATGTCCAAACGTCCCTATTAAAAACTTAGCAGTATACATATAGTTATACTAATGGTATGTGTCCATATAACTTTTAGTATTAATATGTATGCTGCTGATTTTCATAGCATGTTGTGACACTCCACCATGTGCACTTGTGCTCAAAAAAATTTGTATTCACACTAATATATCACTCTTGATTCTTAATATGTCTTTATAATAAAATATGGCTGGGTTATGGTTAACAAGTAAACGTTTTTAACGAGAAAACAACAAAAAAGTTAATTATAAAATAATTATAAAAAAAATTATACAAAAAAAACAGAAATCCCTGAAACATCCCGGGGATAACCAAATGTCCCCAACGTCCCCAAAAAAAGGGGGACGTCCCTGAAACATCCCCTAATATTCAGGGACATCCCCCTTTTTCCCGCCCTTTCGGAAACGTGGGGGGAACGTTCCCCCCCGTCTAGTCATCCCCAAAACGTCAGGGACTTCCCGGACTCCTTGAGGGGGGGCATCCCTGCATAACACTGAATATAATCAAGTACATATGAAAATTAATGCAAGTTGAATGTTTTTCACTTTCACAAATACAAGGTATTTTAAGTGTTTTATCATTTAAGGACTAATTTTGAGTATGATGCAATTTTTATATATATTTTTATATTTTTAATAATATATTGTGTGGGCATTTCCGTGTTGTTTCATACCCAAGGGCTTTATAAGAATTGATGTTTTTGCATTTCAAACCTGTATGTGTTTCTTATGTTAAGGGACTCAACGAATGAAGTAATCATCCTAACAATTCTAGAGGACGCCTGTAAAAATTTAAGTTTTAGAAAGACAACGAAACTAAGGAAAAAACGCCAAGTAACTACAATCAAGGTACTTGAAAAAAGTGAACAGGAATTTTCCAAGTCTCTCTATAGGTAGAGGTACCTACTTGGATCTCATAACGCATGGGACCCCTGAAAATAAATTTCTCTCAAGTCTCCACCTCCTTGATAGCATAAGCGGAGGATCCTATCGCCTCACAACATATGTCAATTAGCCTTGGATCGTAATTGGTAGGAGCACACCGTAAATTGGACAAAGAAAATGCTTAGGCCATATCACAAAAGATGTTGAAGATAGTCAAGTTCAATGATGATATCATATACACATCATAGAAAATCAAACTTGGGGTTGAGCAGCTATGGAGGAGATGTCCAACTGCTTCAATATACTGTCAATATATATCCTCTCTAACAACCCTATTAGTGACTTTTTTGATGGAAAACAATGAGAAAGGGTATCCAATGAGTACATAAATGGAGGAAGTTGATCAATAGAAATGGCAGCAGATTGAAGAAAAACCTTGGTCCCAAGAGAAAGCAACAAAACAGCTGATGCTTTAATTGGAAATTGGACAGAAGTGGAGCAGATCAAAAGACTGCAGGTCAAATTCCAGATGATCCAGTTCAGATATGTTCCTAGATAAAGCAACAAAACAGCTAATGCCTTAGACAATTGGGCACTGGACAATCACAATATTAATTGCTATGTTGGCCTTCCTATGGGTGGCCAACCACACTTCAAGAGGAAATGTCAATGATTTTGAATAAGGATTTATCTAAATGAAAGATAAGTTGTATCCTTTTTCTAATGTCATGACTTGCGATATTCGCTTTCAAGCATGGCATGGACGACTATGTATTTGCATCCTTTGATCTTAATATAATATTTTCTTCCTTTCATTAAAAAAAAATACTTGGTCCCAAAATAGCAACAACCTTGACACGAAAGTTGGAGCAGACTGTGAGGCCATCTAGTGAAGAAGATTTTTCAAGCATCTTGGACTGTAGCAATCAAACAGTACGAAGATTTATTTTGATAATTAGAGTGCCTTGAAGATTACCAAGATTGTTTTCATGCTCATATCGAGCATATGGAGGTGCATTACCATTTTCTTAGAGAATAGGTAGAGAATGGACAAATCTGACTAGTGTTCAGGCCCACAAATGAGCAGTTGGTAGATGTCTTCACCAAAGCCCTTCGTTGTGATAAGTTTGAGCATTTCAAAGATGTTCATTAAGTAAGGTTAATCAAGTAATCAGTAAGGTGAAGACACAGAAGTAATGTTTACTTTGGGGTGTTCATAACTCAGTTGTATTTTGTGTACATATGACCAATAAGGTCTCAAACTTAATGACATAAATAGAGTCATGACTAAAGTGTATTTGTGACTAATTAAGTGGCAATTTGTTTTAGTGAAGTTAATGATGACTCTAAGTGACTTAAGGGTAATTTTATGTACCTTAATCAATGAGGTCACAACCTGATGATTTGAACTTAGTAGTGACACTTAAGTGAAGCAAAGTCTGGAGAACCAACAAGCTGGACCGAAAAGAGCCCAAAATATTATTCACGTGATGTAAACCTAACCAATCAGCCTTCCTCCATGGGGAACCACTCGCAATATTCTGCCTTATAAAAACCTTCCAAGGATCATTTCTCTTGAAAGCTCTAACAATCCATTTAACAACTAGAAAGATCCCTTGTAATTGAATATCTTTAAGACCTAAATACCCATATTTTCTAGTACTTGTGCAGAATTCCCAAGCTATATCATGTCTCTTCTTAGTACCTTTACTATTAGGTCAAAGGAAATCCCTACCAATCATGTGAATGTTATTAAAAAAAACGTTACCAAAGATCCAACAAGAATAATAAACAATGTAAGAGGACAACATCTTTTAGCACACCTGAAATCTACCAGCAAGAGAGAGAAAGTGCCCTTGCCAGTTGGATACCTTTTTATGGATTTTTCCAAAAACCCATTGCCAGATATCCTTGACAGATGGGGCAAGAAAAAACAGCATACCCAAGTATCTTACAATCTTACTGCGGTCCAACCAAAAGACCAACCTAACTGCTCAACCCAGTAAGGGGAATTTCATTCCAACCTAGAAGAGAGGAATTATGGATAGCTGGCTTGCAACTAAAGGCCTTATAATGAATATCCAATTTCTTCTTCATCTCATTCAAGTTGCCTCCTCCTAGACGAGGAAAAAGATGGGTGTCATCAAAAAATTGGACATCAAGGAGAAGGTCATTACTAGGAAAATAAATACCCTTCACAAGAGGACCAAGAGAGAAATCCCTTAGCAAGAAATTGATAGCTTCAGAAGCAAAGACAAACAAGGAGGCTAGAGGGAAGCCTTGTCTTATGAATATCATAGAGGAATTGATTTAAACAGCTCATCATAAACCTCAACTTGATTAGAAGCATCTTTGGCCAAAACCATAACCGTTCTTATAACTCTCCCCAACTAACAGTATGGGGTGTCAATTCAACGAACTCCTACTCAATCATAGGCTTTTGCAAATTCTAACAAAACCATATGAACCTTCTAACCAGAGGCTTTAGCTCAATGCAAACCTTCCCAGCTGGAAAAGTACCTACCCTCTTCAAAATGTTCATGGCTTTCGGAGATTATATTAGGTAAAATCCAATTAAGTATATTTGCATGCAGTTTGGCCAAAGTCCTATAGGAAACAATCAATGAAGTGATAGGTCTCAAATTTTTGACCTGACACTTGTCTCCGTGATAAGGGGTCATTTTAATAATCCATTATTAATATTAGGTCCAAGAAAGCCAACCCCAAGGGCTTTGTTATATACATTATGCAAGGTGGGGGCACTCCATTCTTGGGAAACATTATGAATCCAGCAGGAAACCATCTAACACTAGAAATTTTCATCCTGGAGAGAATTGATGACATGGGTGATTTCATCAACACAAAGTTCACAATCAAGGGATGTAGGTTCCTCCCAGGGGAGCTTTTTTGTAACACTTTTGGCACGTTGCGATCTAGCATATTAAATACCTTCTTAACAACCCGCAAAGTCAAATAGGCCTTTATAGAAAGGGGGGAAGCCTTGGAGATTTCTTTCTGATCAAAAATTTGGGAGCCTCCAATGTCTATAGCCTGAACTTTTTGGAATATTAAAACAGTACCACGAGCCCTTGTCTCCTTTTATAGATGTAAATCTAGATCTCAATCAAGCTGTTTGGGCCACAAAAGCTTGATGAGATCTAATTTGATGCTTAAGCTTAACAAGCTCATCCAAAAAAGGAGAGAATGGTTCATTTTTGCAGCCTTTGTTCAACACTACTAAGTCTCCATTGATTCCTTCTAAAAGCAACTTTCCTAAATTTAGCCTTAGGCTTTCCAAAATTCTCATAAAGTTTTGAGCATATTTAATAAAACAACTTCTAGAAAAGGATTGAAGATTGTTGGTTGCACCTACTCCTAGAGACCTTAAAAAGGGTCTTATGATCATCTATAAACTTAGAATTCTTAAGATGAGAAGCATTCAGCTTATAGAGATCTTTAACCCTAGATTCAATTTTGAAAGGGAGAAGAAACGAACCCAAAATCCATCTCAACCAGATGGTTATCAATAAGAATAAAAGGAAAAACCTTAACATCACATTGATGTCAAACATAAGAGGGAGATTAGAGTATTGTCCATTGACCATAAACTTGTCTAATCTACTATAAATCCAATTTACCCCACCCTATTTATTACACCATGTATACCATATCCCTCTGTTATCTTGTCCTTTCCTTTCCGCAATGGGTCAATCAAGTTTAATCGTTTTGAGATGGCACAGGTAAAGAAGCTCATTTCCTTTCTTGTTCAAGGGCAGCCCACCCAATTTGTCATCTTTGTCCTCCACCATATTCAAGTCACCCTCAATAATCCAAGGAAACTTCTCTCAAGGTTCATAGACATCAATTCCCACAGCTTAATTCTTTTACTGCAAGAAACAAAGGCATAAACAAGACATCAACCAAAGAGAGATATTCCCCTTCATAAGAATTCAAGAAATTTTGTTGCGAGGGGAGCAACCATTGCTTACCACAAAGCTAGTCCATTTCTTGCTAACAAGAATCACAGAGCCACCTCTATCTTTTGCATGCTTGGTGCAGACTTTAGAAAAGTCTGATCAAATATGGTTAAGGACCCAATCAAGGTTATATCCAATTAACTTAACTAATTGTAAGAACAAAAAGTCTAGCCCGTCACAAGCATTCCTAAAGGTTCTAACAATATTTTTCTTTTCAAAAGCCTGGAGACCCCTAACATTCCAATTAGTGCATTTCATATATAGTTGGGGGTTCTAGAAGGGTCCTTAACAACCCCTTAATGTTGGGCCAGCCTATTAAAAAACAAGAAAGTTGACTTATTTTCCCTTCTTCCCATCCCATGAGTCCAATAATGAGGATTTGTGCTCTTACGCTTTTTGGCATAAATACCCTCAATATCTCCTTGAAGGAGACCCCGCCTACAATTGTCCACATAATTCTTACATTGCATAAATTTATATTCTTCATCATCAACATCAAGGCTCTAGGTTGTCGTAGTCTTTTGGTGCATCTTCAATCTTTTAGGGCCTCCTTTGGAGGTCGAACCCATCTAAGGACCACAGTCTACAACAAGGTTACAAACCTAATCAAACTTCACTGTGGAGGGCTTGGGAGCAGCCGTGGAATCTCCTTTCAACACCCATCTTCACTATAGCCCAATCTTTCATCTAGAATAGATGTATAACCTCCTCTAATTTATGGCATGTAAGTTGGGAGAGCAATTGCTCTTTATCGGGTTGTGTTGAATCTCCCATCATACTGTAGAAAACAACGACGTGATAACTTGGGTGTTAGATGTTGATTTAAGTTCCTTAACTGCCTGAGCACTTTTTTTAAAAATCAACATTATTCATTCAACAATTTTCTTGCTATTAGCCTCCATCACAGTAAACTCATAGTCTCCACTTTGCTTGATGTGGGTGTTTTCTTTGTGTGAGGACACTCTTCTAGGTAGGGTTCGATTTCAAGGACATTTGATTTAGGTTCAAAGCTGCCTTTGTTAGGAATTATGTAATGTGAGATAATAATATTATGTTGTGATAGTGAATTATGAGTGTAAGCAAGTTGGTATAACAACTTGGGTAGATAGGTTAAATAGTTGGTTTGGTTGTTGAACCAACCCAATATTTTGTGTAGGCTAGATATCACGGGTGTAATATGTTGTTGAGTCTCCTTGAACATAGTAGCTCACAAAAGCTATATATTTGTAATATAAGTCTTAATATAATTACCGAAGTATCTATAATATTGTGTTAAATTCCGTATGTGTTTACAATTGGTGTCAGAGCAGGTTCCTATTTAATGAAAGGTTTATGGAATTAATTATTTTGAGGGGCAACTCAAATTTTTATGTTTTAATTTGCTCGAGTGGCTATTCGATTAAGATTAGTCATTACCAAGTGTACAAGCCCAAGGATGTGTATATCCTTGTGAGAGCCGAGTATTTTCTGTGATTGGACCTGACTACAATCTGCTATATTCAATTACATTGCCAATAGGTCATTAGTGCCACAAAATTCCCAGGAAATATAACAAGTTTATGAGAAGCATAGTACAAGTAATAGAAAACTATAAATGAGAAAGGTGTTTTTTCCGAGGAGCGCATTTTAGTTGAGCATGATCTGATGATCAATGACTACTACGGCTTGCAAAACCAGGAGCGCTTTGACGTACTAATCCTATGTTTGCATGATATCTTTGTGTTATCAATAATCATTAAAAAGTATTAATCAGACCAGATTTGTGCATCCACTAGTGTTGCACTTCTCCGAGCATTTATGATCTCATTCTCAGTATCCCAACAATTCTCAGGTCCACGTGCATGACTATCATTTGATCTTTTGTAGATCCTCATCAGAATTATCTGTCAAGCGGATGTGACTTTGGGATTATGATTTACATCTCTCATGTGTTCCTCAAACGAAGAATGTTATTAGTGGGTAGATTGAGACTATAGCTTTCAACTGCCAAAGAGACCAATTTAGCCTATTGTCAAGAACTCGTGAATTTGGACTTGTGTGTCTATACCTGGAAAGATCTGTATCTATTCTTCATCTCTACCAGATCCGCACAAGTTGATCCTTCACCTCTGCCCGCGTGCATGTCATGTGTATATCTCCAAGCCATGTGTATATCTCGGTGTAGTTATATAATTTTATTTAAATTCGTTGCGTTTTTAGCTGAAGTTTATTTAGATTCGTTGAGTTTATAGTTAAATAAGTGTTTTTAGATATGATATGCTAATGATAAAGTTTAATACTTTGTTGTTAGATATTTTGCTATTATGTCTACAAATTCTTCAGTAGTTCTAGTTGTTATATGTTTGTTTTTTAAAAATAAATAATAAAGTGTGTCAAATCTATCAAGTTAATCAATGTATGTCTTCAGTCATTAAAGAGTCAAATTCGACACTCCTTATATTGTAAAGGACACAATATCGGGCAACCCCAACATCCATACTTAAGATTTTCATAATTCAAAACTACCTCTTGTTAAAATCATAGAATAGATTTTTTTATTAGGTTTAGTCGAGCTACACTCCCTTAAAACCCTAGAATTGAGGTGGGGGTGGGTATATCTCGTTTCCTCATTTCTTAGCACTTCCCCGACAGGTTTCAAATCTAAAGGAATGCCCATGAATGAGGAGGCAAGTTCTAGATTTCAATTCATTTAGGGATAGCTTGCATCGACATGAAGCCGAAGTCCAAGTCAAGGGACCATAGGATAGCCCTAAATAAAGAACATCCAATACTTAGGCTTGCATTGCTTATAACCATTCTCGCAATTGCAACATTTTTTTAAATAGTGAACATCCTTATCAACGATACATTTAAAGCTAATATAATAGTTTTTAAATTCATACAGAGTTAATCCAATCATCAAAAACTTTCTAGAGGGAAGGGAATCAAGATTAACACACACAAAGGAAACAACCACCTTCTTTTTAGAGCATGATTATCATGCCAGATTTGTGCTAAGCAAAAGGGAATTCTTAAATCCTTTTCCAATTGACAAATCGGTTCCTTACCCTTCTTTTGCCCCTCTTGGCTTATAGACAAACTCCTCCATCAATGAGGATAGTGGTGTAGAATTTATCACCTTCTTTGAACAAATTTCTCCCTTATGTTCATTTTCCTCTAGCCAATGAATCACTAGTTGCAGGAAGACTCATTGAAAGCCAACCTTATTATTTATATCAGCTCTTTCCCTTTCAAAACCCTTATTCTCATTAATTTCACCATTCTGCCCACCTCCCATGCTTGTCCCATACATTCAATCAAAACCTTAAGAAATATTCCATATCCAATTATGAGGGAAAGCACAAGTAATGGCATAGAAGACCTCGACTAGCATGCAAAAAAGAGAAAATAGAAAAGAAACCAAAAAATAGCAAAAACACCAAAAGAGAAAGACCCAAAACAAAGTAAGAGAATCCCACTAACGCAACTAAGACCCCTACGCCAGCAATCATTGATGCGACCAAAGGAAAGAACTTGGAGAAGCACTAATGGCAGACAACTCTTGATCTTACTCCAACTAGGGTGAGAGCTCCAAGTCCTCCCTAGCTGCAATCACCTAACCCTACATTGTCTTGTATGAATGTGTGACGAGTGTCCAGCATGTAGAAACCCATAGTTAAATACATGTTTGCGGGGGATTCATTTACATATACAGCAATTGAAGCAACGTAAGGAAAAGAGACAGTAGACCAATTCTACGGTTAACAATTGCTCCTGTGATTGCTGGTGATTTGAAGTGTCAAGTTGCAGCACAGTCTTGATGTGCTATTGTTGGGAATGTAGTGATGCTGACAACCTAAGCTATTCATGTATTTCCATGGATGATGTTCCTTAGGTTTGCTTCATCCAACAATAGGATATCTTTTCTTGATTCTCATTCTTAACTACCAGATCCTCTGAAAGTTATGCTGTTATTAAGTTTGTTAGTAAAGATGAACTACAAAAGATATGTAAAACAGAATTCATATATATCATATAATGGAAAAATCTACAACAGTAAAACTAACTAAATAGTTAAGATTCAAGAAGAATCGCATAGAATAAAATTCCTCTTACTTTGTTGACATTATTGGCATCAAAATTCTAACATATTTTCAAAACATTGGCCAAATAAATGCAGGACAAAATATAACACATATTAGAAATGTTAGATGACTATAAGAGAGCATTGGAAAAAACCAAAAGGAAAAAGAACTTGCAGGCAGAATATCAAATACACCAAAAAAGACCAAATTAATACACGTAATGAATAAGACTTGGGGACAATACCTTCTCTGCAGCTTGTGTTATCTTTTCACGCTCCTCCTCCACTTCTTCAGCATCTATCTCAGTAAGTTCTGTAAATTGCCCTTCATAATACCTACAGATTATATGAAATTTATCAAAAAAACTACCAATCACTTTAATGACATGTCAGTTGTATAGTGTCTAATGTATTATGATACAAAGTTACCAACAAGTATCTAATTTATCATATAGTTATTATACAAGGTTAAACCATTCTTCTAAATAATAAAGCATCGTAGTGTTCCCTTGATCACTAGAAAATATTAAGCATGAATGCACATTTTGCTTCAATTGTATGGTGCAGCACAAATCATTCATTCTTATAGACCCATTTTACAAAATGTAGTTCCACTGGAAGATCTCAAGGTTGGCAACAATCACAATTGCTAATCCTGTTACCACCAGAATCATATGGCAGGTACTTTTCAATTTTTTTAAGTTGGTATAATTGGCATATCCAAGTTTCATAGTAGTTTGTCTTCTTAAATCTGTCAAGTGTAAGTCATATATTTTGGCCATGGTGTACCAGGTACAAACCAAGTGTAAACTGCTGATTGTCATGTGATAGTATCTTCACCTCATGCATCAACTGCAGTTTTTCAAATCAAGGCTAAAATGTTCAATATCATCATCATAAAATTGTGTCTACCATTTTGTATTCATCTCTATGAAATTGTGAATTCATGAATTAGTCCCAGATCCTTCCCGAGCCATAAAATAATTGCAGTACAATTGTCTGTGTCGCTTGCAGATTATGGACCTGTGTAATAGTGCGACTTAAGATGTTTCTTTTTGTGGCATGGTTCCCCAAGTTCCTGAACTTTATAGCCCAAGGTTCAATGTTGTTCTAGGTGTTCAATATGGAATATAAGATACAAAAGATTCTGGAAACCTATGGTGCTAAGTGTCTGGTCTAATATCTAGAGAACCTATGTCTCACATTCCATGTCGCTATTCCACTAGGTCTCTATTATACAAGGTGAAGAGCATAATGAAATAAGGATTAAAGTAATCAAAGATTTCTTCAAAGGTCTTGGGTTTTGCTTTTCATTTTCAACAACAGCTAAAGTTTTTCAAGTGCCATCTCAAAACAAGAGGCCTCTCCCGTGTGCAAAGAACAAGAAGCATAACATGCGCAACACAGCCACTTGGTGTTGTGAAGATTGGGCATAAGCATCATTTCCATATAGGATAAGGGAGAGTAAGAATAAGGGCACAGCTATATTATATTTAAACATAGGCACCAGGAAATGTGGGTACAGGTATGGTGTTCCCATCCCTGGAACCAAATTTCCTTGTGACCACGATGTACATGTACTCTGAATCCAGCACCAATCAGTACATGAATCATCATTTACAGGTGCAACTTATTGTCATATGCAAAAAAAGTACCGTTGCTGAAGCATTTCAAACAGAAATAGAGCGCATCATCACTTGTTTTATGCAAATTCATGAAAGAGCAGAAGTGAATAGCAATGGCGCCGCAAAACCTGTAAGCATACACAAAAATTGGAGATACAGTGCATACTGGGTTTGACCTAAGAGAGATTTAAAAAGTGTGTGCAAGCCTGACTTCAAAGAAGAAGAATGGAGAACCATAATGTAGCAATGTTTGACTTCTGCCAATGCAATTCCAAAAAGCTGCCATACCCAATGTTGTTATGAATTGCTAAACATTGTTAATGAAACCAGCAGTCCTTTACAATCCTTCTTGTGATAGTCTTTACAAACTGAATCGATGTGTTTTCTCCATGACTTATTAAATATGCCTGATACCAGTGTTGCTTTATCCAAGTCTGAATCCACCCAAGTATTTTTATGTGCTCAATCAGACAGGGGCTTCATCTACAAGACCAACCACCAATAGGCTTTAACTACATATTATCTTATCGTATACTATTAAATTCATAGCAGAACAACACGTTGTATCCTGAATGTAAGTATTTTTTTACTTAAGATTTAAAATGAGAAAAAAGGGGAAAACTTGACAATTAATGTTTTAACATTAGCAAAACAAAACCATTTTTTCCCTGTTATTCCATGTTTTTCCCATTTATTCCATTACTCACATTTAAATCCCATTTATTTCATTTACACGGCGTTTTTTTTGAGTTGCAGTTGGGTTTGAGCAAATAATTGTCATATTTGAGTGAAGTGTTGGCCACTATATTTGACCAGGACAGTTTATAAACCGGATGAGTTAAAAAAACATTATAAATTTTTCCACTGCTGGGATATTCAGAAATTTTCATTATTATAATTTAAACTTGCTATACCTATGCCCGTTAGCTGGAACATAATTTGGGTGCAAGCAATATACAATGCCATAAATTTAGAAGAATACTATCCTAAGAGCATCATAAAGAGGCATCACATAGGATACCTCTCCAGTGTTAGATCCAACATAAATATTGCCATCTCAGGATTTATATTCATAAACGCTTTGACCTTAATCGTCAGAAATCTGGATAATAACATTGCCACAGATCATGCAAGCATTTTGTTTGTCACTTACTAATAATTTGATAGTATAAGCATTTCCAAACAAGATCATGTACTTGGTTTGAAAATACTCAAAAGAATGCACAAGGGAAGGTATAATGATAATCTTTAGTTTGTGTTCCTTCTATCCCAGACCCAGGTCACATACATAGAAAAAGAAATAATACTTCTTTGTGCACAATATTTTCTTTTGTAAAAACAATATTATAGATAAAGCAAATATATTGTCAAGTCACTGTCATAAACGCTTAGGAACATCTCAGGTAGATATACCTTGTAAGGAGCTCCACTGCAGCTGAGCCATACCCAGCCTTTCAAAAAAAAAGAAACAATTATGGAGGATAGTTAGGAAATGGAAAAGGAAGATCCCATTATCAAAATTGAAAGCCAAATCCTAAATAGAAATGTCTTTCTAAGAGTACCCTCATAACGTTAGGGTGCACAGCTATGCGAACAATTCGGGCGCCTGAAAGACTTGGGAAATCCGTATTCTGAAACTGTTCTGAAACCTTCCAGGGTATTTGATCTCCAGAAGGTTGGGAACCTTCATTCAAACTCTTTAACACTAAACCCTTCCTTATCCGTCCCTCCAAGCAAACCTGCTCCGCAGCAACATATAAATACAGAGAACTGATAAGTTTGAAATTCAAATACAGACTAATCTAAAGATGTGCTTGACAAGTTACAATGTTAGACGATAAACATTAAGCAGATTCAGATATAAAGTAATATCATAACCTAATTTAGGACTATTGATGCAGAAGCATCCCTAGATCTCTGAGTAATATCACAACCTAGCTTAGGGTGGTTGATGCAGGAGCACCCCTAGATCTGTAAGTAATATCACAAACTAGTTCAGCGTTCCGTTGATGCATGAGCATCCCTAGGTCTCTAAGTAATGCACTTTCAAGCTGTTCGCAGCTATCTGGTGGAGCATTGCAAGTTTAACTGGTGGAAAAGGGCTTTTGCAATTTTTGGGCCCATTTTCCAAGCATCATGCACCTTTGGAGGTTTTACACACCTTTCCTATTTCACAAACCATTTTCTAGCATTGCGAACCTTTTCAGTGTTGCACACTCTTCAAGCATCACATACCTTCCAAGTTTTGTGTGCATTTAATGGTGTCATGAAACGTCCACAGTGTTGCACAGATAACCAGAATCATCATTAACTTAAACCATGGCTTACAGAGAGCCGACGGACGCGTAGGGAAGAATGTGAATGATCTTGTAACAGTCATACATGTGTCAAGCAGTGCAAAAGGAAGCAGGAAACAGACAACATGTAAACAAGTTCGTAGTGCTTATTGATTGTCTTTGAACTAATATTGTAGCATGTGCATTCTCGATGATTAGGTGGCAATTTGTATTGCTTTTTGACATCATGATTGCATCTTTTGTAATGCTCTCTTGCATGTATAAGGATGTGTGTTATAATTTTGATGGTTAATTCTCTTGAGGTAGCAAAGCTTAATTTCGGAGGTTAGGGGTTTTGTTTAGCTGAGTTAGGTTTTTATAGATATTTAAAGCCCAGACTGTTTCGGTACAGGTACAGGTACTAGTACAGGTTCAGTATGCTGGAATGGAAAATGTTTTAAAAACCTCGGGTACGGTACACTTTTGGGTACGTTGTGTGCGTGTGCGTGTGTGCATGTGTGCACATGCGTGTGTGTGCGTGTATAAAATTATAAAATTATAAATTTAAAGAAGCATCTGCATACTTATTGAAATGTAATACTCATACATTGCATACTTGTTGAAATTTAATACTCATACATTGCATACTTGTTGAAATTTAATACTCATACAATTTAAAATCATTCATAGAACATGAAAACAAATTTCCAATACTTTGAGAATTGAGACTTGAGTTTGTATTGATTCATAATGTTCAAAACATAATAGTTAATAACATAGACTGTATTATAGATTTGATAATTCATTATTAATGCCTTAAGCTTGAGTTAGACGTCTCATCCTCCATAATTAGTCCAGTGGAGGGAGCTGTGAAAGAATTTCTGAGCATTTTATACATTCTGAACTGAGATTGAGGAAGCTTATAGAAAGTTTTAAGGTCTGTCCATTCCATCCACTTCCCAAATCTGTACAAGTCATGCAATATTTTAATTCCTTTCTCAAACCAAAGGAGGGCAGAACAACCTCTTGTCAAGGCAAGAATCTTGTCATTATATTTCTGATTTGACAAAATCGATTTGTAGGCTTGGCACCTAATGTCAAATGAAGAAAAGATACGCTGCCCAACCACCAAGTGCTTCACTTGTTCCCATGCCTTCCAAATTGACTGAAGAATAAAGGACCCGTGAGTAGCAACAAGAAAGCCCCCAAATAGTAAGTCAACCAAATGAAGTCCTTTTCATCTCTCTTGACCCTTCGGAGCCTATTGGCAATATTGAATCTCACACGAGCTTTCCAAATTTCAAATCTAGTCAAAGCCCTCATGTTTTATTTATTTTTTTGCACTTAAAAAAAAGAAAAAACTGTGGGTACGTACCCACAGGCCGTGTACTTCCCAGGTACAGATTTCCGTACCCAGGGCCTGTGGGTACGTACCCACAGCGTACCCGTACCCGTACCCAATACATACCAAGCCTGGTACGAGGGGGTCTAGGGCGTTTCCGTGCAGTCTAGGTTAAAGCCTATGAGATCAATAGTAGGTTCATGATAGGGGTTATGACTGACATAAGATTGTGTATCAAAGGATACCATGCTAGCCAAATTGTGTTTTGCAAGCGATTTGTTTTGCACAAAGATTTGTAATGATTCTCCGTTAATCGGATGTATCCCATTCTGGGGTCAATGAAATAGGATTCTATTGTGAGTTAATTTGAGATTCCATATGTGTTTCAGCATTCCGATAACCATAAGTGGTTGGTCGTATTACCTAACTCCCAACTGCCATTGGACCAATCATGTTATAACAACTCGAGCGTCTATATTGTAAATAATTAAAAATGATCCAACACAGCCTCGTCAATCCACACTCTTCTCCTTAGAGCCTTGTGCACCCTGTGCATCCTACACACCTTTACAGTACCTCACAGTATCCTTGGAGCCTCTACAAGCCATTCTTCTCAGTCAACTGCTCTAGTGAGTAAGAGAAGATCATCTTCATAGCATTGACAATGTTTGTTTCAGTCTTGCATTGATGGAAAACATACAACAAGCAAAACATTAAAAGACTACAAGCCCATCAAGACTTGGAGTCATTTTGTTAGCACTATGCAAAAAAATAATTTCCCTTCAAACACTGTAAGGATGAGTACATGAAGTTCCAGCAATTGTGGCAGCACAAGCAGCAGTCAGTGCAAGACTACACCAATAGGTTGCATGCTAACATTGTGCCTCTAGGTGCTGAAATACATCAGTGCAATATAAGGTGCTGAAATACACCAGCAGACTATTATCTTATCTATGCACCGATATGGAATTCTTGAAATCTAATACACTGGGGCAAGCATACCACAACACCGTCGCTTGAGGCCAGGGCAAAGATGAAGCAAAAGTATTCCTCTTCATCTCATATTGCATGCATGCAAGAGCAAGCCTGCATGCTTGGTACAACATCGAATCCTCCTATGCAGAAAAAAGCATGCCCCATAAAGGAGAGCAGCAGAAATCATCTACACAAGCTAGAAGGCTCCAATATCTTCAGCATTAGACACAGACAAGAAGAAGCAAGGTGGCAAGTGGTGCCATTGATGCCACACCAAGGCACACAATGGTTCTGAATATCGCACACAACAATCCTTGATCATAACATCTACATCAAATATTGTGCATGTAGAAGACATTGATCCAAAAGTAATTTGTCTAAGCACCAGCACCGCTGACATAGACACCTCAAATGAATGAAAACACCACTTCCGCATGAAGTTCTTAATTAAAGGTCAGCAACTACAGATCATCAATGTCATTTTGTAAGATGTGTTGCAACAGTTAATTCTTTCTAGTTGAAGCACACCCGTGGTCAAACACTTTTGGGATGTCTAAAACAAGAGAAATATGCTCAAGTTCAGCGATTATGCACTTTCAAGTAAGCAATCAAGTCTAGGGAGGACATGATCAGTTGTAGCACCGTGCAACTAGATGCCATTGGCATTCTACTTGGAAGACCATATGTGCATGACCACGATACTGCATATCACGCAAAGCCACAGCACTGGACCATCCATGTCAGAGACTACTCCAAGAAGTTTTTGTTACTAATGAATTGTTTTAAAAAACATGTGCAACCAAGCAAGCGTACAATGGCATCGCACCGTGGCACACCATAATTGAAGCAACATCAATTTGACAAGTTACTACAAATTATATGCAAATGTCTTTAAAGAACCAAAATGCCTTCCCACACATTGCACGGTAAAGCATCAAAACAATTTAGTTCATGCATCCCCTCTTGCAAACAGTCCATCATGCCACATCAGCTCGATTGGGGAGAATAATGAAGCTCATCACCAAATCCAAGAGCTTCTTAATCAAGGCAAGATCACACCGAGTTATTCTCCTTGTGGTAGCCCACTAGTCCTCGACTCCTCGCGCCAAAGAAATATGGCTCATTGCATTTGTGCATCAACTATCACATGTTCAAGAAGATAACAGTGAAAAATCGATACCCAATATTGTGCACTAGTGACACCCTGGATCAACTCTCGGGTGGATAGTACTTCGCTAATAATTGGCCTAAAGCCAAGTTACCATCAATTACCAATCCATCTTAAAGAGATTTGGAAAACAACATTCATAGAAAAGGAGGGTTTGTACGAATGGTTGGTTATGCCTTTCAACTTGACCAAAGGTACCAACAACATTCATGCACCGGATGAATGGCACACTCAATCCTGCAGTGCCCACCTCTTCCTACCATAATTTTTTTGTTGACTCAGTACTTCTATTGATGATGGATATGGACTTTGACATCATTTGATTCCTATATATTTTATTATGGTTCATCTGATGACACTTGTGGTGATTTGGGCGCATAGCGCCAAGCTAATATTGTGGTTATTTTGTAGCTCTTGCATGTTATGATTTTGGATATCAGCATATTATGTTATAGTGACTTCATTTCACATGTGATGGATTTACATATGGTTTCGTCATATACTTGGTTATCATTTGAATTGTAATGGCTAATTGGATGTCATCATGTGTTACTTAGATGGTTAATATATTTTGGATTAGTATGGATGTATGTGATTAGCATTAACCATTTCATACTAACATTATTTGGTATAGTTAAAATGATTTATCCATGTATGATTATTTAGATTGTTTAAATTTATATATTTTATTGGGAATGTATGTTTATTGTTTGCAATGAGTGTGCACATTATAGGGCACAAGAGAACATGAGTTTCAGGGCTAACTTTAGGTTTTCTTAAGTATCCGTTTGGGTTTATTGCTTTCCATGATTATTGTGTGAAGCGTGATTAATCTTTCTTGTTGTATTTGGGCACCATGGGTGACCCTTATAAAATTATATTAATTGTAATTTATTTAATCGTATTGAGATTGTTTAGGGACCTAGTGGTCCGTACTTGTGATAGTTTGTCTTCAGTGTTAATTAAGAGGCTTATTAGATGTATGCGATCACCTAAGTGATTAGATGTATGAGATCACCTAAGTGATACTTGGGTGGGCCCCACCACCTCAACTCTTGTGCCATTCATCCCAAACTCGTATTTGGTCTAAAAGTTACAATTTTTGTGTTCACTTTTCATGTTTTGAACTTCCTTATCATGGAAAATGACCCCTTGGACCCTACCTATGGGTAGGGAGGTCCCTTTTCAAGGCTACATGGTAGTTTCCGTCCCATTTGATCCCTCACACATAAAAATTTTCGTGTATTAAAAGGTGTTGAAGTTTTTTTTAATCTCATTTTTCGTAATTTGGAGTTTACCTTCAAAATGGGGGTTTGTTTTATTCTTGATTTTTTTGGAATCTTTGTGTGGGGAGTTGATTAGGGTGACACATGTCATCCTCTCATTTGGGGAAATTTTTTATTGGTCTCTTTTAATATTCGCTAATGGAGAGGGGTTGGGACTTCTTGGTCATTCTTGCATTTTGAGTGTTGGAGATTTTCAGTGTGCTTGTGGAGCTAGGATATTTGGATTGTGGATGGCATAGAGTTGTTGGAGAGATTATTTGAGGTAGGCCTCCATATCCTTCTTCTATGTTTTTCGTTATGAAAAATGGCTTATGTTTATGAAATTAAAATGGTTTTTTGTTGGTGTTGTTGTATGAAGATTATGGGTGTGTATGAAGATATTTGTTATTTTATTTTTCTCCATCCATCATGCTTCTGATAAATTTTGGAGTGTTGGGGAAGAGGGAGGAATACCCTTCTCACAACATGGCTTCATGGGAAACCCACGGAGGTTTTCTTTATTCATCCCCTCATATGGTTTGATGTGGGGAAAATATTTCCATATGGTTTGGACTTCTTCCCACATCCTTGGAAAGGAAATATTAATAGTTTAAAAAGCCTTCCAAGGAGGGGGCTTGGTGCAAGGGTTGGAGAGATAATAAGGGATGTTGTGTTTGGAGAGATAAGGAGGTTGCATGGAGCTTTACTTGTGTTTCTTATGGTTGGATTCACCACTTGGTTTCATTTGGTTTCTTACCATTCTTCCCCATCTTAGGGGAAAGCATGAAGATTCACCCTTTTTTATGGTTGGATTTTTGTTTTAGTGTATGTGTTAAAATGTGCTTGTATATGTGTGCTACCCACCCTTTTCATGGGTGAAAAACTAAGTAATGTATGCTCTTTATCACATGGGCTTGGAGAGAAGCTATAATTTCCTCCATAATTTGGAGATGGAATGTAATGATTCAAATAGTTTGGGAGGTAACTCGGCCCTTTCTTCTTGTGCTTTGGAGATCATTTTGGCATATAGAGATTGCATATTTTACTTGGATGTTGGAAAATAAAATTGAAGGCATTGATATGATGTTCCCAACTTTTGGGAGGCTTCTCCATTTGGATTACATTGAGATCTTGTAGTGATGTTTTAACCATTGTAAAGGGATGCCTATATTTGGATAAATGTTGTATTTGGACTTATATAGGTTGAGTTGATCTATCCTCTTTGGGAGGGAATGTTGGCCTTTTGTAAAGCATGATTACCATGTAGTAATAATCTCTTATTATTTCTATTGACTATATTTGTCGAATTTTTTTTCTAAAAGGTGGCGGTGCACATATGTTCTTCAAAATGATTGTTGTATAGTTTAAATGTATTTTATTTACAAAGCATTTTGTTGCATTAAAACTGAATGTTATCGTATTAAAATTATTTTCCCATTATTTCTTTTAAGAAGGTTGTAAGCTTTTTTTTGGGAAGCTTATGATAATATTTTACCTATTTGAATGAAATGAGTGAAGGCTAAAAATGCTAAAATGGAAGGATTGCATTATCTTGCATGTTGAAAAGAAGATTTGAGAAAATAAATGAATTTGAGTTCACATTATTTTGTTACTATTTCCTTATTTGTCTTGCTTGTTGTATTAATTAAAATGAGAGCATATTCATTTATTCATTGTAGTCATCAAAATTTAAATCTTTGGTTAAGAATTCTTCCTAAATATGTGAAGGGTCAAAGTTAGACCTATAGATTTTCGGATTGGAAGTTGTGGCATTTTTTATAGTAAATGATAGTAAGGAATGTAAAGTAATTATTAGGTCTTTTAGCTTAGTATAAAGAGGTGACTTTTTTATAATCTCCACTCTCCTAACGTTGCATATTTATGTTGATGGAATATATGTAGAGAATTTATAGAGTTTAGATACATTTTCCGTCTTTAATTTTTCAAGGACATGTTAGGTTTCGATACAATACAAACTCATATAGAGAAAATCCTGTTTATTATTTTTGAAAGAATGTGTGTGTGTGTCGTGTGCGCGCGCGCGCACAGCGCGCGTGTATGTATGTATGGGTATGTATGTGTATGTATTGTATACCAGATTTAAACAGAAAGTGATTCTATATATAAGCAAGATGCTTTCATTACAATATGTATTTCTATAGTGTGAAAATGTGTGTGTGTGTGTGTGTGTGTGTGTGTGAACAAACTAATATATATACACTTGGATTTTATTATAAGACACACACATATACACTTTTTCCTATGCTCATCTGGAATCTATATCTATATCTATATCTATAAACCTATATATATATATATATATATATATATAAACTTTCATTTAAATTGTCTGATATATATTCCCACCTAAAATGATATTTTAAAAAACATAAGTATTTACATGAGGCTAGATTGTGTTATGAAACCCTCATTTATATAAATATTTATAATATATATATAATCGGTATTTGATAAAATAACAAAAAAAACAAAACAATGTTTGCTGAGTTATAAAACTTACTGGTTTGTGTCTATACCAGTCGACCCTAATATATATATATATATATATATATATATATATATATATATATATATATATATATATATATAATTTGTTATATTAGCCAAACAATTAAAAATGAAACTCTTATAGCCCAAATCCAGTCGCTGGTTTGTGTGATTTAAAATATAATATAAACAAAAATAAGTTTGTGGGGGGAGGCGGAGGGCCAGGGCGGCCAAACCCCTCCCCCCTGCCATTGTTCACCAAAAGTGTGGTGTGGCCATGGCCGCCCTCCACAGTCAACCTGTTAAACATTAAAACCCTATGATTTTTGTTAAAAAACAAATTCTTTCATAAATATATATATCTTCTTACATACTCCCAAACAGAGATTAAATCTTTGGTTTTTGGCAATAGAAATTGTAAAAAACAATAAGAAAAATGAGGAAACCCAAGTAGGGTAAAATAATCCCCGACATAAATAAAAGAAAATAGATTTTTCTTCTCCATGGACTAGAGTTCTACAACCCTCCATGACTTCCCACTCCATCCTTCTTCCTCCTCCCAAACCCCACCTGCACAAACAAAAAGAAAAGAACAAAAGCAAACAAACAATGAAAAGAAAAGAACAAAAAAAAGCCTTTAGTCGAGGATAAGGGCATCTCTAAAATCCCTAGGATCAATGGCTTAGATTTATTTGATCTAAGGGCCCATATCAAACCCTACACTATTTTAGTTTTGGGATTTAAGTGGGATGGGGTGAAATTAATAAATGGGTGTGGGTAAGTTTTTACATGGGGTGAATAAATTAAAATGGGTGGCCTTAGGCAAAACTTTTAAAATAAAGTACCTTATTTAAGCTGTGTGGAAAATAACAGTGTTATAATTTAAAAGGAGGCACTTAATTTCTTAGGGGATATTTTAAATAAAGTGACCTTTTTAGTTACTAAAGGAATAAATAAGTATTAACCATGGAAGGGTTGTTTTAATCATTTAGGGGTGATTAAATATTGCTTTGGGCCTTATAAACAAATCAAATAAATTTCATTATTGATTAAAGGTGGATGTTAAACCCAGCAACATTAGGTGAATAGGATAAAAGATTTCAAATATGTTTCAAAAAAAAACATTTAACTGGATCTTTAAGAGTGTTAAGTTGGTATTTTAGTGCCTTAAAGTGGGGCATTACAAATCCCTTCACCGACACTTTGTCATTGTTTATTTGGAAGATATACTCATCTTAAACAAGACTTGGGAGGAGCTCATCTTGTGCACCTTAGACACATTGCAAGAACACAAAGTTGTATGCCAATTTAGGCAAGTGCACATTCGACATAACGTACATTCAGTATCCAGGCAGCATCATCAACCATACAGGAATCCATGTAGACCCATAGAAGATCAAGGTGATCCACAATTGGCCAACTTTGTTGGATTAACTGTCATTGATATCAAAGGAATTTGCGATCAAAAGAAATCATTGAAGGCGGAAGGCCACTAATCGTTGTCCAAACAACATTAGTTTCGAATCTCCATTATTCAAGGGTAGACTGCACCATTCCAAGACATTAAAGCAAGTTTATGATCAATGAAGAATGTTGGCCGACCCCCTCTATTTTGGTGTTATTATTTAAATTACGGACCGACCCATGTCTAACGCCCAAGGAGTGTCCCTTGGGAGAAATCACACCCCTTCGAAGTGACATGAGAAGATATAATAGGAGATGTAGTTGAAAAGAAAGTGAGAGAGGAATAACAAAGATATATCATTTAAGCACGAGCAGATTTTTGAAGGAGAGAAAAATAAGAGATCATTCAAAGCAGAATTTTGTGAAGGAGATCTATTTAATTGTCATCCATTCAAGAAGGTTTTTTTGGAGGTTGGTGTTTCTTAAGAGAAGAGATTGGTGTCTCATGCTAAGTTGGTGCTTAGAAGTGGAGATTGGTGTCTCTTATTAAGTTGGTGCTTAGAAGTGGAGATTGGTGTCTCCCGCGGGTTGGTGCCTACAAATTTTTGTAAGAGACTTTTATTATTTTATGACTGGATTTGGACAATAAATCCAAGCAATGTTTTCTCCGTGGTTTTCTCCCAAAAGGGTTTCTACATAAATCTTGTGTTTCATAGTTGTTAGATCTTGTGTGATTGTTGTTATGGTGGTTAAGTTTTTAAATAAGTAAAAGATTATCTTATACTAATTCACCCCCCCTCTCAGTATAAATGTGTGTTCATCAAATTCCATGCAATCTTAGAGAGCTAGGATGTTTTATTGGACTTGCAAACTTCTACCATAAGTTTGTCCTTGGATTTCACATATATCCTAGTCACACGGCCAGGTTGCGCGCAAAAGACACATTTCATAGTACATCTATGCAACAGGGTGCAATTGAGGACCTCAAGTGGCTTCATTGTGCCACACCGGTACTAGTATTTCTTAACATTGTTTGTCACTTTGAAATTGAGATCGATGCATAATACAATGCAATCATCATAGTACTACCGCTATCACTCAGACTTTCAGTAACATAGTTTGGTGATATACGCCAGCCATGAAAAGGAGTTGTATGTCACTGTATAAGAAGTCGAACATTCACATCCCTACATTTTGGGTAAGAAGACGATCAATCCCTTAGATCATAAGATGCTTCACTTTAGGCATACACAGAGTAAGTTGGAGAATGCACAACACATAAAGTGGATTGCATAATTGCAGCAATAATAAATAGAGATCAAGCACAAGAAGGGAAATACAATGACGCAAAAGATTGTCTCAATCTCCCCCCTCCAATTCAGGTGTTAATCATAGAGCTAGACATGCGCGACTACAAATTTTGTTGACTATGTTTCTCTCTAATCAACAGACAATGATTTCACGTAGACCGATATCACCTTTTGTGTAGAGAGAACAAATTCGCAACTTTCATGTGTCATTTACAAGATTGGACTTCTCGTTTCTAATGGTGCACCCCGCCAAAGACTTGTCTAGTAGCGCACTGCACTAAAACAATAGAACACTTAAGCAATTCCAAGACTCTAGCAGCAATACAACAACACTTATATTGGCCTTATACGTGCACAGACATTCAATACCACATCAAGTACAACATTCCCCATTGAGTCGTCAATCCCACAAATAAGAAGTTACGGCTATACACACCTTTGTTAGTCCCATCCAAGCCTTGGAATTTATCAACATGGACTTTATGACTGAAATACCTATGACCAAGCACCAAAATGATTGCATCCGTTGTCTTGGAGAGGTTTTCAAAGATCGTTATCATGGTTGCTTGCAAGAAGAGTACCTACGCACACAATAGCATGCAGTCATTCTTCAATCATGTTTGGGTTCAATATGGACTATAAACACACATTGTATTTGACCGTAACCTGTGATTTGTCAGCCATTTTTTGAATGCCTTGTGGGAGATGATGGATACACAAATGGACTAATCTATAGCATTTCTAATCCAAAAATGGATCTAAAAGTGCCCAATTCTATGTATTCTCCTTATTGTTACTTGCAGTGCATATACTCAACATGTTCTTTATTCTGGAGATGGTCAAGTCAGGCTGATGGTGATCCGGACACCTTCGAATGATGGGAAAAGACCATTGTTGTTTTGTTCTATTAATAATTGTGAAACGGTGACATAACTGCCATGACGGTTGTGGAACCATCACTTTGTTTTCACCAGCAGCCATGTCCCCGACAACACCAAAATGGGAATAGGAGCAATTGCAAATGCTTGGACTTCCCAGAACGGTTCGTTTCACCTCTCCCTCCATCTGTGGGCAGAGCAACTATAAATACAACTTCCTTTATTCATCCAAGCAAGTGATTTTGAGTGAATTCAAGTGTGAGCAAAGAGGAAAAGTTGGAGTTCTTTCTTGTTTTGTTTATTTATAGTTGAGTTCTTCATTATTGAGGATTGTAAGCAAGCAAACACGTTTTATTAGACTGGGTAAAAAACAGGGATCGGCTCGTAGAGGCCAATACATAAAGATAACAACGTGAAAGCTCACAGTCTAAAACAAAAAGAGGAACAGAACCAAAAAGAGTTAAACAAACTAAACTCCAAAACAACAGGGTCCAGAAAACCAACCAGTGAAAGAAACAGAAAACTACATAACTAAACCAAAAAACAGAGACAGTTCGCCCAAAGACCTTTGAAAGTTCAGGGGCAGCACCATTAATTTTCCTTTTGATTTTTAGAGGGTTTGGCCTCCATGGTCTTTGTCTCTTTGTTGTGCTCGAGCTGCAACTTCTTATGGGGTGGCTCCAACTCTTCTTCAACCACAGCATCCTCCTTTGTCTCGTCCTCATCCTCCTCTTCTTCATCAGAGCTAGTGACATTGGGATATTTTATTTTCCTCTACTCCTCTTCAACTGCTTCTAAACGAACCCTCATATCCCCAACAAGTTTATCCAGACCATTGATTTCCCCCCTAATATTCTTCTGGGCCATGCAGATTTGTTTGGTGGCTTCGATGCTATCGATCATACCATTCCTAACCACCAAATTCGTCTCCTCCATGACCTGAATCACAGTCTCCAAGTACTGCACTTTTTTCTTCAAGTCCTCAAGGCTTTGCTTAGCTTCCAAGATCACTTTGCCTTTGCCCTTCAAGGGCCCAGCTTCCTGACTCTCTGAGCTCATCTCATTCTTCCCCTCCTCAACTTTGTTATGGCCCAATTTACCCTCACGCATCTTAGTAAGACATTCAACCAAAGTAATATCCTCCTCTGCCTCGATTAAGGGCATAGGTTTATCTGGCACAGGTTTATCCGGCACAGGTTTAACATTTTGGAACAAGAGGAGAATAAGCCCCTCATGAATAGAGGTATCCACCTTATCCCGTTGAAAATATTTCACAAAGGTAGTCAAAGGCATGAACAAAAAGAAAGGGATACTTAACATTTTCTTGTGCCTGAACATATTCAGGAGAGATAAGTGATGAGTGTAAATCTTGCGATACTTTTCTTCCAAGGTTAAATACTTCATAATGTGAAGGCAAACCTCTCTCCACACGCCAGGGATGCAAGACCGAGCAATGCCATCAGTGAAGTAATGCACCCTTTCCCTGCCAATGAAAAAGGTGTTAATTTCATGCTCGCGTCTATTCATGTCCTTGAAGATTTTGAGGTCGTACATGTCCATACCAATAATCTGGGCAATGGCTTCCTCCAAAGTCTCAATTTCCATACCCTTGACCACCACCTTACCATCCTTCCACGCCAACCCAAACTCCTTGGTTAACGAAGGATCGTGCCCATGCAACTTTATGATATACTTTCTGAAACCCCCAACCCGAAGTATGTGCCACATAGGAGGGTCATCCACAATATTGCCATGGCTATAGATGGTTCCACCCTGATTCTGTCTCCTCCCATTGTAACCAGAATATTTTCCAGAAACCCAACCAAACAGTTCTTGCAAATTTTGGTGTTAAAATGGCCTTTCCAAAGTGAAATAAAGCCAAACACGAGCTTGTTGTTTTGAAAAATGGGCCAATTTTCCTTGCTCGAGCAGACGGAAGTGAAATTATTATGATTTTTCATGGTGTGTAATGTCATTAATTAGCCCAAGGATGACATCACCTTTATGCCAGACTTTGGAATCATTATTATGTACCCCCTCATTAGCAAGCCTATCTGCGCGTGTTGCCAAGGCAAGGAGTATGCCTGATGATGAAAGAATCAAAACCTTTAAGATGATCTTTAATATCAAAAATAATGTTACCCAAAGCCCAATTGTGGGAATTCTCCTTATTAATGGCATTGATAATGAGAAGAGAGACCCCCTCAATTAAAATATGTTTGATACCTCTTTCCTTAGCTAGACTGGCACCCTAGAGGAGCGCTCGGGCCTCTGCCACATTATTGCTTTGAATCCCCAAAAGATCAGCATAGGCAAGGATCCACTCACCTTCATGATCTCTAATAATGCCACCTCCCCCAGCCATGTTAGGATTACCTTTCGAAGCCCCATCAAAATTTAATTTGACCTTGCCCCTTTCTAGTTTGGACCACTTGATGTGAGTAGAAGGAAAGACCACTTGAGGAGGACTATAGGCGAAACATTTGAGGACTTCCTCTTTCTTGCTAGAACAAGCCTTTTTAATCTTGCCTTTAAAAAGTTTCGAATTCTCTTTAATAGAGGAGATCAAACAAGCATTGACCTTTCTAATGTTAGCTTTCTGATTTCTGAAGATGAGGGCATTCCTTTCCTTCCATAAGCACCAGAAGAAATGGGGGAAGGCCATCTTCCAAGCAGCAATAAGAAAAGGAAACCTGAAGGGGCATTCCCATTGCAAACAACAATCCTCAATGGAATTAGGAAGGAGCCACTGTACTTGGAACAACTTCATCACCTTAGTAAAGACTGCTTGAGAGAAAGGGCATGAGATGAGAAGGTGGTTGACACTTTCCTCCTCTCTATTACAAAGCACACACTTGTTGGGTAAAACCATTCCATGTTTCCTCAAGTTATCAACAGTGAGGATTTTGTTTTGCATTGCCAGCCAAAAGAAAATGTTAACTTTAGGTAGAAGATCGTTCACCCAAAGTCTACCCCAATAGACCTTTTGGATAGAATCCTTGAAATTAAGGTAGTAGTCAGATTTGACAGAGCAATTTCCCAAATCCTCTTCCTTCCACATAATAGAGTCCTCGTGTTGTTGAAAAACCGGGATATAGAAGCTCCTTAGTTTGAGGTTGAGAGCAATAAAGGAGAGCCTGTTCCCGTTGAAATTAGGGGGTGGATTCACAACCTTCCAAGTGACATCACCATTAGAAAAAATCCAATAATCTTTAACCCACACTTTGCCCATATCTTCAAAAAACTACGCCACAATTCTCCACGGCTCTTCCTCTGCGAGCGGTTATCAACCAACCAGCAATCCCTCCAGAAGCAAATCATGTTTCCTTTCCCAATATTCCATTTAATACCCCTACTCAGAATCTCCGTGGAAGAAAGAAAAGATTTCCAGAAAAAAGAACCACAAGGGAGATTGTCTTGCAGAAAGGTCTCTATTCTGCCAACATTCCTTAAGTATTTCTTTAGATGATGTCAGTCCATAGGCCATCTTTTATCACTCTCCATCCCGCTTTGGCCACAAGGGCCTCATTCATGTATCTCATATTCTTCAAGCCTAGACCACCACATTCCTTGGGTCTAGTAACTTTTTCCCAGGCCACAAGAGGGAATTTGAACTTCTCCTCAACCCCAGCCCATAGGAACCTTTTCTGTACTTTTTCCGGCGCCTCCAAAATCTTAACCAGTAACCTGAAAAGGGACATAACATAAATGGGAATGCCTTGGAGAGAACTTTGGAGCAATTGAATTTTGTCAGCTTGAGTAAGGAGAATCCCCTTCCAGGTAGCCAGTTTCCTATTAACTCTCTCTAGCAGATTCTTCTAGATAGAAAGATCCGCCTTCTTATGAATGAGAGGCATTCCCAGGTAGGAATCCGGAAGAGTCTTTATCTTGCAACCAAAGATATGGGAAGTCCCACTTGAAACTGCTCGTCCACATTAATGAAAAAAATAGCGTTTTTGTGGAAATTGACAAGTTGACCATAGACATTCTCATAGTCATTCAGGACACCCTTGAAATTAGAAACTTCCTGAATAGAAACTTTTCCCATCACAAAATTGTCATCCACGAATTGATTAAGACAGATGGGAGGAAGAACATTAGAAATTTTGGGACCCTACAGAAGATCAAGGGAAACGGCCTGGTTGCACAATCTACTTGAAGATTCTGCCACAATAATATAAAGGAAAGGGGAGAGGGGGTCACCTTGTCTAAGCCCCCTCCCAGCTCGAAAGAAACCTTCAGGTTTGCCATTAACAATGACAGAGAAACCGGCAGTAGAAATACAGACCATAATCATGTTAATAAAGAAATCATCCAAACCAGCTTTGATCATGATGGCTCGAAGAAAGGCCCACGAAACCCTGTCATAGGCTTTGTGCATATCTAGCTTAACAAACATTGCAGATCTTCCCTAATGTTCAACAGAATGAATGGCCTCTTGGATAACCACAATGTTGTCTCCAGAATTTGTCTGCCAAGGACAAAGGCGCCTTGATTAGGTGAGATGAAATTGGTAAGCACTTTCTTGAGCCTGAAAGCAATGATTTTAGTAAGCAATTTGTAGCTAGAATTGCAAAGGATGATGGGCCTGAAATCTTTAACATCCTTGGCCCCTATCAACTTGGGGACGAGGACCAATAAAGTATTGTTAGTTTGTTTTAGGAGCTGCCCATTACTGAAGAATGCTTGAACCATCTCAATAACCTCTTTCTTAATCACCTCCCAGAAATGTTGGAAAAAAAATGTCGGGAAACCATCTGGCCCAAGGGATGTATTCGGCTCCATATCAAAAACAGCAAATCTGATCTCTTCCTCCCCCGGAATAAGCAAAAGCTCTATGTTCTCCTATTGTGAGATAACATTCTGGAAGAGACCTAAAGCCTTGTCTCATGAAGTCCTATTCGGCTCTATCCCAAGAAGAAAGAGATCCTTGAAATAAATAATAACATTTTGATTGATTTCTTTTTCATCAGTAGTAAGTTCTCCATCAATTCTCCTGATTTCCTTGATCTTGAGTTGGTTGGTTCTGGAAGTAGCAAAGAAATGAAAGAACTTGGTGTTTCTATCGCCCTCCTTTAACCATTTAACTCTAGATTTTTGCTTCCAGTACACTTCCTCTTTGACAAGAATATCATGATATTCTATGAGAAGAGTCTGCTCTTGGCTTTTAAGGGCTTGGTTAAGGCCATCCTCCTCCATTAGCTCCTCTATACTTCGCAAATCCTCCTCAATTCTACTTTTAGCCTAAAAAATATTCCCAAAAGTCTCCTTATTCCAAATTTTCAGGTTATTTTTGACATGCTTCAGCTTGAAGCTTAATTTGAACATCGGCACCCCATGGACAGGCACATCCCACCATTCTTGCATTCTCTTGAGAATGTTTGGGTGTTGGAGCCACATTTTTTCAAATTTGAAGGGTCTAGCTTTTTTGGGAATAGCCATGCCCAAATTGAGGAGGGTCGGATTATGGTCAGATCCAATTCTGGGCAAAGTGGACAGAGAATAGAGTTGGTTAATCATACAAGTAAGCAAGCAAATACAAATAGAGGGAGTTTAAATCCTTATTGAAGGCCATCCTTCGGTAGTAGAATTATATTTTGGAGAATTACATAGTGGAAGGGTAGCAATTTTCTTACCCAGCAGGAGTTTTTCCCACATCGGATTTCTCCAGGATAAATCTCGTGTCTCCATTGTCTTTTATCTCTCAATATGCAATATTTTGTGAATGTTTAGTGCACATTATATTGGTTAAAAGGAACTTAGTAAATTTATCATTCATTGTCACAAAACGGGATTTGTTTATTGTTCAAAAGAGGTAGTTTACGGATCAATTTCATCCTCAAACAATTGGACAAACGCAACTCATTAACTGCAAACTTGTGCATTTTTTGCACATGTACAACAACATGCATCCACACACTGGGAAGATATATTAATCTACATTCAAAATGCCTACAATAGAGCTCTTCACAGTTCCATGGGGCATACTCCATTTCAAACATGTCTCGAGTCTCGACCATCATGGACTTCATGGCTGGACTATTTATGACAAAGCAACATAATGATTATGTGTTCATTTTAATGGATAGGTTTTCAAAAATGGCAATCACGGTTGCTTGCATGAAGAGTACCAACACATGGGACACTACATGATCATTCCTCAATCAAGTTTGGGTTTACTTTGGACTACCAATATCCATGTGTCTAATCAGTATTTGTGGTTTGTCGGTCATTATTGGCATGCCCTATGGGAGATGGTGGATACACATATGGACTAGTCAACAACACTTCATCATTAGACAAATAGTACAACAGAAGTCGTCAATCGCACACTTGTCCATTTGCTGCACAAGTACAACAATGCACAATTATGCGCCTGGGATGATAATTTTCTCTACATTAAAAATGCCTACAATAGATTTCTTCACAACTCTACAGGGCATAGTCTATTTCAGACATGTCTTGGGTTTCAACTAGTGGCACTCTAGTCATATCGTATCGCACACCATCTAGTACAAACTCAACCATATGGGAAAAGTGGACAAAGCACAGAAGTTTCCGCAACACATCCAACAGGTTGAGCAACAGGTTTAGGAGATACTCTTGTGCCAAAAACAGAGTACAAAGAATGCCATGACGCACATCACACACCTCGTGAGTTTAAGTTATAAATTCTGGTTGCACTTTCCAAATGAACACTTCATGAGTCCTCATAGGAAGATTGAGCCTCTACACTAAGGTCCTTACACCATATCTTTATTTTATCCACCGCAATATTTGTTTCAACATCCATTATTCAATGTGAACTCCTAAATCCACACTTTTCACCTTTGCTTGAGACAACGACTCAAAATCCTTCAGATCTGGACCCTACGTACTTACAAACAATGCCAAAGTATTGGATTTTTGAAATCACAACACACATCTGTCAAGATAAAAATCGGTTGTTCTGAGTGGTCAAGGACATGTTGATCACGCTAAGTGGTAGAACCTTCAGTAACTTCAAGTTTAGTTATCACAACTGACCGAAGATGTAATGGGGATGGAAAATGATCTGAGCACAGACTCGCAAGTACAAACTCTTCTCCTAAGAGCATGTACACCCCGCACAACCTGCACACCTTCAAGGAAACTTGTGGTATTTGTGAAGCCTCTACACCCTTGCACATGTGTGCAGTAACAAGAGACACATTGCAGAGCCTTTACACAGCACCTTCAAAGCTTAGTGGCCGTGTAGACACTTCATGCCACGTTGTGCCATGCAAGTGGCACTTCCATAGGTCTCACCATGACAAAGCATCCATCAACATATTATGCGCAATGGAGTCCATTTATCACACCTACACAATGCAAACCATCAATCGTTGCAAAAGTCAAATGATTTCATAAACAATTTCTTTTTCAATTGCTTTCTTGTGATTTGACTTCAAGGGGACATACCCATGCATGCTTCAACCATTTGGTATCGGATGGCCATTTAAAATCAGTGCACCTGCTCTTGTACCCATACTCAAATACTCTACTAATTACGATATTAAAGTTTTTGGGCTTGAATTAGTCAAATTAAAAAAAAATGAATTGAGGTACCATGGGATGTGCTCAACTGATAAAAGTATCAAGGTTTCCATTATGAAGCCTTAGGCTCAAAACCCAAGAGACGTGACAAATTGTCGAAACTATGTAAAATATCACATCCAATTCGTTGGGTGTTGCATACCCCGACAAACTAGATTGCATGCCAGTTCAAGGTGAATTTAACTTAAGAGATACACCTCAATCATGACAACTAAACCAAAGGTTACCCCAAAGAAGGGGAATTTATGAGATTAAAAAAGGATATATTTTTGGAATTGAGCCAAATGGGATGAGCTCAACTAGTAAAAACTTGGGGCCTTCTAAATGAAACCCCAAGTTTCAGATCCCAGTAGACATGATGAAGTGTTGAAATTGGGTAAAATATAGCATCCAGCCCAGGTGTCCTAATGGATGAGGCAAGTTGCAAGTCTCAAACATTTGAGCAAGTTACAACTCGGTCATGGAAACTAAGCAGAAGATTACTTCAAACGAGAGTATTTACTAAACTGAACAAAATGAAAATTGAAATTGTGAAATTTTTGTCTGAATTTCTCAATAGCAAACCTCATTCTAAAAAACAAATTTCACTCTCAAGTTGCTCACAGGTCTACCAAACAAATTAGACATGCACACCTCAGACCAAGACCCCAAAATAGCCAACTCAGATGTGGCAATAAAATATAATAGCCGTTAAAATATAAAGTCGCTAATCCCGAAAATGTCCCCAACAAAACAAATGGTTATGATGACTTATCTTTTTGATAGGATAATACTCTATAGCAATGATTATGATGATGGGACATGTGGTAGTTTAATTATGAAATATTTATGACTGCATGCCACGGTTTCTAAATATATGTAGGCATGTTTGCATTGGCATAAGACATTGGAAAGTATGCATTAGGATGGCATATTAAGTGGGATAGTATTCTGAACATGATTGATTGTAACTGGGTTGGAAAAGGGTATGTATGTACCAGTTTACACGTAAGATTAATTAATATATCACATGATTACCAGGTGTACCCGGAATATGAAAATGGTACATAATATCCACACCCACTCCAGTAATTATGCATTTAAGTTTTGGACTAGGATTAGTCAGATAAAGATTCTCAAAATCAAGGAATTTATCATATGACTTTTTTGTAACTTCAGAAGCACCCCAGATAATTCCTATTTTTAAAACAAATTACATTATCCACAATACATGTGTGAGTGTGCATGTTTGTTAAAGTTATCATCAAGCTGTCTACCAAACTAGTTAACACGAAGGATACAACGAAAATGTGCAACCTACAATCCTTGAAAACATAAATATAGAATCCATATGCTTAAAAACCCATCAACAGGCCCTTCAAAGATGGAAGAAAGCAAATCTTATGAATTCTTAAAATTCAAACAAAGTTAGATATATTTCCCGAACCTGAATGACACACAGTATATCTGGAAGACGATTTTCAGTTTCATCCACGGGGCCTGCAACAAAGTATAAATTATGAACCATAAAATGATTACAGGGAAATCGAAGTGGAATACTGATTGCTACTAACCAAGCAACACAAAAAGGTGATGTGCAGGAGCATCTGACATTAGCTGTAAATCATTTGGAGAGTTCTTATAATGAGAAGCCACATAAAGAGCCATCATGCGCTGCAGCGATCAAACAAAACATGTGGCACGCATGGAATCAAAAGTCTCGGAAACAGTTGTCAGAATAAACAAAGTTAGTTCATATAGAGAACAAAAAATAGTCAGAACTCTCACCTGCAAAAAGACTTCACTGGCTTTGTGATACGAAAAAAGAGTATCACGGTTGACATAGTAAAGCTTACACTCACTTGGGTGAGGAAGTCTGTGAATCAAAAACAAATGAGTACAGGAACAAACATAATCTGTAATACGCTTCCATGGCATGTAACAAAGCTTCTAACACTACAAATATATAAATATTTATGCACACCTCCCATCAATATTAGGAATATAGTTTGCAGCATCCAAACATAGCAACTTGTGAAGCCATGATTCAATAGGATCACCCGCACCATATCTTATAGACTCATCCAGATCCACTTTTCTGAATACTCGGCCTACCAAAATGTAAATATGTTTGCATAAATACCGGTCATCGAACCAAAGCATAAAAGAAAAGTAATGCTGACCTCTAATTTGAAACAATTGTATTTACAGGTCTCAGTTCTTTGAAGAATTTTTTTTTTTTGTTAGGATGAAGCAATATGATAAAGACTGAGAACAGCTGCTGCACCTACTTGCATTTGAAATGCATTCTACCAATGTTTCCAGTAGCCCATGTAGAACAAGAACAATCTACATAACAAATGTTCTGAACAGACACCAAAATCCTTTTATCTATGACACCACTTTGCATAGAAATTGAGACTTGAAATAAATACATTTTCATTTTTGGATAGGACTACTGCACTTTTTCATGGTAAGCAGCTTTAAATACACAAATTCAAATACATTTTTATTTTTGGCATAGATGGATAAACAAATTTGGTAAGAGAAAGGACCACATATGATTCAACAATAGAGAAACCAAAAAAAACTCAGTAATATTTTCAAAATTTATTAAAGTGCAGGAACATAAATTGAAACAACCCTCAAATATCAAAGAAACGTCAATGGGCATACCTGATACAGATCCATTGTCTGTATTAGCTGGTTTCTGACTTTGTTCTTGCAACTGTTGAATAAGCTTTAGTGAAAGTGAGCGTCCAGTGCCTTCATAGCTGTTATAATATAAATGCAACTCAATATTAGAGATGGAATGATATTTTTCCTATGCCCCTTAATTCCTCCTGCGAAACCAAATAAGAGCCAGAACTTCATTTTTTTTCCAAATTTCATTTATGTTTTTGAACATTTACCGTCCAAAAGAGACCAACTATGATAAATGGGACTGAAGAAAGATACACCATAAGAATGGTAAGAGAAGCGCCTAATGCATCTTCAATACAATAGTAATAATAGAAAATGCAAAAAACAGTGGAAAGGAAAAGAGTTAAGCCAACCCCCAAAAAGATCTAAACCAATTTGATTCTCAGCCACTTAAAGTTTTTTTTTTCAAATGCTGCATGTATCCTAAAAACTAACAAATTTAATCATAACAAACACAAATAATGACATAATTGTAAATCACATATCAATAACAAGGACAAAATGCTATGTTGAAGCATGGATTTTATGAAATAATGCAACCATAGATTAAGAAAGTTTAATAATTACCCATTCACGGTCGAACACATAAATACAAGATACGGGCCAAGTAGAGATTTTACTACTGGCAATGGAATTGCAGCAGCTTCATCAATGACCAGTAACTCCACTTGAGAAAGCTTTTGATAATCTTGAGGCCGAACGTACTGCATATCACATTATTACAATGATTTGTGCTTCAAAAACTCAATACAATGTTTACAGTAATGATTACAAATGCCAATCAGCAAATAACGATTCACACAGTAGTCTGCAAATTAAGGTAAACAGATTTCCAAATAAAATTGTCTAATTATTATTAGATATAAAAAAACGTCAATCTATTCAGTTTGAACCCAAACCTCTGGCCCACTGAAATGTAATAAAAATAAAGCTCACATATCTCCGTGGACTGGGCACTCCATAATAACCTCCAAAAACTTTAAACCAAAAAAAAAAGTGCTAAAATTCCGGGATATGATTGCTGTAAATGATAATGTCAGGCTACATAGCCATCAGTTAATCATATACTTGTGGAAGCTTGGACAGAATATGCAAGGAGAAAACCAAGAGTATAATTTCGAATGGAAGGAAAGAATAAGAAACAAATGCCTCAGTATTCATGACCTCTCCAGGTCAGTTTGAAATCAAAAAGAGGTGTCAAGACCCAAATCACAAGTTACATGATCTTCAAGAGTGCCAGTGGGGCCAACGGTAAAGGTGCCAAGAGGTTTCTCTACAATGGCTTAAAGAAACACTTCAAAGAGCAAGCCAAGCAAGCCAAACAATGAGTGAGAAATAACATGAATAAGAAGCTTAGAAGAAATTTTTGAAAAAACTACATTGATTTAAAGAGTGCGAAAGCCTCATTTCTTTACCATGAAGCTTGTTTGCAGATTACAACTTGGTTGGGAAAAAAATTGTCAAAAAAATAGATTTTCAGCCAATTGTGGGAAAAATAAAGATGACACCGGCTGTAGGCAGTCATCATAGCCATAAATCACAGAATTGGCCAGCAATATGTCCAAGGAAACAACTTGTTACTAAACTTTGCAAAAACTTACCAGAAGAGAAGCTAAAGGAAAGAACCTAGGGTGTATTCAGTCCATATTTGGTTCAGTTACAGATTTAATCCATCTGCAGATTTGTCCCATGCACATACAGGATGAACAGAGTAATTTGTCTGCTAACAAATCTGGGTGCACCCAAAAGGAATCCACAGTTTATCCGGTTAAAAAACAACAGTTTTTATTTTTATTTTTCCAGCATTAAAACATAAAGTGACAAAAATTACTTTTAAAAAACAAACAATGTAAACCCTAAAAAGTCAAACACATAACACAACACAAAACGCAAGAAAGACACTTACCCCGCATTCCTCGCAATGCATATGTAATCTCTCTTTGCTCATTTAGGGTTGATACTTCATCAATAAACATTGTTATCATCTTCTACACTAGTACGAGTGCCCATATGCTGCCGTATGCTGCCGAAGTGGTCGAGGAGCATGAAAGAAGCAGGATTATTGGATTGAATGTAAGGTTTAAATTTTTTGTTTTCATTTTGTTTTCAATCTTCACACACTTTCTTCATTCTTGTAATCATTTTAAAACATTTTTTGTCAATTATTTAACAAGTTGTCAAGTACATGTAGGCTATATAACCTAGAGTTTGTTTTTTCCTTCTCTTAAGGTGGTGGTTTTAAACATGCAGCTAGAGGGGACTATAATGTAGCAAGTTCTACCTTTGCGGGCCAACCCCGATTCAAAACCGATCAGCATTCACCACTTTAGAAGCACGTCACAGTGCTAGAGCAAGTTCCAAGTGGGGAGTGTTTTATTTGGCAATGTCATGGTTGTGAGGCTCAATAAAAAAGATCATACTGTTGGGTGAAAGCCCACTTGTGTGCGATATGCGGTCGGGGCATCAGAACTTTCTTGGGGAAGAAGGATGCACCAGTGCCAACATCAAAAATTGTTACGTAAATCAAGCAGCAGGAAGAGGCAAATGTAACACATGCTTTGAAATCAGGTCATGCTTTGGAAAATAAAGGATCTTGATTGCATAAGCCATTGGTTACCCCATCTTGTAGTGGTTCCACAATTGTGGATGCAACACATCCATTTTTGGAAACCCCCTCTACTCAAGACGGGGAGTCTACTCTTTCATGCAAGCGGGAAAAAGGACAATTGGAAAGGTCATTTTAGAACAATGCCAATGATATCATGGATGAAACAGAACACAAGGATGGGGCAACGAAGCATTCCGAGGTAAACCCAGAGAAAGTTGACTTGGATGCTTCCATCTCTCACATGTTGGCTGTCATTGCTTGACAAGGCGACTTTTTTGGCATCATAGGACCCACATGAGAGTATTAGTGTTAGAGGGAGTGCTACTCCATGTGGTTCTGATGAATCATGATGTCAATGTTGATGCTCTCAATGAAGAGCAATATGATGATGATTACAAATTTTGATGTAATAATTAATATTTAGTATGACATTTGGCATTCAGTTAGTATTCTATAAATTATCAGTAGTGTTTTGCAGCTATTTTGTTTTTATATGCATACTATGTGGTTGATTCTTGTTTATTAGGCTATAATTTTTTTATTATTTTATATGTTTTTTGTACAGGCCTATCCAAGTCATACCCAAGGCAAAAATAGCAATCACTGTATCCAAAACAAACTGGCAACTTAGGAAAAGACATGGACAAAGAAGCCCAGGAAAGAATCACTGACAAGCAGGAAAATGCCATTCAATTTGCAGAGACAGATAAGATCATTGGACATTTGAAGGATGCAGTACTATGAAATCACTATTTGCATTGATGGAAAACTGTGATTTTAATTACATGTTGCATGCAAGGACGCCACCAATTACCACCAGCCTTGGTGGATTGCAAGCAGGCTCAATGGCTGGAGGAAAGTGAGAGGGTGCACTAAAGATTCAACTTCAATAAGCTATAGCTTTGAAAACTGCGATGAAAAAGCATTAGCTATTTGTTCACTTAGACAAATTAATAACACATTGGTTGTGTGTTTGCCAAAGTAAGATAGATGGCATGGTATTTTAACAAGTAACCAATGATTGTGGGATAATGTCCACAATATAAATATGAACCAATAATTGCTTGAGAATATAAGAAGTGTCTGAAACTTATCAAGAAAAACGGTAGCATAGTGGCATGAGATTTGTTTTCTAGTGCACAGGATACTCTGCCAGATCTTGGGATCATGCTTGAAGACATTTCACGTATCACTTTACCAGCTTCACATCCACAATTAAGCAAAACCAGATTATATTTAACTTAAACATGAAAAGCTCCAGAAATCGCAGTAAATGAAGCATCAGATGCAGCTGTTGAAAAGCAATTATGCTTATCTACTTTCATTGTTAATGCTGATAAACTGCCCACATGCTTCCCACAACCTCTCAAGTTGATCACTGTGAGTGTCTCATGTGTATCTGATTTTGTTTTAGCTTTTCTGAAAATTTGTGGGGATCTGTCAATTGAGTTTATACATATTTTGCAATGTAAAAGAAAAAGTCTCACATGTGTCTTACACTTTGAGCAGTCTGTTAACATTTTTCTATCTAAAACAGGCATGGACAAATATATCCAAAGCCATATTTGAAATTCCTATGATCCTCTCTCAGCATAGCATAAGTGTTCTTTATATTTTTATTAATAGACACACACCTTGCACTTCATCAATAAATTGATATGATCTTTTCTTCCATTAACTCAAAAACAACTCGAGTCCTGTCCAAGCTTTTACATTGAGATCATATCTCTAATGTTTTAATTGAAGTTATGACTTTTGACACTGGGCTAGTAATTCGTTGCACAAAGTCCAGGGTTAACTTATTTATTCAGGTTGTAACTAAATATTTTCCCTTCTAATGAGCCAAGTTACTAGGTTCCCCTGCCAGTAATGTTCAAGCACCAGTACCGTGCTGGATACACCCCAGAGTCATACCTGCTTCAGCACCCTGCCCATGAAGAACCCAAAGCATATCCAGGTTAACAACGCTGCTTTAACAACGACGTAAAAAAAAATATTTTCAAAATTATTGTTTTTAAACAGAAACAAGAGAAAACAAAAAATATATTTACAATAGTCAGAGAATTTCAACATGTAAATTTGAAATTTTCCAGCTTTCAAAGCTGAGGAAAACAACATAAAACATCACCAATTGTATTCAGCTAAATTTGCAAATATGTAAGATGCACTGATTAAATTCAACCTTGCAAGCAAAAAGGCTTTTTGAGAACAATACAAAATCATGGTACCATAATTTGTGGTTAAATGAAACAACAATACAGACCCTTGAATCTTTTTGCTTTGAGGACAACACCTGTCCCGTGTGATAGAGGATGGATGACCCCTACTCCGTGAACTGGAGCAAGGAAAGGACATCTCGTTGTTTATTGAAGGTATTATAAAGGGGCATGCACTCATTATAGAAGAATTCAAAGCTCTTGGCATCGACAACAGCCCCAACAAATTCTCCTTCGGGAAATCAAAGCAAGTAAACTCAAGGGGCCTATGAAAGGTTCTATTCTCTGGTGATGATTCTAGCTCTCATGCAGGTTTGCTGTTTTGTTGTACTCTTTGTTCCAGGCCCTAGCTGCCCTCCAAGACCTTTGTTTCAACTGTGGGCTGGCCCTATGTTCTTTTCATTCCGGGTGAGAGACCCTTAAATATATATATATAATAAATTAATAACCTTCATATTGGTCTAAAATGTTTTGATAAACCCCTTGATATATAATATAGTATCATAGGTATTTGTAAACACTATTAATATAATATATTAATAATTGTTTATAATATATATTGTGGTAATATGTATTAATGTATTTATATTTTGACGTTTATATTAGGTAGCTTCATTAGTCTAGTTTAAAAAATAAAAAACACAAAAAACTAACTAAAATATCAGAAATTAATATATCGTATTATATATATTATTTGATGTTTAAGTTAGTTAGTTTCATTAGTCTAGTTTAAAAATTAAAAACACAAAAAAAAACTAAATCCCATCAATTATTGATATTTTAGTTAATTCTATTTATATTTGTTATTATTTTTTGTATGGACATACCCAAGATGTACCAAATCTAGGTTCCCAAAAAAATTGGCGAACACCTGCCTCTGTACCTTAATAGCTTAGCTAAAAAAAAGTGCCCGTTCTCTTTTTAGTATATGCAGTTGTATATTTTATTTTTTACAATATCTTGTCACTTTGTTTCATTTAACATTATGCCCAATTATAACATGCTTAAGCTCGCATATAACTTCCATATAATTCTAAGCTAATGCTAGTTTTATACTTTTGAGGATTTTGATTTTAAACAAAATCTTATGTTAGATCACATCAACACTGCAATCCTCTTGGAAAAATTAAATATTGGCTTACGCTACCAGAAATGAGAAACAGACAAATGATGCAAGGGGCATTGTAACAAGAAACAAGGTTGAGGAAACATGCAAAAGAAAATGTTTATGCATGAATATAAGTGTTTTCATTATCATATATCCATCAACCTTGCCGCTAAAATGGCCGAGAAAGGGCACAAAAGGTGTAGCAGAAACACATGCATTTCCAAGTTGCCTCGGAATGCATACTATCTAATATGGTACACAAAATGAAAGGCCCATAAACGCCCCATCAAGATGGGAATGTATTTCCAACCATCAGAAACAAAAACATAACTTTATGTTTTATTTCTTACAACATAGATATAAACAATCCTCTAACGATATTCATTTAAGTTATTATTTTTTTGTGGGACTTTATCTGCGTGTATTTACATCATCACAAGATGGATGACCTCCATGAGTTGTATATTGTTTTACACTAACAACATTTTCCTCTATGTATTTTTTGGTAATAATCGCAAGGCAAGGGGATCCACTTGCACACAAGCACCATAAGCAATTGTTAGGAGGAAAGGGCAGGTGGGGGGGGAGGGGGGGAAGGCATAGGAATATTGAGGGCTTCTCGCCCTCTAGTCTCTTTTCCCATTACCAAAGCTTTTGGATTATGTAATGCCTTATATGTCACCCTTGTCTCACAATTATTACCAATATATTCATTCACATAATATATAATATACCAAGTATACTAAACTTAGAGAATACTAACCCTACTAAAAAAACAACTAAACAGGCCAATAATCATATTAGCATTCTTTGAAAAAAAACAAGTAATTGGGTTAGCGCAAATACATGATTTGGTTGCAATTGTGTTAATCCCACATTGGTAAAAATTGTGAAACGGGGGCAACTTATAGGGCTTTACACGCTCCAAAAGCTTTGCCAATGGGAAAAGAGCCTAGAGGATGAGAAGCCCAAAGTTGTGGATAACGTTCACTATACCCTCCCCCGTGAATAAATGCTTTGAGGTTCTTTTGTACTAAGTAGGTCCCCTTGCCTTGTGATTATTACCAAAATACATAAGGAAAAATGACATTTATGTAAACTCGTGGAGGTCATCTTGAGATGATTAAAGCACAAATGGGTCGAATTAGAAATAAAATTTAAAAACTAGCTAAAAATTTCCATGGAAGACTTCGAATACTCAACACAAATACATGATTGGGTTGAAATTGGGTTAATTCCATAGTAATAATAATTAAAAGACAAGTAAATGCTTTAAGGTGCTTGTGTGCTAAGTGGGTCCCCTTTCCTTGCGATTAATATCAACATACAAGAGGAAAAATGCCATGATTGTAATGACCAAGCATGGAGATCATCTTGAGATGACTTAAATGCCCACGGATTAAATCCAAATAGTTTAAAAGACATAAAATATGTTCAAGTGAAAGAAATTGGGAAAAGCAAGAAAAAGCAAAATAGATTTTGATTCAAGAACTCCAATCATATGTTATAAAGTCCATGGAATATTATAAATTTAGTATGTTATTATTAACTTTGTCATATATTAAATTTTGTTTTATTTATTCAATGCAGTTATAATACTCACTTTGAAACTTAGGAAAATGCAAAAAAAAATGCGTGTATTATTCAAGCGACTAGAAAAAACTTAAAAATAACTAAAGGGAAAGTTGCTATGGGCAGCATTGGTAGGGATGTTGATTGTGGTATACAATTCTTTTTTGCTGAGAATCTTGGATCTACTACCAACAATCTTGTTGAGGTTAAAGCTATCTATAAAGGCATGCAGGAGGCCTTGAAAATTGGATGCCATAAGATCCAAGTTGAGTCGGATTCCCAGATCATTATTCACCTGCTTTCTATTAATAGATTGGACTCCTCTCCTAATTGTCGTATTGCCAAAGAGGTGTGGAAGATAAAACAACTAAAGGGAAAATTTCAAGAGGTCCAATTCAATCACATTCCTCGTGAAAGGAACAAAGTTGCTAATGGACTGGCTAACTGGGCTCTGGACAACAAGGACCTGTTGTGCTATGGCATGCTCCCTCCATGGGTCCAACAAGCTTCAGGAGGATATCAGATATATTCTTAATCTTGATTCTCTATCATGATTATTTCTTCCATTTTTTTGTTGTATGATGTTCAAACTTGGACCAATAGCTTTCAGGCTTGGCACAACCAAATATGTAATTTTGTGTTTTACATAATATAAAGGTATGTTGTTGGGGAAAAAAGATAACTTTTTTTATTGTTTCATGTTGCCTATTTTGTGTTACTATACTAGTAGTTATGATTTCAACGGCATTAAATTTGTAGGCCGATTCCATTGCTTTCATATACATTAAACTGTCTATTGGAAAGTTGGAAACATTGCACATGTAATGTCCCCGATAGTAATTTTCTAGTCCAAACGGATTATCTGAAAATCCCAACCAAAACAGCTAAGTTTAGAAGAAATATTCAAAATATATAGTGCAGATCTGAATTATTAAAGAAAAGTGTGACTTGCCTAGAGGATGCAAATCGTTCAAAACTGAAGCAAAATCATTATTTTATCATCAAAAAAAAATCAGCTGATATTAGTATTGCAAATACACAAGAAAAGTACCAGATTTTGCATCAATAGTCTGCTGGAATTATTTTATTAAAATCTGCAAAATGATAGTTACAGACTTAGCTGAAATGGAGCTTCCTCGGCCTCAAAAATATGCAAACCAGTTGATTTTGGCCTCTAAAAATATGACAAAGATGTTGGTGATGAGATCCAGGACAACCATGCCCTAGAATGTGTCAAACTCAACTCACAGGGGGGTAGATAACCCTAGATATGGCTGAATCTGAAGGTAGAAATCTGCCCCAACACTTGAGTCTTCAAAACCTAGCTGGAAACAATATAAATCTACAACTTTAGCATTCAACATTGCTAGAATTCAAAAATAGAACTTGAAAATCAATGGAAACCCCTGAATAGAGCTCCCTCTCAAAAGAAAGAAGAGTTTTCATTCTTCTTTCTAAGCTTAAAGAAGGTTTTCGTCCTCTCAAATACACTACAAAGGGTTTTCGTCCTTTGGAGTTGAAATGGCAAGCATGCAAGCTTAGACCAAAATATCATAAATTATCATGTGCAAAAACATATCTTCTCCTATGCATGGCAACCTCCTTTTATAAGTTGTCTTGGCCTTTTTGTCACCCAAAACAACCAATCAGCATCCTTTTACCTCATTTAATGTTTTCCACTTGTTTTATTTCATTCCCCCTATGGGTCGCATTTTTCCTCTAGGGACAAATAAAACATAAAGTTAATTTTTTCTTTTTCTTTTTCAATTTTGTCATAAATAAATTAACTTAAGCGCTTATAATAATATTTTATGATGCACTTTGTAATTAATTTACTATGACTTAATTTCACTTTTTCTCCTCCCTTAGCCATCAAGAAACAATGAATAGGCTAAGGGTCTTCGACTGAGAAGGGGATATTACAGCAGTTTTCGACTTTCTGCTGCATCATCTCCTTGAGAAGCATTTTGGAAGAATTCAACAAAAATACCCTTACTTTTCAGTAGTTATTTCCAGTGGTTTCACAGCTATGGGGAAAATTTTAGTCAATTCTCAGATAAACAAAATGCATACCGTAACCACTAGAACACAAGATATTTTACAAAAGCAGGTTATACCACAAGCAAATACATTAACATTTATACGCAATAACAGCCATTTAGAACAAATAAGATCGAAAGAAATTGTCAAATCTAGTGAAAGACACTAAAACCCGGCAGGGAAAAAGGGAGAGCAACACAGAAGACAATAGCAATGACAGAAGCTGCATTTTTTGGCACTGAAACACAATCCTTAGATATGGACCTATCTACATTTATATCATTTCTGAGACAGTAAAATTTGTAATAAAGAGCCATCACGCCATGCCATCAGCATTTACATGTTCAAAGAAACAGAGCATGAGTACCTGTATCGTTTGTCGATGCTGCTTGTAGATATTTACTCGAATAATAGCCTTACTAAATTCGGGATTTGTGCTCTGTACCAAGTCATAATGTGTATGCTCCTAAAAAGGAGAAAATGGAGGTTTTTTGTCAGCAGTGGACGTAGAAAAAAGTTTCATGTTAAAATATCAAAAAAGGAATATTTGAATTCAAATTTTAAAAATTGCCGTAGATGAAAATCCACTACCATTTCCAAAAAGACATTACAATACCAAAAAAGAAAAATTTGAATTCAAAATGAAAATTGCTTTTAACAGAATATTATAACCATTCCCAAAAAATTGTAGATGCCTTGTTTATATTTCCAAATTGTTAAATTTTGAATATTGCTAGATAAAAAATACACAAGATTTGATTAGAAATTATACTCGTACACTTTCATCTAGCACAAAACTAACAAACCTTGTATTCTAACGCGTCAAAACCCTTGAAAACAAACTGAAATAATGTCTTCAAGTTTTCAGGACTTGGTGCTGTGACAAAAATATTTGAGTACCTGCAAAAACGCCAGCATGCCCCATTTAACAACCAATCAATTATTTATAGAATGATGAATTTTACATTAGAAGTTTCAGTGGCATAACACTGACCCGGCAGCAATAGCCCCAGCAATAGCAAGTCCTAAAGCAGCAGACTTGCCCCGTCCTCGAGAAGCAGTTAAGGCAACAGTGCTTCTCAATGTCTTCTCAAGTATTGAATCTAGAAACGTAATCACAGCTTTCCCCTTTGCACTCCATAATATAAATTACATCAGTCATGACCAGCACTAAAAATTATCATATCACATCCTCTTCTCCAACCCTTGAGTAGGAACAAAGAGGTATAATCTTAGATAAATAAAAAAGTGTATAGGTAATGAAATTCAGATGTATTTTCAAGGAGAAAATATTCATTACCTGATCCAATGTGCGGCATTTCCCAATCAACGGCCCCACGGGCTGGTCATCACGAAGCTGCTCTTTCAGATTTTTTAGGTCCTTCTCTGCCTCTGATAAGCCATCATCGCCCTTCAGGTAAAACATAACAAAGAAGGGGAAATAAAGTAAATGTAAAGTACTAAAAGACAGAAAACCATATAAAATTAAATCCATTATGATTTTCTATACACAAGAGGATGGCAGAGGGAGCTTAACACTGTCAAAATCATTATAGCTAACCTCTGGCACTGATACTGGTGCAATGGAACGCATGTGTGATGATACAGGTAAAATATTAAGCTCATCATCCATGATCACACATGCTTTGCAAGTTGCCAAAGACAAAATGAAGCGTTCATTGAATCGCGCCACTGTGTTAAGATGAATCGCCGTCCGGAATCTCTTATGGACATCCTGAAATAATTAAGTGTTGAGCATATGACTACCGTCAAAAGAAAAGATATGAAGGTCAACCCTTTGCATCATAAATCCACATAAAACACAACCAGGCAAACTCAAAGCCAATCATCCAATGCTGGGCACCACATCTAATGTAGAACGCATACAAATTATCAGATTTCATGTATTACTCACAGAATAGAAAGCAGAAGTCCCCTTGTATACACTACAGAATAAGCATCATCCAGCTAGAATTCAAAAAGCTTGACTACAAGGCAGGGACAACAATTATACATTACTAAAACTTGGCAACTCTGGGCCTCATTTGTCTGAAGTTCCTTCGCACGCTGTCCTTACCAAAGACTAGATACTTTATTTCAATGAGTTCATTATGGATGCAGCATTATAGCTTCACGGGACGGCTGTATTAGAGCTCTGATGCCTTTGCTATTGTTGTATCTAGTTTTTTGCAGAAACCCTTGAAACAAACAATGCGGGAACTCTCTAAGGTGTTTTCAAACACATTCTTTTAGCACCAATTTTTGCCCAAGTAAAAACTGGTGTTATGATAAGACGTTTGGGTATGTAATAAGGGGCAATCAAAGAAATGTCTAAGGCATGTACTCCTTATGCGGCGATGGTGTTATAGAAACCGCAAATGAGGATAACACTGGTTCATTAAAAGACATAGAAGCTAGAGGTGTTCAACATATCATTGGGAAACATTTTCATACTTTACGGAGGCACACACTAAAGATGTGTTATTGGGATGGGCAATTGTATACTTAAAGTGTCACAAATTTGCATCAAGGTGTCGCAAACATTTGAACTCGTTAGGATCCTGGACCTTACTATTCACTACACACGGAACCGAGCTATGTAGCTAATGTTTTGAAGGATATGAACTTGAAAGGTGCCTCAACAAGTAAGAAAAATTCAGCAGAACTGATGGGACTTCACATTATCCAGTTTGGGAATCAAACATGAATACTAGGCACATATAAGGATTGTACTAATTGGAACAATCTAGGCTCAGAAATAATTCATCAAGAATATATTACAAAGGTTCATGACAATGTACAAAAATCCTTATAACTTTATGAGTCATCCTGATTTCGAAAGAGCGTCATTTTCCAACAGACAGGGGGAAGTGGATCCTGAGGGATTGGGACCACATCAGATGGAAAGGCTTTATTTTATTTGACTGTTTAAAGGCGTTTTAAATTATTCATACATTTGAATTTAAAGGATATAGCTCAGCAATTAGCATTTTTGTTGGTCCCTTTCTTGCATCCTTCAACATTTTCTTTTAAATTTAAGAGGACAGTACTTTTGCATGGCCCAGAAGGCTGTGGTAAATGCACTATCGTGACACAGGCTGCAAAGGCCTTGGGTCTACATGTTGTTGTGTGCAATTGCCATGATATTTATGGAGCTTCAGACCACAAGACATCTGGTTCTTTAGGACTTGCATTTAGGACTAGGAATGGTAGTGGAGAGTAGCACTGGCATAGTATCATTTGCATAATGAAAATATTTATACCTCATAATATTGCTAACAACTAGGACCGCAAATAGCTATAGTTTGCTTTGCATTTTCAATGACCCTACAGAAGTTTTCAGCAAAAATTATAAATAAAAATCGCCTGATCAGATCACCTTCGCACAACCCCCTAGAAGAAAGAAAGCGGGTACCCAATTCCCGACTTGAGGATATGGAAAAAACAGAGTGCAAATGCAATTATTGATCAATGCAATGAAGTGAGCACTGAAACCAAATGCGCAAAGATTATTTTCCAAGAGCTGCCAATTACATCTGTCAAATGCTTTAGAGATGTCTAGTTTGACAACACCTTCGCATTTATGCATATGAAGAGGGTGGAGTACCTCTTGGAATGAGACAAAGTTATCCTCTATTTCTCTACCTGAAACTAATGCAGATTGATTAGATGAGGTGATATACTGAAGAACAAGGTTTAGTCTCATTGCTATCAATTTGGAGAGAATTTTGAACACATGCTACAAAGGGCAATCGGTTTGTATTAGTCCAAATGATCGGCATTTGAAGCTTTTGTGATAAGGACCGGTTTTGTTGCAATGAGATGATGGAGCATTTGTTTATTTTAACTTTATTCTTCAACAAATTCCAATAAATCTGATTTTATGACTTCCCAGAAGCACTGGTAAAAGAAAGCTGGAAATCCATCTAGGTTACGTGCCGTATTTGGCTGAAAAGAGAAAAGTGACCTTTGCAATTCTTCTTCAAAAATTGGTTGAAGCAATCTCTTGCCGCTTTCCTCTGTGATTGTTTAGGGGATATGTTTGAGCAAATCCTGTGGATCTGTGAGTGAGTTGGCACTGGGCCTATCCTCTGTAAGATATTGCTGAAATTGTTTTGAACCATGATCTATTATCTCATGTGGATCTGTGAGTGAATTGGCACTGGGCATATCCTATGTAAGATATTGCTGAAATTGTTTTGAACCCTGATCTATTATCTCATGTGGGACAATGATATAGGAACCATCAAATTGATGATGTCAATGAATTGGGTTGAAATATTGTCTATTCAGTATTCACTATGAAAAACTGTGTTGGAGTCTCCTTATATGATCCCTTTTCTATTGAGATTTGATATTAGTATTACTCTTCTAGTTTTTTAAGCTCTGAAAGAGTCGGAATAAGATATTTTCTATTGGGATGCTATTTGGGTAGAGAAGCCAACAACTGGATTTGTTTTTGGGCGGCCTCTAGTTGATAGTTCGTATTGTTTACTTATTGAAAGATAATAACAAAAAACTGTTTTGTTTCATATTTTCAATTTCTTTTTGAGATATTGAAGTTTTCCTGTGAATCTGTACATTGCAAGTCCTTTGATGTTGTTGGATTCATCCCACCATTTGGCAAAATTTCCTAACACTTGCGGGTGGGATAGCCACATTTTCTCAATCTTAAAGTGAGATTTCTTATGCACTATTGATAGTCCTCATTTGAAAAACTATGGGTCAATAGTTTGGAAGAGTATTATCACTGAGTATCACCTGTAGGAGAAAGATGGTTGAAATTTAAACCAGTGATCTGCAACTACTATCTTGTCTGGTTATTCGACCACGTACTTCATCCCTTTCTGTCTGTTGAACCATGTGTATGTGCCTTGAGTATAGTCAAGATCCACCACAGAGTTATGGAATGCTAGATCTGAGAGGGTGTCATCAATTACATGATTGTATTTTGACCCACATTTTTTCTTGTTTATTGATTTTATACTGTTGAAATCTCCCTTAAGAATTTGATTCAGAAGAGTGAAGGTGGATACGTAGCATCTACTGGGTGAGGTGCTCGAACATTGTCATTTTACTGCTTCCATTAGGTCGAATTTAGATATTTATAATTCCCCAATGAAGCTGTAATTCATTTTAATAGAAGCTTCCATAAATACCCCAAGGTAGATGCTGAGTTGTATGATGTACATACCTCAAGCAATCCCCTTGGGTCATTGTTCTAGTGGTGGTGCTATATATGGTGTGCTTGTTCCCCCATATGCCATCAGTTGGGAGTGCTTTAGTATTGCCATATCAGCAAACTTCCTGTAGGAGGACCACGTCTATCGTTGCAGTTTTCACTTTGTTTCTTAGAAAACGGCATTCCTTGGGTAACGGTGAGTATACTTTATCTAATGTCAATCCACAGACAAAATTTCACCATGTGACATGCAAAGTATATGCAGAATTACAAGTTCTTTCTCAGGCTAAGGTTTCTCTTACATGCACACACAACTACTGGCAGGGAGTGTGTTCAGGAAGTGTTAGAAATAAGGTAAAGAATGGATGAATTGCCTAAATTTCTAGTGACACAGTTCATGATATAGTTGTAGTACGGTAAAGTGTTAATTAAAAAATAATTGCTGACATGATTTGTTAGTGCTTTGTGGGTATTTTGTTATGAGATTAATAAAGCTTGTTGTACATTGGTAGTGACAGTTGTGGGAACCATCAACCGCTGGGCTCTGCCCTTTAAGTAGGCATAAAGAATGCAGGGTTAAGGGCACTTGTATCAGGTCCTCCCTGAACTAGGAACATTGTAATAGAACTTGTATTGAGAAATACAAAGATGATGTTGTTCTATACCTTGTTATGGAATCCAGGTATGTACTAGCACTTTCTATTCTATGTTGCTGTTCTTGCTAATCTAGTATCTCAGTAGACTATATCTATACTACATTTTGGCGCCATGCCTTAGACAGGACTCAGATCACATTGCACATAGAAGTGGGCTGTCAATCCTCTTGACAAACATTCTTATTAACCATGACATGGGAAACTAATGGACCAACAGATCCAAGAAATTGTCAAAACAAAACAGCAAGAAGAACTTGCAAAAGACTTCTAATGCCTGTTGGATTTCTCCGTATGAGAACACTTCCGGAAGGAAGCCACTAGAACCCAAGTGCCATCAGATTCCATCTGGGGCAACTTGGCAATTAATAAAAACGTAGAACAGCTACTTGACCACCTTCCAAGACTCCTTGCCAGGCATTACATAATATTGACAAATCTTCGAGCCAATCTTGACTAAAGAGATTAGAAGGCAAGAAATATTGCAACGGTACGAGGAAAGGCAAAGCCAGGAAAAAGATTAGAAATCGAACAAGTGTCGATGCTATTCACACCAAACAAAAGGATGGCAAAGAAGACAGCCATAAAGCAAAGGAAGTCAAAACTCAGAGATCATTCCGTCTTAGAACAAGAGAGACGGCAACAGTTACAATAAGCAACCACTTCAAGAAATAAAAAATGACAAAGCAGAAGCCCAAGCATAAGTGTAAGCAAGATCCAAAGAAGGAACAAAGAGAGGCTTCAGTCGGCACCAACACAAGTGATTGACACTCTGCACCATAGTTCAAAAAATCGTTATCGGCGATTAATCGGCAGGCCAAATTTTGACTCGGAAATCGGGAATCGGCATTAATCGGCAACTTTATCGCTACTTTTAAAAACATTTAAATTCATAAAATAAACTTAAATTAAATGTAAAAACAATGTTAAATGATGCGAGAAGTGACTCTATGAATTTTTTTAATCTATAAAAATACTTACGAGTTACAATTAAATACATAAAGTCACTATCACAAGGTAGAATTTAACAACTAAGTATTTAATAGAGTCACTAAATATTAAATTAATATTACAACTAAATTAATATTACAAGTGACAATATTAATCTATTAAATACTATACAACTAAATTAATATTACAAGTTACAATTAAATACATAGAGTTAATATTAGAAAATTTATTGTAAGTTAATATTACAAGTCAGAATTTTAGGTACAAGTTACAATTAAATTCTAGTGATACATTAAAAAATTAAATACAAGTTACAAGGAAAGTTTAAAGTTTACAAATTGGATTGAGAAATAACGGGAATGACTGTAAATAAAAGAATCGAAATCGTGAGGGCAAGGATTTTTTCTTTTGCGAGTTATGATTTATTGAAATGAGTTAGGATTTATTGAAACCACCTTGGAATGGCAAGAAACGAATCTTAGGAGGAAAAATGAGCCACACAAGAGAAAATATAAGTCGCAGGAGGAAAAACGAGCCATGCAGGAGAAAAAATGAGTCAAATTTGGGCATTTTTTGCATATATACCTAAACTAAATGATTTTCCACGATTTTTCGAGTGAGTTTCCACGATTTGTTAGGGCATTTATCGCTGGAAATCGCCAATTTATCGGCACTAAAAAAATCGCGATTTATTGAAAGATTAATCGTTTTGCATGTTCAAAAAGATAAATCGCGATTATTGTCCGATTAATCGCGATTTTTAGAACATAGCTCTACACCACTCTCTATAACACGGTGGGAGTAGATTGTTAAGCCTCTAGGGATATGGTTGCAGAGACCCTCAGCAGGTCCAACAAAATCTAGTGAGGAGGATAGAACTCAAACCTCCCCTTTGGAGAGAAGTGCCCTCTCAGATAGAGAGATTGAAAATGACTTCCTCGCAGAGATTGAACAGGTTACGTATGAATCAAACATACGCAGGATTGAAGAAGTATTGACTTAAAACCCTTCCCCAATTACTCCAACGCAGCCAGAACAATCAGAGTGGCGATATAGGGGTAATAGCCCTAAAAGGGAATCTAAAGGTAAGCAAGACAAAATACAGATAACTGCCAAAGGACAGGTTGTTACAGACATGTCCGAGAGTGCAAAGGAATGTCCAACAGAAGTATTGACTGAAAACCCTTCCCCAATTACTCCAACACAGCCAGAACAATCAGAGTGGCGATATAGGGGTAATAGCCCTAAAAGGGAATCTAAAGGTAAGCAAGACAAAATACAGATAACTGCCAAAGGACAGGTTGGTACAGACATGTACGAGAGTGCGAAGGAATGTCCAACACAAACTGCCCCAAGGAGGAAGATTGTATTAGGTGTACCACTTCAAAAAACTCCACAACCCACAACCAAGCGTACCCATCACCAAAAAACAGAAGTCACCCAAATTCAATGGAGACGACTCCAAAGATCCAATGCAGCACACTTTGAAAACTGTAACTTATGAAATGTACAAATAGCAAAAGACGTATTGGTATTGCCAACTCTGTTTTAAACCGATAGCACATCCAGTTCTAAATATGGAAAATATGTCCTAAAACACACTTTTGGTAGAGCTCTTGTTAAAATTTTATTAAATAAACTTTGATTTTCTTCGTAGTTTTGGATCAAATTTTGTGGGCATGACATTTTAGAATGTGTGTCGCTTAATGGATTGCCAATGGGCAGACAAACGAACGTACATGGCTTTCATGCTTTCCAACCATCTTGCAAGGGGTGACTATTGATTGCTACTCAAAGGCACCAGCAACTGACAAAGTGACATGGAGAACTCTCGAGGCTACCTTCGAAAAAGAATTCAAACTTCTCCGAGACAACATTGAGATTGTAGCTGATATCTACAAAATTCGTCAAGGTAAGCATGAGACAATGCGAGCATACAATCGAGGACTTAAGTAGATGTTTGGAAAACTTGAGGAGGTAGTCGATGGTCTAAAAAATAGATAGTTCATTAAAGGGCTGGTCCCTTCACCAAGAAAGAAAAATGAAGGTGGCCCCACCTTCGTCATACAAGGATGATTATAAATTTATAATAGAGAAATGGACATTGAGAGCAAGAATGAAAGATTGTCCTCACACATACAGAGTGAAGAAAAGGACTTAATGATCCAAGTTCAGTATGAGCCCTTCAAAGGGATATGCTCCACATGAGGAGAGAATTGAAAAAAGAAGACAAAGAAGAAGAAAAAGATCCTTGGTGCATCGATCACAAAGCATAAGAGCCTATAATGACCAATTGTCTGAGAAGAAAATTTTGTCAAGCCAATGGACGTGATGTAAAAAGTTCGATTTAAAAAAGGGAGTGCCCAAGTCCTCCTCACCCAAGGAGAACCTTCAACACCATCTACCACCCCGCCAAATCCCCAAGGCAATGCTTCACCAAGGCCATCACTGGGTGGATACAGAAATCAATGGAATGATACAAGACAACCTAACAACATGGGGGATGGCGGTATCCACACTCAATATGATGACCAAGGTCGACAAATGGTCCAATGCCAAAAGTGCAACAAATGGGAGCAATTCACAACAAATTGCCCAACCAATCAAGTCAACACTAGACTTATGTGTTCTTTGTATGGTCCAAGGGATCATAAGGATGCCAGCATCCCTAAACAAGAAACCATCAACGTGATTGATGTAAGCAAAAAAGAGGTGTTCACAATCACTAGAGGCCAAGAAAAACAGATAAATTATTCAAACCTGTAGACGAAGAAATCACGCATGGCTGAAGCAAGGATGCAATTAGAATAAGAAATGAGGGAAGAGCATAGACCTCCCCATGAAAGTACAAGAAGCTAACCAATCGGCTTAGTCAAGCATAGATGTGAGCCAAGTGTTGCATACCACTATTCCTATAAAAGTAATTTACCTACTTCAAACCATCCCAAAGCTCAAAAATGTCTTAACCACTATTGTACATGATACCAACTATAACGCAGAACAGGCAACACACCTGTATCTAAAGGAAGAGCAAGGAAGACAAAGTGGAAGAACCTTCAGAGCCCATTGTTGAACCCCCTTGGCCGAGAGAATGGGTAATTGACCCAATGCTACTAACAATGAATTTAGCTCCAAGGCCAGTTGTCCACATGGAAATTTTGGGCTCCAAACCTTACCAATACTATTATTGATGGTAGTTCCATAGTAAACGTGCTTCCAGAAGAAACTTGGAAGAGACTTGGAAAACCCACTATTTCAGCCACCAACATTCCACTTAGTTGCAGCTGATCGAAACAATATACAAGTGTTGGGAGTGCTCATAGTGTACAATGTAATCATCAACATCCAGCCATTCATACTATATTTTGCAGGCATCTCCTTAAAGAAGAAAGCCAATGATGCTTTAATGGATGGGGTTGGTTAATAGCAATGAAAGCAAATCGCAATTGGAAGAAAAATCTCCTCTCCATTTAAGAACATAGGCAGGAGATACATCATAGAATTAAGTACCTCATCGAATGATGATGACTCGTCAAACACTGATACAAAAGAGAGGGAGTAAGAACACTTGTGGCTTGTGAACCAAGGTTCAATCGAACCAAATCAAGAGGGTCTATAAGAATTACACATGCTCAAAAGATGAAACAAATTCCCTCAATGGTCTCTTCTATTGACAGATGGATGCCTACAAATAATTTTTGACTTGAGGGTAACTTCGTCTAGGTCGTGCAAATAGAAGAAAATGAAGGGTTCGTAGCAGACACTTTTGAACCAAGAAGTAGACAACATGCCAGGAAGAAACTAAAGGCTATAGCTTCTAATCAAGTAGAACCATCTTCACCATGTTTTACCTACCCTCCAGAGTTCACAAAATTCCTAATAGGTGATGCAGAGATAAAGGAAGAACCTACTCACCAGTTCAAAGGGGTAACCGGTATGGAATACAAAGAACTATCCACGATCAAGGGCAGCCTTTGAGCCAATGACAAACTTCAAATGATCAGAATGGGGAATGATTGGAACCCACTGTTGAAAGCTACAACATTTCAAATATGTATGGAATATAAGGATGTGTTTCCATGGAACCACAAATATTTGAAGGGTGTGCTAACAGAGATGTGCATACATACAGTTTTGTTGGTTCTAAATGCTCAACCAATATGGAGGAGAGCTTATAAAATGAACCGGAGCCATCCATCCAAGGTCCAGGAAGAGATCGAAAAGATGTTAGAGGAGGTATAACCTTCCAAGTTCAAACAAATGAATGGGTGTCCCCAATAGTGATCGTCCTTAAGGAGTGATCAGCACAAATAGGGATATGTGTCAACTTCAAAAGCCTAAAAAGAATTATTATCAAGGACCCATTTACAAACTCTATACTAGAGAAAGTAGTCGGACATTTGATTTGCTCCGTTATGGACAAGTTCTTGGGCTAAAATCAAATCAGCATTACAGAAAAAATAAAATGAAGATCTTTTTTACAGTGGAGAATGGAGTCTATGCTTATAACCAAATGCCCTTCGAACTTTGCAATGCTTTAGCCACTTTCCAAAGGATCATTCTACACATCTTTGACCAAATTGCCACAAGTAACTCCAAACCTTTTCTTGAGGACTGGTCAATTTAAAGTGGTAACGAATCCCACTTGAGGGCCCTCATAGAATGCATGAGACAATGTCAAGCAGCAAAATAGGTTCTAAATCCAAAGAAGTGTCATTCATGGTCTCACAAAACAAGCTTCTTGGACATATAATGTGCAAAGTGGGTTTGAAGACAGATCTACACAAGAAGAGAGTAATGATTGGAGGCACCCAAGGACGTCACTATGGTAAAATCCTTCTTGGGCCTCGTTGGGTATTTCCAACGCTTCATAATAAAATTGCTCAAATCTCTCACCCTCTAGACGTCCTAACAAGAATGAGGACTCCATTCATATGGTCCAATGAACATGAGCAAGCATTCAAAGAATTGAAAGTTCGGTTGATCAGTTCCTTTACACTTGTCTACCCAAACTATGGCAAGGATTTTCAAGTCCACGTAGATGCCTCCAAATATGCAATTGCAACGACAATAGCCCAATTTGGAACCTCGGGACTAGACCACCTGGTGTTCTTTATAATTAGACTCATGTCCAATCTTCAGAAGAATCTTAGTACCACCAAAACTAGAAGCTCTCAATATGGTGCATATGGTGTAGAAGTTTCAACATTACCTACTAGCAACCCCCCTTACTTTTTATGTGGACCATGAGGCATTATTATACTTAATCAATAAGCCTATTCATTATCCAAGGCAGGATAAGTGGATGTTTGATGTTGCTACAAGATTTCACATTCAAGATCATTCTAAGACCTGGCAAGAGCCATGTAATAGTTAACCAACTCTCTCAAATAAAATCATGAGAACCTACAAAGGTTGTTGATGAAGATTTCCCAGATGCTCATCTCTTCCAAATTGTGAAGGTTCCAATCTCGTAAGGGCAGAATGGGGACTATTAATCTACACCATCCTTCCCAAATGATATGCAACTCACCACAAGAAGGAAATTGGGATTATAGGCCCAAACATTCCAATTAATACAAAGGTGGTTGTATAAAATGGGCCCAAACCACACCCTGCTTCAATGCATGTTAAAAGAGGATCCACTAGTAGAAGCACATGGAGGGCCATCCAAAGGCCATATGAGACTTGATACCACTACAAGAAAGATGCTCCTGGTGGCATCATGGTGATCAACTCTACACCATGATGTCAGAGAGTGGGTCCTCAACTGTGATACATGTCAAAGAATAGGCAAACCTCTAAAAAGGGACTTTATGCCACTATAGCCTTCCCATCCCCAAGAACTATTTGGGCAGGGGGGATTGGATTTTGTGGGACCCTTGAAAGTGCAAGACGCATCAAAACAAGAAAATTGTGGTGGCCATAGAGTACTTGACAAAGTGGGTAGAAGTGAGGGCCTTGCCAAACAACAATGGTCAAAGTACTACAAGGGTTATCTATGAATAATAATGACTAGGTTCAAAACTCCCATAGAAATGACAAGTTATCATGATGGGCCTTTTCAATCACGCAATTTGCCTAATCACTTCTAAGTTATGAATCATACACTCACTTTCGATTCCGTACTATCCAAGGGCAAATGGCCAAGCAGAAACCACCAACAAAGTGTTAATCTCTATAATCCAACGTCGTGTGGGGTAGAAGGCAAGGATTAGGAAAAATGCTAACTAGAGGCATTGTGGATGTATTGTATGGCCTATGAAGCAATGACAAGCCATATACCATTCCAATCAATGTAGAGGTAGGAAGCAGGAGTTCCACTAGAGTATGTAGTACCAAGTTTAAGGGTGGCAATAGAAAATAGACTTAGCAATGAGGAAAGTCTTATGGAACAGCTTACCTGGTTGAACAGACTAGATGAGTGACTGCTAATGGCACAATGGGAATCATAAACCCTGCAAACCAAGTGGAAGTTTTGGCACAACAAACACCTTGGACATGAATTTTAAATTTGTAACCTTGGTCCTTAATTATAACATGAGCATGAAATAAGAGGAGCCAAATTTAAAGTAATGTGGCTTGGACCATCTACAATTACAAAGATCCTAGAAAACGAAGCAATGCAGCTAGAATGTTTGAGTGGACCATGATTAAAGATACGGTGAACGATTCCAAGTTAAAAATATATTGAACCAGAATAGAGGGGATCAATGTCATAGACATCAAATACTCGTGCAAAGAAAAAAAGAAAAGCAAAGGTAAAAAAAAATTATATTAAAAATGTTAATGGAATATTGATAAGTCACTATGTCCCCATAAGTCTTAAATGGCCCCCAATATAACCAACATCCATTACTATATCTAACACCTAAACGCCCTATTTTTGTAATAACGTATGAAAGCCTCTTAATAAAATGGCCTAAACACCATACCCTTTCTATAAAGTATGAACACCCCCTTTTAAAAAGCCTTAAACCCCCTTATTGAGCAAAAGCCCCGAACATCTAAGAAAATTTCACGAACATTGCCTCTGAATGTTCACCCTTGAACGTCCCACCCCTTAATGTTGCAGCCCTGAATGTCATGCTACTGAACATGCATCCCTGAGCGTCATTCTACTAAATGTTGCACCCATGAATGCCCTTTTTTTGAATGCAAAGAAAAAAGAAAAGCAAAGGTACAAAAAAATTTATATTAAAAATGTTAATTCAATATTGATAAGTTACTATGTCCCCATAAGTCTTAAATGGGCCCCCAATATAACCAACATCCAGTAATATATCTAACACCTAAACGCCCTATTTTTGTAATGACATATGAAAGCCCCCTCTTAATAAAAAGCCCTAAACACCATACCCTTTCTATAAAGCATGAACACCCCCTTTTAAAAAGCCTTGAGCCCCCTTGTTGAGCAAAAGCCCCAAACATCCAAGAAAATCACAAACATTGCCTCTGAATGTTCACCCTTGAACGTCCCACCCCTTAATGTTGCAGCCCTGAATGTCATGCTACTGAACATGCATCCCTGAGCGTCATTCTACTAAATGTTGCACCCATGAATGCACATTTTTTGAATGCACACCTAAACACTACCCTCCTGAACATTGACCCCTAAACGCCCTCGACATGATATTAATTTGTATGCTCAGTATGATATAGACATCCAAACTCAAACAGAACATCAAACACCCCACCTTTTTTAAGATCGTGTTAAGGCTCAACACCCATCCCAAGTTCAAAGCTTTGCTTCTGAAGGTCCCCTTTGAAGACTCCTTCCCTGAAGACGTGCTGCTTCTGAATGGCCTTGCCTTGCTGAACAGCCTTGCCCTGTTGTACACCCCTCTCCTCCCAGACATCCCCTCGAGAGCCATCAAACTTCCTCTCCTTGAATGCCATCGAACTCCCACATAGTCATACGGTGTTGGTGGTGTCTATAGGGAGTCGTACAATGTTGGTGGTGTCCATAGGGAGCCGTACACCTGTTAGAAAAAGCCACTCCAAGCTCCCAACCATTTCATTCACTTTCACACACAGGTGCAGGAAAAATTTCAAAAATTAAAGTGATTGGTTACAGGAAGGGGATATAGTGAATAAATTCAGATTTTTGCTTCCAATGGAAGAAAGGTCGGTATGAAATCAACGTATAGTTTAACTCTAGCTTTTGAAAGCAATGTTGATGCAGGGTTTGGAGAAAAAGCAAAAATCCAAGGTCCTATCCCAATAGAAAATAACTACGTGAACAAGAAATTCAGAAGGTATTTGATGATAAACAATTCAGATTTTGTGGCAGCAGTTATGTCTGAAAAATATTAAAAAGCCCTGCTATCAACCACGGCCCTGTTAGGCCCATCTTTATCATGGCAGAAGAATGCCCTAGATAAGGCATTCAAATGATTTGGGGCAGCCAAGAAAGGCCACATAAACCCCAAGCCATCTTCTACAGCTGCCTTAAGGATGACTTGAACTTTTTTTTTGTGAGGTGACCTAAGTTGGCTTGACCCATTTGGGTTACAAGTCTTAAGGCGTGTATAAGAGTGGAAGTTGGTGGGTCGATCCCATCCTCCTCACTCTTCCCTTTGGTTTTTACATTAATAACTTTAAAATGTTTCGGAGAATCAAGCTGGCAGTAACAGCAACAGATTTGCTAGCCTTCAACCTGATAATGAGGAGATAGATTCGAAGGAAATCATTGAATCCAAATCCCAGAGACTCGGATAAATAAAACTGATGCAGAAGTAGAACAAAAAGAAGGGGAAGACACCAATCAACAAGCAGTAATTCTGGTAACTAAAAAGAAGAGGAAGCTCGAAATACTTTGAAAAACTATCAGCAAAAAACCCAATTTCAGGAGCAATTTGATCACCAGCACATTCAAGCGAACGGATTTGAAGGAACGGAGAAAACTTTGATTATTATGCCCAACCTTGCAGACACACAGCAAGCAGATTTGCCTTTAGGAGTGTCTCAAGAAAAATGAAAAAAACTGAGAATGGATACAAATATCAAACCAAGACAAAAATCCAATCAGACCAACCTAGAAAAGGAAGGTCAAAAGCTGAGTAATGCAGGAACAGAAAGGGATTTGTCCCAAATTTTTAATCAATCTTCACAATGAAAGTAATCACGTGGAATATAAGAGGGCTAAAAGGAAGTCATTCCAAGATTATGGAAATTAAAAGAAGGATTCATACTAATCATCCTCAAGATGGTGTTTGTTTTAGGAAACTAAAGCATCGATTGAGCTTATGAATGTTCTTGTGGAAAGGATATGGTCTAAAGCCAAGATTTTATCTCTTAGTTCTCATGGAGCTTCAGGGGGTGGTAACGTGTTTCTGGGCTGAAGATGATTACAGTCTTGAACTCATGTGGTAGCAAAGGTGTTTTGATGTTGCATGCTTATTCCCGAATCAGGATGGAGGCTCAACTGGTTCTCTTCATTAATACAGATGCTCCCACTAGTACGGAAGAAAAATTATGACAATGGCAGCACATTGAATTTTTGATCAGATCCTTTCCCGATGTTTTGGTGATCCTTGGAGGAGATTTTAACACTATACTAAGTCTTGAGGAAAAGCGAGGAGGTAATACTAATTTAGATGCAAGTTCAATTAATATGGCCAGTTTCATTCAATCTCTTCACCTAGTGGATGTTCCGCCTGGCAATGGGATGATGACTTGGTCCAATAAAAGACAAGGTCTTGACTGTATCCTTGAACGACTTGATAGGTTTCTATTGTCCGAGGACTGGTGGATCGAGTATATTCCAAAGGCTCAGATTCTCAATAACATTGGTTCGGATCATTTGCCAGTTTGTTTGGAATTGGGAAAATCAGTCCCATGTTATGCTCCTTTTAGATTCCAATTGATATGGCTTCGTCATGATAATATTGACAATCTTATCCATCAGTGGTGGTTGGAAGGTAAACCCAGATATGGTACACATGTTCTCTTTTGTCCAACGCCTGAAGTACCTTAAGGCCAAACTAAAAACTTGGAAATGGACAAAGTTTGGGGATATCAAGGAGAAGAAAGAACAGCTTATAAAACAATTGGAAGAGCTCATCTATCATGTACTCACCTCGAGAAATAGTGTTGAGCTACTCCAACAGGAACTTCGTCTAAAGGCTGATCATCGTGAGTGGGAAACAAGAGAGGAATTATGTGGCAGCAAAAGTCCAGAATACAGTGGTTAAAAGGCAACAAAATTCACGCTTTTTTCACAAATCATTGCTGGCAAGGAGAGCTCATAATCATATTAACTCTTTAGCCAAGGAGGATGGTACGAAAAAGTATTCTTTGTAAAGAATGCACCATATAGCTAAGGAGTTTTTCTCCCAATTATTCTCAGTAGAGCCGCTAGATGAGATAACCCAAACAGAGGTGTTGACCACTATTACTCGGCTTATTTCTGACCAGGATAATATGGAGCTTAATCTACCTGTTACGGAAAGTGAACTGCAGTGGGTGGTGTTCAGTATGAAGAAAGGAAAGACCGCAGGTCCTGATGATTTCCCAATAGAATTCTGTCAATTTTTTTGGGATATTCTCAAAGGAGAGCTACTCCAAGTGGTGGTGGAAGAGGTGAGAAAGGCTAAAACAATGCTAAAGGAAATTAATAAAACCTTCACAGCTCTGATTCCTAAAACATCAAAAATGGAGGATATATTTGGATTCAGACCTATAGCTTTATGCAGTGTTTTATATAAAATTATCACAAAAGGCATGCCCGAAAGGATGAAACCTTTTCTACATAAGGTCATATCTCCTGAACAAGGGAGATTTGTTCTAGGCCGGCAGATCCATGATGAGATAGTATTAGCCCAGGAAGCTTTACACTCTAGGGATATCCAGAAATCTCCTGCTATGTTTGTCAGACTTTATCTTTCTAATGCCTATGATAGAGTGGACTCGGGTTATTTATGTAAATTTTTGGCTCAGTATGAATTTCTGGTGAATGGATAGAATGGGTTCGTGCTTGCTTGTCCTCAGTTTCCTTCTCAGTTATTGTTAATGGGAGTCCTACTGATTTTCTCTGCCTCTCAAGGGATTCGATGGGGTAATCCTTTATCCCCCTTCTTATTTATCATTTTGGCTGAGTGCCTCAGCAGATTGACCACCAATGCCCATTGGGATAAGAAGATTAGCAGTATCAAACTGGCTACAGGGGTCCGTCCTCTTACTCACAATTTGTGGATGATTCAAAAAACTCACCTGGAAGCACACCAAATGCAAAAAACTCTTCAGGTGTTTTCAAAAGCTACTGGTCAATTGGTCAATCATGCCAAATCTAGCATCATTTTTTTCCATTGTTCTAGAAAAAAGAGGAACAAATTCTTGCTAACTTCCAGTTCTGAAAAGGTTTTCTTCCACTCCAATACTTGGGAGCTCCTCTGGCAGCTAAACAAATAAAAGATTGGACATGGCTTCTAAAGATAAGAAAAATGAAATTGCAAAAATGGACAAATAGATGGCTCTCTTTTGGAGGACGAATAACTTTGGTTAAGGCTGTCCTCCAAGCTTTGCCCATATATGTATCCTGCATCTTGAATATTCCTATTGGAATTCTAAAACAATTGGATTCTCTATGTCAGAAATTCATTTGGAGTGGAGTACAGGAAGGAAAAAAATGCCCACTAGTCAAATGGGAGATTCTATGCCAACCAAAAAAAAGAGGGTGGATTAGGATTCAGATCTACTTCAACGCATAACAGAGCTTTCACAGCAAAACTCTATTGGAGATTGTTAAATGCTCCACATGATTTGTTGGCTGCTAATATTAGAGCCAAATATGTTGAAAACAACCCACTGGAGCAGATTATTTGGTTGACTCTTCCTTCTAAAGGTTCCCCCATCATTTCAGGTCCAAGACTTGGTGAAGAGTTGATTAAAAGATTTTCCTTCTGGATAATTAATAATGGCCACATAACAAACTTCTAGATTGATTCATGGGATGGCCATCCGCCACTTATTACTCAGCATCCTGAGTTACAGACAAACTATGAAATCTCTTCATGAAAAAGGTTGGATTAAGGTTGCCAAATATTGTAAGACCACTACCCATCAGTGGGAAATTGGACAATGTTGGATTCCCACTTAGAAATGGCCAATCAGGCTAGGGGAGGAAAAACAACAATTGATTCCCTATCTCTTTCAAATTTCAACTTCTCCAAAGCCAGATTCTTTAGCATGTGGAAAAAGTTCTATAGGGATCTACTCGGACTCTTTTGGATATGCTTCTATTTGTCAGGTAGCTCCTCATCCCCTTAGGAATATTTTCTATCATTTGTGGCAGCCAACTTTAAGGCCCAAAGTGAGCTTTTTTGTGTGGTTGGTTTAAGGAGAAGAATTTTAACTGGAGATAGGCTTATAAAATGAGGATTTTACAGCCCTTTCCGATGAACTATAGCAGCTTTAGTCAATTATAGACAAAAAGACTAAATTTAGGTATATGACAAGCTACAGGTAGTGTCTAAACATGATGAGGATGGATAAAAATATATACAAAAGATGAAAATTATAGGCCACATAAGGTACACCTAGACCATTAATATTCCAAAAGAAGATTTGCATTTGGAGGGAGACAGTGGTTTTGATCTCTTCAGTCCTTTGCGGGCACAGAAATTCATATGAATGAGATTCCATGTGAACCATCTCGTATTTTGTATCAAGCTTGGGAATGATACATTCTTCCTCTAATATTCTTGAAAGGAGGGTCTCCTTTTTCTACTTACTTGTGGCCATTAGTTTAGGTTCCCAAACCAGCCAGTTTTGGGGGAATACGATCCTTATGTGGCCTGATATTTTCTTTACTTGGCTTTCTTTTGATTTGACTAGAACTACTAAGTTTTGGTGGCGAACGTAACTAGAGGTGAGAGTTGACCTTTTTTATCTGTCCATGTGGTGGACATGGGCAGGTCCGCTGAGTTGATTGCACCCTAAGATTTATAAAAAACTCCGTCTCGCCATCTAAATCTGCTAGAACTGCAAAAGAATTATGTTAGAAGACTAGATCTATTTTTTGTGGAGAAGCTTTCTCTTTTCTCGCGTATGCTCCATGAAATTTTTTCCCTCGTGATGTATCATTGACTTCCATTGGTAGATGGCTTTGTGGCCTTGTTTGAGCTCATTGACTTTGCTGATTGTGTGCCAATTCTTTTCCTTTGGCATTGTTTCAGCTTTTGTTGGTGGCTACCTCTCTAGAACTGCTCTGGTCTGGTCATGAGCTTCCTGACGATGGTAAATTCATGCCAGATGCAAATGTTCATGGCAGAATCAACACTGGAATGGGATAATCTTGTAATCATCAGGTTGTTCCCATTATATTCCTCTAGTGTCCAAAATAAATTGATCGATAAAGGATTTTTTGAGGTCATTATTAACACAAACCCTTGAATATTTGAGCGTTCTTAGGTTTCTCGTGAACCCTGAGGCTACTATGTATCCTCCTATAGCAATCCCTACTTTTTGCAGGAATTGCTGTTGCCAGTATTCACTTGGGAGCAGAGAAAGACGAGGCCAAAGCATGACTGTTGTAGTAAGTCTTCCATTAGATCAAATGCATGAGGAGGCCTGATTTTCTCATAAACTAATGTCTCCCTTGGATGATCTGGTCTTTTTCTAGCTTGGATGAAAAGATTGCCATGAAATAACCCTTTGGCATCATGACTATTTCAGCAGATCCATTAGGCTCCAAGTTTTCATTTACATGCTTTAAGAATTTTCAGGCTTGGAAAAGCTCCCATGAATCTACATATCAGAACTTATTCTTTAAAGGAACACAGGGAATGTTCTATTTCATCTACTATGAAGGAGACATCTGGCTGCAATTCCAACTTGAGATAGCAACCATTCTCCTTTTTGACAGGGAAGTTAGGGCAGGCTATGGCTCTTTTGACATGTTGTTTGAGATTAGTTTTCAAATTTTCTTTATAAATCTGGTCAGATTCATGAGAAAGTGCAAATTTGAAGTTTTGTTAAAAGACAACGAAGATGATAGAAAGAAGGCCAATAGCCTCCTTGGGGGTGAATCTCAAGGTCTGATCAGCTTACTGCTGATTTCCTATCTGAACTGGTGAAAGCGCAGGTGGGGGTTGTCAAGTTCAGCAAGAAAAATTGAGAGGCTAGCGTATACACCTTATTTTCACTTAATGAAGATTTATTTTTCAGGACTCATCGGCGCATTAGTCTCCCTAAATATACGTGCTAAGGAGATTAGTTTCCGCATTTGAATTCGTGTTCGGATTCGCATAGGATAAAATTCGTGAAAAAATCTCAACGATAAAATTCGTGATTAAATTCAACTATAAGAAATATTCATTTTAAAAAAGATAGATTTTATATCATATAATTTAAATTTTAACAATATAATATAAAAAGTTCGAACAACTCTTAATAAGAAAGAAACATTTTTTATAGCATATAATTTATTAAATTTTAACAATACAAAATTAAAAATGATAAATATAGTTTTATCATTTTTAATTTAAATATTATAAAACAATTTAAATATTATAAACGGTTTTATTAAATATGATAAAGTATAAACTATATTAAATAGTAAAACATTAACTAAAAACTTATTAAAAAATTAATCTTTTACATGCGTATTTGTAATATTGTATTGAATAAAGAAAAAATATATATGCCCTAAACTAAAGCTAAGAGCCTAAAACTGAACTGGTTGAGCGAGTGTTAGGCTAAGAGTGGAGTCTTAGTTTGTGTGTCTTAGACCATTGATCGGAGTATACCACTCTTTTGTGTTTGTGCCAGTGATTTCAGATTTTGAATGGAATTTCCAGTTCAACACAAGCGAATAACTACTCACTATTCAAGTCTGTCACACTTCCTCCACTTTGGTTCACGCTTCCTCTGCTTTGATTCATGCTTCAACTTCAATAAAAATCGCTGTCCAACCGATGTGTAAACAAATTCACGATTTTCAGCGAATTTTTTTTGGTGGGTTGAAAAATGCTGAATTTTGAATTTCTGGGTTTAAATACGACGAATGTGGTTACTAAGCTAAGGAGTACGGTTGGGATTCAAATGGAATGAATTTTAACACATCGTGAGAGATCATTGTGACTTGTCCCTTTCCTGCCACCACCTTATACCACCTTCACATCAGTTTCAGCTTGCCTCCTTAGGTTAATGTTTCCTTATCTTCCTCCATTTCTCTCCATTTTGCTTGCTCGTGGCTGATGATATTGGTTAAGATTGAGTCATGACTTCTAGGGTGGTGTGAGTCCGTATGTAAAGGGTTCTCATTTGTCAATTCTTATGCCCTACTCATGCTTGCACTTGCAAATCACATGTGGAAGGAGAAGAGGTCTCGGAGTTTAATTGAGCTTACATTGAGGAAAACAACTTGGAGCATTGGGCCATTGAAGAACACCAAGAATATGAGCTAGACCAGGAAGGTCTACCTCAGTCTTTGGAGTCCCCAACTTCCACCTATCCTTCTTGGGCTCCACCCACAACAATCTCTAATAAGCCAAGGAGGGAGATTAATGCACCAAGTCGACCCTAGGTAAGCATCTCTAACCCTAATATTTTTCCCTTACTTTGGTTGATAATTGTTCTTTGTATAATGTACTAGACAGAATAATATAGCATATCTCTATCTTTTACATTATAGCCTTTATTTTACAACTTTTTCTTTTCCCTAGAAGCACCCTTACAACCCTTAGATAGCTCTTGCTGACCACCTAATGGCACTCTCTTCTCCCTTAGCTCTTGTTTTTTCTTAGATGCCCCCTGGATCTAGTAAGGTGTTACACCTCATATCCTTAGTGATTGAGTGTAGATTCCCCTTATGGTTCCTTTACAACCTTGTATGCATACAGCTCGTGTTCTATGGCCCTAGACCACTTTGTGGACCGGCAATTTGTGTGTGTTGGCCCTAGAATAGTCTTCCGCCTTATCCTATTTTAGAGGATTCGCATAGATCATTCTTTGCTTACATACAAAGAGGATGACAGGGGGTGGGGCTTTTGCGGTGAAGTATAATTTTCACTCCTTTTCGGACCTGACATTAATTTCCAAGTTTAATATTATTCGGCCCAATGTAAGGACCACTAAAATATGGATGGTAGATGGAATTACCCCTGAGATCTGCACCTCTACCTTCTTTTGAAAAAATTTTTTGTGGCACTCCATAAAAATCCCAAAGACAAAATAAAAAGGTCTAATGGACGTTTACATGGTATACTCTGCTTTTACTTGGTGAAGGTTGCACTCTCTGTGCAACATGGCTCCATATCTCTGATCCCTACTCTCCAATTTTAACATTTGACTCCGTTGTGGATAAACTCCTTAATTATTAATTTTCCTCTGTTTTCAGAGACCTTCAAAATTGTAAATTATTTTATGATTTATTCCGAAAATATGTGTCTCTATAGCAACTGTAAGATCTCAACTTGTGCTTAGTCTTGTGTAAAAATGGACAATCTGAGTGGATTTACATGCAAAAAGTAAATAATACTTGGCCCACAGTAAGAGTGCTACATCTATCACTTCTATGGGCACATTGCAGCTTCCTGTCTGCCATATTAGAGTCCTCCTGCATCAAATCAGTCAGTACAAAATATATCCTTAGTTCTAGGAAAGCATCAGCTGAATTTCCACTGGTGAGAAAAGAAAAGGAAAAGAAGAAGAAAACACAAATGAATTGTTGAGGGTAATGAAAGGTCAAATCGAAGCCATTCTCGCTGAGGGAATCCCTTCTAGAGATTTAAATTTGAATCAAATGGATAAAATATCCTGATGTGTTCAGCCTTCGGGAGCAAGTAAGGATCTGGAATGATGAAAGAATCCAAGTCCTAAAGAAGCTGGAAAACCTCTTGAGGATCCTCTTCAATGGCAATAAGTTTTGGCACAGAGGTTACAACAGTAGGTAAAAAAGAACAGATGTTTTTCAGTAGGGGATAACAATAGCTTCTGCCTCTCAAAAGATGAGAAAACAATGAAGTTAGGATGGCAGAGGGCAGGAATGTGTTTGAAATATTTCAATTGCTTTTTCCTTGTATCCAGCTCGTGCTTTACAAGGCATTGGTGTTCTTGGATCTCAAAACCCCACACAGATTGAGGAATCTGTTTTGTAATGTGTTTCATTGCTTGTTTATCAATTCAAAAATATGTTTTTCTATCAAAAATACATATCATCATCGGGACAAATTTACTAATGGTTCCAACTTCCAAGGAGTAGCATGTCAAGAAAAGCAATGTGAGTAAGTCTAATAATGGCTAACCATGTAAAACTTGAATTTCAAAACCAATTTGATGATCTGGAGAGCAAAAAATTATATGAGCTAGGGTAGAAGATACATGGGATATTTAACATGTAGTTAATTCCCAAAATGAACAAGGAATTAATATACCAACCATAGTCATAGTGTAGAGACTACTCAGGGAGGAAAGAGATCTAAGAAGCAAAACCACCAAACCACCTCCTTCAACTGTCTCTATGGTCCGTGCCAGCAAGTTTGGAGTCAGCGCCTCAAAATCCTACAAAACAGGTTGATAAAAAATTAGGATAGAAAACTCCAATTTAAAATGTCACTTAGTGGATTCTTAATCTTTTTTTTATGACTTCACCATATAAATCAAATACAGCTAGTATAAGACCTGAAGCACACACATCCCATACGTATTTCCCAAAATCTTTTCACTTTCTGAATAAAAACAGTAGCGAATTTCTGTGGTTGTAACAAACAATAAGAAGGGGTCAGTTTTTTCTGGGTCCATTAATCCTCTCTGCATCATCTTCTTTGCCTCCTTCACACGCTTTTGCCTGTGACTGCATACAGACCAATATATGCATGTTATTCTCAAACAAAGTGAAATATCCCCTCAAAAAATAAGCTTTTCTAAAAACAGTTGTAATTTTTAAAGCACAAACAAAATCATCTCAAGATAAAAATCATGCATCCAATTCACATTGAATATGCAAGTTATTCAAAATAATAATAACAATAATAATGCAACTGTATGAGATTGTGTTTTGCAATCAATGACGGGTTAAACATCTTGAATTGGTAGGAATGGGCAATTGTCCTTCTCAAGTAATAGGCTTAAAGAAATGAATCTCCCCTGGATTAAGTAACCATCAAAATAAGCAATGATAACCACAAATTATGATATCTAAATATTATTGGAGAATGGTACAAAATAAACTCAGCAATAGTGTAACTGAATACTGATAAGTACACAAAAGCAACCTGGTACAACGTATGCTCATACAATTAAAATTATAACCGCATAACATATAGTTTCTAAAAATGACCAAGATCAGAAATATTCGGTAAGCAATGACATAGACTTTTAAGAGATAGAGAGCAAAAATCAAGTTAATAATATTAAGTTCTATCAGACTGTACCTGTTGATAGGAAGTTTTTTGTTGTAACACCATAGTACAGACGGCCGTGCCTTGACAGTCGCCTTGGTTAACATATAATGAAGATTGACAACCTGCAATTATTGGACCTGTTATATACACTTTACACCAAGAGACACCATACGATTAAGATATCTAGTTTTAAGTTTCACCTGGTCACAACCCTTGTCTCCAATAATGACAAACATGGAGCGATGTCTAGCTTTAACTCCATTTTCCACTAGGGTACGGATGCGCTCATCCACCTTCTTCCTCATGTTGATGCTAAAATGGCATATATTCTGTCAACATTTACAGAAATTCTCAAATACACTCAAATAACAAACCAGGCATTCCCACAATCTTATGCTCACTATAGCATTGTTTTACCCTATATCTAGTGGTGTCTATGTGGATCAATGACAAGGAAGGAGAAATGCACATCAATGGCAGTTTAGCATGTAGCATGCCACATGCCATGCAAAGGAAGGACCTTGCAAATTACGTAAATAAAAAACTCAAGAGAGGAAAGCAGGAATGGTGGTATGGCTTCCATGTCAAATAATCAAAAATTTCTTGTATAAAACAAATGCATACAATTTTAAAGCTAATGTCTCATAATTTTCATCCAAGATAAAATGGATTGCCTTTGTTATCAATTATGCAGGCTCAATCCTATTACATATATACCCAACAATTTAAAGTTGTCAAGTCAATCGAGTACAAGTCATCTTTTTGTTATAATATATTTTACCTATTTCAAAAATATATATGGACATATATAATTAGTAAACTAAGTACGAGTCACTTGAATGATAAAAAGTTTAAAGAAAAAATCATCTGAAAAACTATGGTAGAGGACTGTTGAGGTATGCTCACCTTCATACTTATTTGCCAATATAACATTAGATTCAACCATGAACAGTGGCAGCACAATCAATGGATGTACTTGTAATAGACATGTAAATAAGCCTAATGCTATAGAAAGTGAGTAGAAAAACAAGAAAGAAAGACCAAACCAAACCTTCACTGGCACAACGAAATCTACAACATGAAGGATGGTCTCTGAATTAAATTCAATCAAAGGTAAATAGAGCAACAGAAAATGAGAAGACTAGGGTTTGGTTCAAAAAGCTAGGGTTTCAAGGTTTTGGAGAATGAAGGATTTTTGGTCTCACAAAGCCAGTGAGTCCCAACCAAAGAGACTTTTGCAACAAAAGTAACGGCAAAAAGAAAATTGACAGAAATGAAACACTAATCTAACCTAGAATGCGGGCTACCCATAAACTTTCCATCCTTTTCCTTTTATTTTGTAAATGATTTTGGAGAATGAAGGATTTTTGGTCCCACAAAGCCAATGAGTCCCAAACGAAGAGTCTTTTGCAACAAAAGTAAAAGCGGAAAGAAAATTGACAGAAGTGAAACCCTAATCTAACCTGGGATGCAGGCTACCTATAAACTTTCCATCCTTTTCCTTTTATTTTGTAGATGAAGAATTTGAGATAACAGAAATGGTTCGCGTCTACTCAAAACAATTTTTCTTAAAACAATCTTGGAGATAAATTTGGTTGCAGCATGGAAGTCACCAGATTCTTGAAGGTTCTTGACAATCCTAACAGTTGTTCCCGGGGGTTTGTTTAGCAACCCAAATACAATCTTTGGCTTCTAATATAAAGTGCAGCATTTGTAGGATCCATCTCAAAAAGGAGTGTTGCCACAAATTCACCCGGCCCTATACTCCTATGTGATCTACAAGTGCTAAGAAAACGCCTTCACACGACCACACCAGCATGAATTGCCATTTTGATGATTAAGTTTGTCTTCATCAAGACAGCCAGCATGGCCAAGAAGGTCAACCATGCCTACATAATGATCCATTGTAGGCATAATGCAATAAATGTCATTCATGCAATTGAAGTATTTACTGTCGTCATCCACTAGACCTGCATGGCTGCATGAAAATAAAACACAAACAACAGTTGCATGGTCAAGCTTGGTTCCATAGTACATTAGTTCAAAAGAGTTCGATGGTATCCTTGTTATAGGCCTTCATTGTATATCTGGCAATGACTGCATTCCATGAGAATAACCCTGGATTATGCATTTTGCCGAGCAATTCACCTGTCTTTTGTATGCATCCATATTTTGCATATATATCTATCAGGGTATTCACAACTACGTCTGACAGCAATCCAGTTTTTAATATTTATTGATACATCTCCATACCTCATCCAAAGCTCCAAGTTTGCCACAAAGCAGGAGGATGATGCAAAACGTTGAAAAGTTCAGCTTTACACCTGCCAATTGAATTTGCTAAAAAATCTGCAAGGATTTATCAACAAGTCCATTTTGTGAATATCCTACAATCATTTCATTCCATGAGACCATATTTCACTGAGGTATTAACAGTTCATGTGCTTTTGTATGCTTCCACATTTTGCATACACGTCTATCACTATCCAACAAGAAATCCCTTTCAGTAATTTCTTTGTAGAACTCCATGCCATGTCATGGAACTTTCAATTTCCATTTTCCAGCTTTGTTATTGAGCTACGTAGCCAGTACGTCCCCTAGGGACAATAGGTACCAGTATGGGTACATTCCAGATACAGGGAACGGGTACGGTTCGCAGGGGAGTACAGTGCAGGGTACTTCCTGCAGGGCCTAGGTACGTCCATAGACGTTGTGGGCATACCCGAGCCCTGAGGAAGAACCTTGCCCGTACTCGGACGTACCTGCCAAGTATACACACATTTTCTTTAAAAAAAAATGTTTTTTAGTCAAAAAAAAGTCAAACCAACTTTTTAAACAATAAATTATTCTTTTAAACCCTAAATTGTGTCCCCAAAATCTATAACTACAATAACAACTCATTTACCTCACATTTGCATACTTGCCTCTTATTTGCATACTTGACTCTCACCTTCAATTTGTTCCACTATTTTCAATTGCTTATGAGTTGATTTCAAGTGCCATATAGTTGAAGGAGCTTGCAATAAGTGCCAAGGAGTTCAAGGAGCTTGCATTGTTGGTGTTGGGTGTATTGAGGTAAGTAATTTGTGATTTTTTTAAAGTATTTTAGTTTGTATTTAATATTGTATTATAATTTAGTTGTTGTAATTGTTGTTTATCTATTGTTATTGTTTTAAGCTTTATTTTTCAACATTTGATTTCATTTAAATTTTAATTTTACAATTTCAACATTTTCTCAACACTAAATTTGTTTTCATTTTTTTAAAATGCATTGTGCAATTAAAATTGTTGCGAGTTCTAGTTCTATGGGTCAAGGTATTAAAGATCTCCCTTACAAATTTGATCCATACTTCCCCCTTTGGACGCATGTCACACAACTAGAACAAATACCAGGTGGAGGGGCCGTTGTATTTGGGTTTGCTCACAATGTAATTTGTAATTTAAGAGCTCCTACAGTCAGGTGAAAGCCCATTTGTGTTGGGTTATTGGTCACGGAATTAGAACATGTGGAGGGTTGGATGGAAAGGGGTTGTCACGTGCAAAGACCCTTGCATACATCAAAGAGCAGGAGGAAGCAGTTGCAGCAACTGCATTAAAATCCAAGCATCCTATGGCAAAAAAAGGAAGATCAAATAGCATTAGCATGCCACCTATTTTTCCTTCTATTGAGGTTGTGGCCCCAAATCACCCATTTTCTGTCTACACCTATTACAACTGGAGGGGAAGAGGATTCACCTCTTTCTGCACAAATGAACAAAAGGTGCAGGCCCATTGGAAAGGGCATTCCAGAATGAAAGTAGGGACATAGCTAACCGAAGGTATTGGGCGCTTTATTTATGCATGTGGTGTTCCCATTTAATGTTGTTAGATCGCCATGCTGGCAAGATATGGTGAGATGTATTGATGAAGCCCCTAGAGGGTACATTAGCCCAGGGTATGAAAAGGTGCGCAACACCTTATTGTCAAAAGAAAGAAAAAAAAGTTGAAGACGCATTGCTGCCCATCAAGAATCAATGGCTCGAAATAGGGGTGTCCATCATTTTTTACGGATGGAAAGATACAACAAATAGGCCATTAATCAATGTGGTTGCAGTGTGTCCTAAAGGGGCAATGTTTCTGAGGGCTATTGATTGTGAGGGGCAAGTGAAGGATGCCCATATTCATTGCCAACATGCTCATAGAATCTATTGAGGCGGTGGGGCCTCAAAATGTTGTCCAAGTTGTAACGGACAATGCAAAAAATTGTAGAGCTGCAGGGTTGTTGGTTGAGGCACAGTATGGACACATTCTGGAAACCTTGTGCGGTTCATTCCCTCAACTTAATGTTTACAAAAATTGAGCACAAAAATTGCTTGGATCAAAAAAGTATATGAGGCAAGTGAGATTCAAATGTTCGTCAGCAACCACCACATGTCCCAAGCCATCTTTCGTAAATTCTTGACATTACAGCTATTAAAGGTAACCTGTAACATTCTTTTTTATTTTTTAAAATAATTATTAGTTTTTAAAATTATTTTTTATAAATTCATTAAATTAATTTTATAAGTTTGTAATTTGTAGAGTTTTTAATGTTTTAAACTTACTTGTCTTAATTTTATTTCTTTCGATTTCTTATTAGGTTGCTAAGACTCGATTTGCCTCGCACACGCTCGTCTTGAGACGGCTTGTGAAGGTGCGAGAGGCATTGAGTGGCATGGTTATTAGTGACCTTTGCAGTGTATGGAGGTAAGCAAACAGTAAGAGGGCTAGAAATGTGAAATTGTTGATCCTAGATGAAGCATGGTGGGATCGTGAGGATTACTTGTTTAGTTTTACTGAGCCCATCATGAGTATGTTGAGATTTGTTGATATGGATCATCCATGCACGGGTGAGATTTATGATGGAATTGACTCAATGATTGAGTCAATTAAGACCATCATAAATGCCAAAGAGCAAGATCCTACAGAGACCTTCAAGAAAGTGCAGTCGCATCTCATTGAAAGGTGGAACAAAATGACTACTCCATTGCATCTTCTTGCTTTTGCCTTGACTCCAAAATAATATAGCGCAAAGATCCTTTCTTTGCCTAGGAGGGTCCCACCATATAGGGATGTTGAAGTTAGTGAGGGGTATAAGGCGACGTTTGCTAGAATCTTCCCAGATCCAGAAGTAGAAGGCATGGTTAGAGGTGAGTTTGTGAATTTCATATCCTCCAGGGATCACTCCATTAGCGCTCTTCATGACAAATACAGGATGGATGCTTATTCGTGGTGGTACCTCCATGGACAAGCATACACCTACCTCGTGTCACTTGCAATAAAAGTTTTACCACAAGTTAGATTTTAATTTTTTTAATTTCTTAACTTTCTTTTTTACTTTTATAAATTTAAAATTTTAATTTTGCATTGACTTTGCGGCTTGCCTCAATAGGTTGCGAGTTCTTCTTCAGCTGAAAGGAATTGGGTACATACTCATTTATCCACTCTGTTAACCACAACAAGTTGAGAGCAAAAAAGGCAGAGGATTTGGTCTTTGTGCATTCTAACCTACGCCTTCTATCACATAAGAAGGATGAGTACAAGAAAGGGCCAACAAAGTATTAGGATATAGACCCGGACCTAGATAGTACTTTGTGTGAGCTGCAAAGTGGGGCTAGCGGGAGCAGCATTGCTGATGGTTCTGGTTGTACTCTTGATGCTTGTGGTTCTAATGGACCACGTGATGGTAGTGATGCTCTCATTGAAGACATTGGAGAAGATGCAAAGCCATTAGACTATTACTAATTAGAATGTTGATGTATCTTCATTTTTGTGTTTACAATGTTACATTATAACATTTTGATTTGAACAATGTACTGCTTATAAGTTCGAACAATGAATTATCAGTATGTTTTAACTTTTGTGGCTATTTCACTTATGTATATTTCAAATTTGTTTAATCTATGCATGTGTAAGGCTGAAATTTTGCTTATCTTGTTACTTTTAAAAATATTTTTAATATTTTATATGTATATTGTACTGCCATACCCGGGCCCCTAAAAAAATTGTCGTATCAGCATACCGGATCCTCGTACCCGTACCCGTACCCGCACCCGTACCCGCACTGTACCCACGTACCGGCTACCTAGCTAGCTATTGAGTGTAACCAAATAAACTCTGAGTTCGATAATAAAATAACTTAATCCTCACAAACTTTAACCTGTACAAAACTCGCAAGTGCTCCTATCGAGTTCTATACTCATACACTATTGTTGTTTTCAAGTTTTGTTTTTCTCTTATTCTTTTTAACTTTTAACTTCCTCAGGTAGCTTATTTGAAAGCAAATGCAAATAAAGCGTGCAACAGAACACAACTGATAAATATTATTTTAAAGAAAGGAATGGTCTGCGTATGAATGGACATATATATTTGTAAATACCTCAAAATGGAGATGGCTGAATTCCAACTCTTGTCTTTTTTGTTAGCGAGAGGTGGTTCTATATCCTCCTGTCTTCGAATTCAAACCCTGGCTGGTGCGGCCTGTGCTAACGACGCCTGATAATGCTTGAATACTTCTAAAAACTCAAACCCTCGAATCAAAACAAAGTACTTATTGGTAGTGAACTCTTTATTTTAACAAGTTAGCGTCACTAGGTGCTCTTTTTCAATTTTTAGGTCGCCTTTGTTCTGCCCTAAGCGGGTGATATTATAGGTTTTACTTTTAGTCAATAACTTTTAACAAAATGTTATTTGCTTTAGAGGGATAGTTATTACTTTTGTAGTTGATGTTGATAAGGGGTGTGACTGATTTTGTAAGTGTCGGAATATAGATGAAGCATTACATTTAAAGGTTCTATCTCTACATTTCAAATTTGTTACAAATTCGTACATATACATTTGCAAATCTTATATCATGAGTGGTAGCGTTGTGCGGACTATTTATTTGAACTAAACATGAATACTTGAAATCTGCCATTACTCATTTTAATAACATACATCCAGCCTGATGTGCTCTTTAACAGCTGTGCAGAGAAGCAAAGTAACAATAGATTCACAATAGTCCATAACAGCAATGATCAAAACAATATAAGAAATTAACAGCAATGCATTGCAATAGCACCTGTGACAATACCCTTTCAAAATCATAATTAACTTAAGTAAACGCGTTCGGAAGCATAATCTACTCAGTTCACTTGGTGCTCAGCTCTATAATAATTGCACCCAAAGTACTCCCTATGTGTCCTACACTATCCCCAACATCCCTCCTCACACCAAAAAAAAAGGACATATTCTGGTCTGTATCCTGCAGAGTGGGATAGCATTGCTGTTGTTGCTGTTTGTTGTCCACCACTGTCAGTGCCATCTTCTGTGCTGAGCTGAGGGCCTTGCTAAGCTGGGTCGAGTTGAGGTTATGCTTTATGCGGCTTCTTTCCCTGTACTGACACACCTTTAAACTCTTGTTGTTTTCCTGACCCTTGTTTGTTTGTGGTCCTGCTGACCTGGAAGTAATAGGATTCAAGCTCTCCTTAAAACCCTTTAGATGTGGCATTTTGTTGTAATATCAATTGTATGTGGCATAGTAAATTGTAATTTAGCTGCAGGGTGATTTTTTAACTTCTACAACTCCAGTTTAAATTTCATATTCATTATATGACGAAAGGTCACAGAACCACGTGATTTCTGTAACTTCCATATTTCAATGTGCAAATCATCTGCCAATTTCTCATAAGCCTTATGTGATTTAGCATCTTGTTTCAACAAGCCAGTTTGTCTAGCAATAGTGGTTTCTTCTACTTGCTTTGCTTGCAACAACCCTGTAGCTTGTTGCTTTTGTATTTCCAATTCGAACTAACTGTATGTTTCCTTCTTTTAGTTGTTTTTCTGTTTCTTCATGTACCAGTTTCTTCTATACCAAATTTAAGAATTCATGGATTTGTTGCACCGCCGCATACAAAGTATGCAGTTTATGAAATGCTGCATTTTATATCTTCATTATCATAATATGGTTGAGTGACCAGTGGAATGCCTTAAACTTTTCTCAAAAGGTATACAGGTAAAGCTAAAAAGTTGTGAGACAAATCCTGAAGTCTTTATTAGATCCCTGTGTAAGCCGTTCCACAGATGACACAATTTCCTTAAAGTCACTCAACCAGTGGAATGCCTTGAACTTTTCTCAACAGGTATACAGGTAAATCTAAAAAGTTGTGTGACAAATCCTAAAGTCTTTATTAGATCCCTGTGTAAGCCGTTCCACAGATGACACAATTTCCTTTACATCCCCCTTCTTTCTATACTGTCTAGACTCGACTGCTCTCTTCAATCTTATAACACAATTTACAACTTTATCCACTATGTGCTGCTGTGGCTCTTTTTCAATTATCTGATGGATGGTGATATAGGTTCCAGCTCTACTTCAAAAAAATATCATAACCTGCTTGTTCATATATTGGGCAATCAACATTTGATATGTTAATCTAAAAATCCTCCCCCTCTTCATCAATATTTTCAATTTCCACGTCTTAGCTTGTGGCATTCCCTGTATCTCCACGTTGTCATCTAAATTCTTTAATTGTTCACAATATTTTTGCCGTCCCTTGACATCTAATGTCTGTTTTCGATTATGTGTGGCTTTGGGATTTTTATATATGTCCTATTTTAGGGGACTAAAAGACTTAGTTTTTGATGGCGAGGGAGGTGCTGCATTATTGGTTGTAGGTGCCATGAACATGGATTGAGCTGGTGGTGGCTTTGTGCTTGCTGCTGCTTCAATCCTTTTTCTCCTTTTTTAGTGGGAATTCATCCCCATAAGTATCATCTTCCCCTTTTGGAGTAAATTTTTTTGTGGGTTTTATAAAACATTTTCAACTCTGCTGCACCATATACCAGCTCTATTGCCTTATAGATCATTGGCATCACATATTTTTCCCGCTTATATTGAATAAATATGTCAATGAGCAGTTGTGTGTATAGTGAACAAATGAATTGACTTTTAGGTCCATTTTACATCTTACCAACTGGGGTGTTTTATCTTATCAGCCACAAACTCAGCACCTCTTACCCTTAGCAATACCCTGCATCTATCTGATGCACCAGAATGGCATCTCATAATTCCTTTCGGTTTCATAACTGAGCCAATGCAAGTTCTATCAGCTTCTTGGACACTTGATTTTTGATGGCATCAACGTCCACTCCATGTTTTTTCATAATCTCTGCAGGATCTCCATTATAGCTATCTTGTAAAAGTTTCTCCCTTAATTGTTTTCAAAGCTTATGGCTGAGACCGTTCAAACTAATGGGGATAACTGTTGGGCCACAGTGGGCGGTCATAAAGCCAGACAAAACAAAGGTGCTGTAACAAACTTTAATGCAGAGACATCCAATGTCAAAGTTGATGTTTCAAACCCCAGTTTAGGTACTCATGTGCAAGAGTCGTTTAAGTATATCATAGTGGCAGTTCAACCCTCTCGGGAGCCTTCTCACAGGCAAGATATATGCCTCAACTGTGACCAAAAACATTGGAGAAAAACACTAAAAAAGATCAGCAGAACTGTTCCTTTTTTTTTTTTGGAAATAAAACAAAATCGAACAAATAAGTAAGAGGCAAACATAATTACCAGTTCACTACAATTTATTAAACTGGGAGAAAATAATCTAAAGAGAAACTTTAAAGACTAACATGGCTTATCTGGCCCAAACATTTCCAAGAATACTCAAAATTAGCAGCAGAAAAGGGGAATCTTGTCCAATTAGGGATATTGTATCAGTTTTTTTAAAATGAAACAGAGAGGGAGTTAAACAGAAAAGAAATTTCAAAAAACTCATACACCTCAATATTGACCAAAAGAGTAGTAGAAGACTTCCCAGAAATAGGATTCTTTCCTCCAATAAAATAAAAAACAATGGTGTAATCGAATGAGCACAGATGAGGCAAATAATGTTTTTTACACTAATCGATGTCAAAATTAGTAAAGCTCTACAGGGACAAAAGAAAAAAACAAACCAATTCATTAAAATCATTACAGTCATCAAAATTATAAATAACCAAAAATTTGTTTCAGTTTAGATTCAGATTTTCTTAAACCCAGGCTTTCAGCTATAGAGATTAAAATACTTATAACAGTTTGAAAATTGGGCTCATAACTATGGTTTCAATGCCTCTTTCATGGGCTTGTGGGTGGGCATCAACAATGAGTTCAGTCTCAGCTATTCACAGAGAAAACGATTGGGAATTAGCAATTGTAAATGCTTGGAAAATGCCACAAGGGCTCTCCAGGATGATATAAGGGACAGTATGGAATAATTGAATCAAGGTTTTATACATTGATCGTGGCAATGGACAGAAGGGAGAGGGCAATCCTTGTAATATAGGCAACTAAGAGAGCCATCGAGGGAGCAACAAAAACCCAATGATTGATGATTAGTTATAAAGTTATCAATTCAAGGCCTTGATTAGTTATATGTAAGTTCTTTATATTGAAAATCTGATTATTCAACTCAAAAGGTCATGTTTTTGGATCTATATGCTATGTATTTTCATTTCAAGTGAAACTGTAACTTAGTGTGCTTTTTTTCAATTTCTGCATGGATATTTGCTTTCTCCACATGGAAACCTGCTGTTTTATGATTACATAGTAAACGGAAGTCTGTGGGACATCCTACACAGTGAGTAAAATGATTATGTTATGAAGAAAAATGGATCTGTACATTGTAGATTCCTATTTTGAAATAGAAAAATCCAATCTAATTGGGACACTCGGTTAAAGATTTCTCATGGTGCTGCAGAAGGATTACCATATCTTCATCATGACTGTAAGCCACGAATTGTTGACAGGGATGTGAAGACTTCTAACATTCTTTAGGATGAGCACATTTGTCAGACTTTGGCATAGCCAAGTGCATTTCCTTGGCCGAAACCCACACCTCTACCTATGTTATGGGTACCATTGGTTACATTGACCCTGAATATGCAAGAACATCAAGGCTTAATGAGTAATTTAATGTATACAGCTACGGAATTGTTCTTCTGGAATTGCTGACGGGAAGGAAGTTGTGGACAATAACTCAAATTTGCTTGAGTTGGTAAGATTTTTGTTTGTTAAGATAAACAACAAATCAGAAAGCAATATCTTATTAGAATTTCTTTATCAACACGTCTATTTGTTACATTTAGGTTCTCCAAGGTTGGTCATACTGCACATGGACATGGCTCTTCACATGTACGATGACATAATGAGAATCACAGAAAATCTAAACGAGAGACAATAGAAAACCAGTGTTACGCGGGGACGCGTCCCCCCCGTTTTTAACGCGTCCCCCCCGTTTTTAACACGTCCCCTACGGCTGTTGCGCCTTTTAAAAAAAAAAAAACAGACTTTTAATACACAAAAACACATTTTTTTTAATTGTATATGACTAATAGCATAAAAGTAACATTCCTAACCTAACCCTAACCCTAAAAGTGCTATTTTATGTTATAAATTACAATATGAGCTCATTTCATATTCACACCAAGCAAGAGCAAGAGCAAGAGTGAGAGCAAGAGCAAGAGTGAGAGCAAGGGCAAGAGGAAGAGCAAGAGCAAGAGCAAGAGCAAGAGCAAGAGGGAGCAAGAGGTATTTATAATTTTATTTGCTTACAATACACGTTAAAGTTTTTTTTTTTTTTAAATTTAGATTATATTTGCATTTGTTAGGGGCTGTTTTTTAGCATTTGCATCTACATTCACAATGTAATCATGCATATAGTTTGTAGGATTTTTAAAAATGCATATTGCATAGGGTTTGGTTATACAAACTACAATATAAATGGTTACGTTTTTTTTTTTAATTACATTTTTATTTCTAGTTTAAAATTTATATTATTTTTGCATTTTTTAGGGGTTGTTTTTTAGTATTTGCATCTACATTCATAATGCAATCATGCATATAGTTTGTGGGATTTAAAAAAATGCATCTTGCATAGGGTTTGGTTGTAAAATTTAAAATTTAAATGGCTACGTTTTTTTTTAAATTAATTCATTACATAATCAATCAATCATATAGTTATGGTTGTTTTTAATTCATTGCAGCAATCATCACCATGAGTTCTTCTACTGAGACTGAGTATGAGTATGAATCAGAGCATGAATCAGAGTAGGAGAGGGTTGAACGAGAAGTTGAGATAGGTGGCCGTGGAAGAGTTGGTGATGCCACGATGGGGGAGAGTGAAGAAGGGACACAAAATGTAGTGGCAATGGCAACTGGTAGTTCAGCTGGTAGTGCTACCAATTTCCCCTTTCAAATGTTGTCCAAATTTGCCATTGGACCATTTGATAAGAAGAAGCCATTGTAACAATTTGCCCAAATAATTGATAACCCCAAGTCTGGAGGGGGGAGCAAAGTATGGAAGTGCAACATATGTGCACTGACTTGGCATGGCAATATCACTAGGACCAATGCACACTTGTTGCATCTTACAGGAAGGGGGGTTGGCACTTGTAAGGGTCTTTCACTAGAGCAGAGAGCTGAGATGGTAAGAATCTTCAATGGAAATACCACGGACAAAGTGCCAGAAGTTCGTGGTTCTACGGCTAATACTCCATTGAGCGCTCATAGGACTGGCAAACTTACTAATACTCTGGCTGGTTCTAGTTTTGAAGTGTCAGAAGTGGAAAGCAGAGGGAAGAGAAAGGCCGTGGGGGCAGCCCCAAATTCAGTTATTGACATGTTTGATTCAAAGGCAAGGGAAGAGGCAGATGATGCTATTGGGAAATTTTTCTATGCTGCTGGGATTCCATTTAATGTTGCTCGCTCTCCTTATTACAAGGAGGCTATGGCTAAGGTTGCAAAAGCAGGTACAAGTTATGTGCCTCCTGGAGACACAAAACTCAGGACAACAATCTTGGATAGAAACTATTCCAAGGTTAATGTATTGATGGAGGAGATGAAGGTGACATGGGTGTCACATGGAAGCAGCATTATCATGGATGGGTGGACGGATATTAGACACCGTCCTCTCATCAATATCATTGTCTCTTGCAAAAATGGACCGTACTTCTTGAGAGCAATTGATTGTTCTGGGAAGCGAAAAGATGTTGAGTTTCAGTTTCAGATTTTAAAGGATGTCATTGAGGAGGTTGGACCTTCAAATGTTGTACAGGTTATCACAGATGCAGCTTATGTGTGCAGAGCAGCAGGCAAGCTAGTGGAGCGGGAATATAGGCATATTTATTGGACTCCATGTTGTGTGCATGCCATGCACAATGCACTGAAAGACATAGGGAAGATTCAGTGGGTTAACCAGATAGTGACTGATGCCAGAGATGTGCGGAAGTTCATATGCAATCACCACACATCATTGGCACTTTTTCGAAATTTTTCGAAGAAGGAATTTTTGAAACCAGTTGACACCCGCTTTGCATCCTATTTTATTTTGTTGGAGAGGATGTCTGAGTTGCAGGAGCCCCTGCAAATTATGATTATGACACAGGATTGGACTAGGTGGCATGAGTCCAAGACAAATTAAGGGAAAAGAGCGAAGGAAGTGGTGTTGCGGGAAACATTTTGGGTTGATATGAAATACATCATATCAATTATAGCTCCAGTTTTTAGTGTCATCAAATATGGGGATTCTAACAGCCCCAATCTTGGTGAGATCTAAGAGTGCATTGATAGCATGCTTGGGCAAATGAAGGCAGCTATTCGGGTGAGGGACCCCACTTTGGAGTTTTATAATGAACATATACAGCCCATTATTCAGCGGGGATGGGAGAAGTTGAACACTCCTCTTCATATGGCTGCGTATGCACTGAATCCCAAATGGTATGTGGAGAGGCCAAGCAGAGTTGTCCCATTGGATGATGATGAGGTGAAGAAGGGCCTTATGAAGGCTTTTAAAAAAATGTACACTCCACAAGAGGGTTCACAGATCAAAATGGAGTGGCTTGACTTCACTGAACTCGATGGGTACAAAACATCAGCAAAGACAGACAGGGTAACATTAGCACAGGAAAAACCCGTGAGTTGGTGGCGATTGTATAGGCTTCCAGAATTGCTGCGAACACTTGCCATTCGCCTCCTTTCCCAGGTTTCTAGCTCCTCTGCCTCTGAGAGGAACTGGTCTACGTATGGTTGGATACACTCTGTTAAGAGGAATAGGCTTACCTCTGCGAGAGCGGAGAAGCTTGTAGCTGTACACAGTGCTTTGCGTCTTATAGATCGCAAGACACCTGAATACAAACAGACTCCAGCATTACTGTGGGATGTAAATCTCGAGGAGCCGAGGCAGGTTGAAGAGGACAACACTGTGCAGCGAGGATTGATTGGGCTTACCTTTGAGGACGAGGATGCTAGTACCAGCGAGGAGGAGTTCATGGATATTGCTTCGTATGGAGATTCTGATTTTCAGGCTGATACTTGTAGTTGTCCTCTTTTTTTGTAATATTGACAATAGACAATTGTTGGTGTATTTGGCCATGAGATTAATGATATGAATATTAGCTATTGTCACTTGATCAATCGTATTTTAGAATGGTTTTATTTTTATATTTTGTAATATTAATATATTTGAAATTTCAAATTTCAGCTTGTCTCATATTCAAAATTCAAATATGTATTATGAATTTTCAATTTATGACATTAACATATTGATATTATAGTGTATTTGATGTTTATGAGTTCAAGTTTCACCTTATTTAAATCTCAAATGGTTTTATTTCAGCTTATTTATATAATTTAGTCACTATATCTTTTTTATTTTAAATATTTATATATTTTTTAATCAGCCGTCCCCCCGCTGTCCCCAAAATTTAGAAATTTTTTGCCGTCCCGGAAACCCCGTTCCGCCGTCCCCCCATCCCAGGTAACTATGTAGAAAACTAAATAACATAAAGTCAATTAAATACCTCTGGCCCCAAAAGTCTCAAAGACCCACCCAAGCCATATATCACTCATTCAAACGAAGAAATCAACGGGAGCTCTGGTAAGAATACAAAAAAGGTCACCAGGATTTGAAGAAAAAGGAGAGTAAAACTAAAAAATTTGCAAGCTTGCGCAGTATAAATGTAAGATTTATAACATAGCAGAGCACAGGCGAGGCAAACAACCCTAATTTTGTCTATGATTTAATGTTTATGACAATTTATTTAATTTTTCAACTATATAATTATTACTCGTGTGTGTGTTACTCTAACAAAATAACCGGGGGCTACAAACGTTAAAAGCCCTAGAAAAATGCAAAAGCCCTAATAAACTTATATTGGGTCGAATATCATCTAATACTGACCATAGCTTGATAAGAATTGCGGAAAAAATATTAAAATCGTGCATATAACTTACATATATCCAGGTTGAAATAAATAGCAAAAGCAGACACAGTTTTGAGTTGGTGGATTTTTACTTCGGTTAACGAATAAACAGATCTTTTTTTCTTAAAACGAGAAAATGGGTATAACCCTTACCTGCAATCACCAAATCCTTGCCAGGTCCTCAATCCTCCTCTTTATTGGAGGAAGAATCGACTCCACAGTAGTTTATCTTTCAACGGTGATGTCCTCTAATCGGTTTCAGTGTTTCAGGTCAAATCTGTATGTGTACTTGGCTCGCAAAGTGTGAGCTTCTGCTGTGCAAGCCTAGCTAACTGCTGGCTAATGATTGATGATGCTCCAAATTATACCTGAAAGCACCCAAAGAACCCCTATCAAGCACTAAAACCTCACAAAAAAGAATAGCAAGTGATCCACGAGCACCTAAGATTATGTATGCAATCACCAAATCCCACGCAGTCTTACAGCACTGGGAGAATGAATTGACATGGAACATGCAACTTCGTTAACCACCCAAAATATGCAACTGTCGCAATGGCTTACAAAAAACTAAAACGTCTTACCGCGCGTTAAACTAACTGTCAGATTTAACATATTGTCATGAACAACCTGAGGGTCTTTATCAAGGGGAACGCCTTGTCGTAATTAATTTAGGTTTTATTTTAATTTGATTTTTCAACAAATAAATATTTTAACATATGTAATATTTGTTAAGAGTTAATATTGATTATAATGGACACTTGAAGGTGCTCGATAGGCATCAATATTTGTAGGTTTATGGACCTAGCCCTACATAAAATTAGTTATAAGAAATGAACATGTCAATGAACATGGCTATTGTTTAGACCCTCTAAGTTAGATTTTTTGTTTTTAGAATGTTATTGTACAACAAACTATGAAGGATGTAAGGGTTAGTAATAGGTAGATTATTCAGATCTAATTAACTTCCATCATCAATTTTACATGACCACACTATTGCATTCATGCTTCAAACAAACTAAACATTTGGTAAACGATAAGCAACTAGTTAAAAATGTGAAAGGAGAGATAAACTTAGTTATTCAAAATGATTTTGGGTGTGCAAGGTAGTGGAACAAGAAGATCTAGAGTTATAGATTATGCACAAAAGATTTTGGAATTAGAGAATATAAAGGTACAAGACTGTACTAAATCTATATGGCTTAGGCAGGAGTTGTATGGTCCACAACATGATATATATGGTTTTGAACTGGGAGACAGTCAAGTTCTAAAACTTTATGTGTGCTTCGCTTATATAGAAATAATGCTCATTTTGTGTCGTTATTGCTCACACAACTTCGGTATGACATGTGATGACCTGCAACAAAGTGGTAACCCTAATAATCTGTAAAACCCTTCATCAAAGAATTAGCAAACAAAAGGACAAAACATGTATGTGTGTTTTCAAGGTTAAACCACCCTGGGTAGTTAGACTGTCAGTTGTTGAACTAATCCCAGCATTGCACTCCATATCCTCGTTATTGAAATCAAGTCTCATGTAGTCTCCTAAGTGTTTGTGCAAGTGTGCATATCTAACCAACCCCTAGGGGTGCCTTTGTGTCTCTTGACATCAAGATAGTGGTCTAACTGTGTAGTATAAAATGTACTCAGTGCGGTAGTAGTGAGATATGGTGTGCCTCGACTATGTGACGTAACCCTTGTGTTGCTTGAAACCCTTGTGCAATGTTTTGAATGACTTTGCTCTTGTTGAGACATGCCTCTATGATATTTGCATGTTTGTAGATGGATGAAGCTAAACTCCTTAACCTAGTTGAGTGTTTCACACTTGTAGTAGGGACTTTCATGGATGATGTGCAACTGATTTGAGTAGATTTAGGAACCCTTTGAGTGCTTTTGGAATGACGTTTACAATAGGGGCTTGCAAGAATGTCAGGCGAGTCATAAAGTGACAATGACTTGCTTATATAGTATTTCATAAGAGAGATATTCTAATAAGGTAAACCTTAGAAAGGTGAAATGACCGAAAGAGTGATTTAGAATCAAAAGTAAAGTCGGTGATTACGAAGGGATGAGATTGTATAAGTCAGTCAGGACCAGACCCCACATCCCAACCCTTCTGTATTGTTTTGGATATGAGAGAAACATCTAAACTGAAAGTTGTGTCATGAATATCATATGTTTTATGCTACTGTGATTGAATAATATTCCCATAAGTGACGACAAAGCATTGTGTAAAGGTAATCAAGTTATAGAGTGGCTAGAGAGATGGGGAGATTGGATTTTGAATGTGAGCATTTATCTTAGAAAGAATACAAGGTCAAACATGATATTGCACAAGGACAAGTTACTTGATTTTAGTGTCTACAACTATAAATATTGGTGCACTCTTATGTGTTGATTATAGTTTCATAATAGTAAATTATAAAATTGTAAACTAACAAACATAGATAAATTGTGATGTCATAAAATATAATGTACATCATAAAATAGGAAATATGATGTTTTGCTAGCAAATTTATTCCACTATTACTTTACGATTTAGTAGGAACATGAGTCCAAGGGCTATAGATTGATGACATGTGCATGTTTTTTCTCTCTAAACCCACATTTATGTCCCTCGATCTAAAAGAAATGTTGGAATTACACATATATAATATGAAATATTTCAAATGATGTTCCAAGATATATTGAGATGATGTACATGAACACAAAACTATTAGAACTTTGCATATTTAAAATATAATAAATGCGTATTCTTCATTTTGGCAAATTAAAATGCACAAAAATATGGATTCTTTGTAAAATACGTTGTGTAAATTTATTTCTTATGTTGAAAGGATTGAAATAAATAAAATAATACAAACCAAAGTCAAAAGGTAGAAAACAAACAAATGGTATCATAATTATCGATTGGAGTTTTATGTTGTTGGCAAAATATTCTATTGTATACAAAATATGGTGCTTTGACAATATTATATGGGCCAAATTCCCTCCTTTATTATGAGGGGATGTGTCATTTATTGAAAGCCAAAACAAACAAGAAAGAATATGTACAATATTTATACTAACTAGCTTGCGGGGATGGGATTTAACTCCTGGGAAAAGGAATACAAACTAAGAAGTGTGAAGAAAGGGTTAGAGAAATGAGGGAGAGAGAGAGAGAGAAGGGAGGAGAACTTGCATTTCAAATAAGTTTAAACTTATAGATTATTCTAGTTTATAAAGAGATGATTTAATATAAGAAACAATTCTCATAGGAATCTTACATGTATGAAAAGAATAGTGAAGGAAAAATATATGACATAAGAACACACACAATCGTCAAGGAGACCATGACACAAATTTCAACAAATATCCTTTTATTCATTCATATGGATGAATACAAAGTTTCATACACTATTTTCTTCTCAAACCAACTCTTGTACAAAATTATGGATAACATATAGTTTATCTAGAAATCTCTTCAAGTCTTTAGTAGTTCAAATCCCTAAAAAAATATCAAATTGTCCTTTTATAATATCACAAGCAACATAAAGTCTCTCCAAATATCATTGAATAAATCCATTTTAGAAGTCTCTCAAAATAGTTTATGTTTTACACCCTAATTAAATTCTATGTTATGGAATGCATAACCATAAGAAGAATTTAAGGGTTTGTAACAGGTAGACTATTCTGATCAATTAACTTCCAACATTAACTATTCACAATCTGAATAATAATTTCATACATATAACAATTGATAAAACATACGTACTTGTGCAAATACATAAGAGGCAATAGAAAATTAGTTGTATAGGAGAGAATAGGGAGGATCTAAATGTACATGATCGTAAAATAGGCATATAAAAAACTAGAATTGCTTTAAAGTCGATTGTGGCATTGGAAATTGAGTAGGGGTAGGACCATACAACTACTTTATGGTCCATACTTTATTTGCATGATTTGACCTATAATTGTATGGTCCTAGATGATTTGACATTATAGGTATAAAACTTCATGTGTGTTTCACTTGTCTATAAATGACCTTTTTTGTGTGTTAGTCTTTCTTGTATAACTTTAGGATTATCTGTAATCACCTATAACAAAGTAGAAACCCTAAAAACCTACATAACCCTTCATCGTAGCATTAACAAGATAAAAGGAGAAAACATGTGTGTGTGGTTGAGGTTGGACTACCCTTGGCAGTCAAACTCCCAGCTGTTGAACTAATCCAAGTGTTGCACTATATATCCTCATTGCGAGATCAATTCTCGTATAGTTCTCCTAGGTGTTTTTGCAAGTGTGAACAACTTGCCAACTCCTTTGGGGTGCCCTTGCATCTTTTGACATTGAGATGGATAACTATAAAGTATAGAATGTACCCAATGCGGTAGTAGTGTGATTGGTGGGCCTAAGTTGTATGACCTTACCCTTTGTTCCTTAAAACCCTTGAATAATGTTTGGAGTGACTTTACTCTTGCTAAGACATGGATCTATGACCTTTGCATGCTAGAAATGGAGGAAGCTAGACTATTTGACCCAAGTGAGTGTTTAATACATATAGTATGGATTGCTCTAATTGATGTGTAGTTGATTTGGGTAGATTTAGGGACTCTTTGAGTGCTTTTGGAATGATATTTATAATAGGAACTTGTGAGAGCGCCATGTGAGTTATAAAGTGACATTGACTTGTTTATATAACCTTCCATAGGTGAAATATTCCAATAAGGCCAACTTTAGGAAGATGAAACAACCCAAAGAAGATATTCAAAACGAAAACATATTTGGTGATCTTGAGGAGTCAAGACCATACAATTCATCCAATTTTTGATCCCACATCCTTACCTAGTTGTATGATTTTGGACAAAAAAGTAGAAAGATGAAACAAGAAGTATGGACATGAAGCATAAAAATTGTTTATTATTTTAATAAGATCACATTTCCAGATTTGATGACACAATAGAGTGTAAACATAAGTAATTCATGGAAGATATAAAGAGATGAACTAATTGGATCATGAATGTGAGCATTTGTCTTAGCAAAGGAGCATGATCGAACTTGGCATTACAAAATAAGTTACCAAATTTTTTCGTCTACAATTTCTCCAAAAAACCAAAAATATTCAAATGTGTAAAAGTCCCCAAAAATTATTTACAACTACATGGTGGTAGGAAAATCTCCTTGTTTTCTAACGACATGCAATATTGATTAAGTCAATTTTATAAAAATAAAATTTGTAAAAATGATGTGCACTTTTTATAGCTACGAATTAGGGATTCCCACTAATACATCTTCTTCTTGATCAGATCCTTCCTTCAAATTTATGACCTTTTTGTATCAAATTCTCTCCCCTAAATAATTATATTTTTTCCTTTTTTGGATTTTTGAATAGTGGTGGTATCCCCAGTGGGGTTGAAGGGTAGTGCCCCCAAACCCAAACATTATTTGAGCTTCTTACGGCCTTTGGAACATATTGATTTTATGCATCTTCATGCCAAATAATCATATTTCAAGATTTGGGAAACCATAGTTGTTTATATGCTTAATATTTTTTCCAAATATTTAAGTGGAAGTTTGACATGCTTTTGCAACTGAAAACACCAATTAAGACTACAATAGAGTTTTGAAATGCATTTTCACCTCAAAAGTCCACCAAAGACTATGGTAGAGTTTTGAGTTACATTTACACCTCAAAAGTCTGCTAAAGACTATATTGGAGTTTTGAGTTGAATTTGTACCTCAAATGTTTACCAAAAAACTTGGAGTGGTTTTACCCTTATTTTTCACTCAAAATCCCTTCCAAGACCTTGGCGGGGAATTGAGATCTAGAAGTCACTATGTAATTTATAGTTTAATTTCAAAAAAGCACCAAACCATCAAAACTCCAAAGTATAAAGGGCCTTTGTATTTTATGATTTGAATATCCAATAAAAATTTGTAAGATTATGAAATCACTTGAGAACTCTAAAATTCCTAAATACAAAGGAGAGATGGTAAATCAAAAACTGGAGTTTGTGAAGTAATTTACAGTTGAGTTGCAAAATTGCTCCAAAACTTTGAAAGTCTGATTTGGTCAATTTTCTCAATACTCGAGACATGTTTTATTTCTTGAGCCCTATGAACTTATAAAATCCATCCACAAATTCAATTTGACTATATTTTATTGATTATGACCAAATTTTCTTAATAGACTCAATTTTTTGCTTAAGTTCAAATCTAGGGACAACAGTTAGCTCTAACTTGGGGACGTGACTTGGATTGGATTTTCAACATGACAAAAAAACAAACAAGTTATGAAGGACCTCACAATCTCTTTGTTCTAACTAGTGTCTTATCCATTGGGTTATGGAGTCACTAGCATAAATGTAGCATTAATACTTTACATGACTTGAACTCTAAGGGAGAAGTAAAGAGGAGACCCGCAAAGGGAAAAAAAGAAAAGGGGAAAGGGAAACACACTAAAACTAAACCAAAACAAGCACATAGACATGATGAACAAAAATAAACCAAAATCTCAATAACTCAAAACATGCGAGGGACAACCCATTTTCAATACTTGCTCCACTTCAGATGTTACATAAGCAGAGGCAACACAAGATGACTATAATTTGCAAACCCATTGACAAGTTTGATAAAATAGGAACCCTTCCTCAATTGCTTTGGAGAAACAAGTGAGATAAAAGATCCTTGCATGTTAGGGAAATGAAATGATGAAATTATTTCCTTAAAATAACCCATATGATCCTAGCCGAAAATTAAGGGATATTCAAATATTTCATCATCTTTAACATCTTGAATTGCTTCTACCTTCTTCCAAATCATTTCAACTTTAATTTTTCCTCTAATTCCATGTCCTCAACATCACCACCATAAAAAATCATACTCTTGGTTACTCGATGGTCGCAAAATTATGATTCCACTTGTATTCTTGAAAAACCTTTATTCCCTATTTATCATGCCCTCTTTGATGGTAGATTTTAGGAATTGATCCATGGTGGATTTCTATAATGATTGAGACCACAAAATGCTTCCCATTAATCAAGACTTTGCCTTTCATCACACCAGCCCCCTTTCACATAAACCATTTCATTTTTATCTCATATTTGATATTATGACTATGGTATTGATCATGTATCACCCTCTTGAAAGGAGAATAAAATAAGGATAAAGAAAATATAGGGATATCACCAACCTCCTAGTACCCATCATAGGCTACACAACCAATCTCCATGCAAAATGCCTCTTTCTCTTGAATGGGATCATCTCTACATGATTCCATCATTTTCTCATTGTTTAATTCATCCTTAAAAAGGTTTTCTTCGCAAAAAAATAAATAAAATATCTCATATTTACTCATAATTTCCTCATTGTGTATCTTAGGGAAATGAATCAAAACAAACATTTTACATGGACAAATTTCATTACATATCCCTTCTTTCTTATGGTCAGCATCACTAATCACTTTCTTGCCACCCTTATGTAAGAAATTGTGTCCATGATTTACTTTGGCCTCCTATAAACAACATGTATTTAGGCTCAAAGTAAAACATGCCTATCAATTTCAAGGGCCCTCAAATCATTTGTAAGTTCTTCAACCTATTCTGGTGCATTCAATTTTTCCTTTGTCATCACCATATAAGACTTGTAACATGTTCTTGTATATAAGATATCAACTCTAAGATCCTCGGTCTTAGCACTAAGTACTTGGCCCTTGGTTCAAGTTCTAATCTTTGTTTAAATCCTTTCATTGGTATCATAAAATATGTCCAATCTAGTTGAATTACTCCTCCAAGATGTCTACAAAAATATATAGTCAACAACATCTCATATATCGTTGGAATATCGATCGCGATGATAATTTTTTTCAATTACTTCTTTGGATAGGAAACTAGGGCAACTTCAACATATTTGACCTGGCCAAACAAAGATACTAATTTGGTTTCCATGATGAAAAATATTCTAGTTTCCTTGGTAAGTGTCAACCCAAAGGCACAAGTAGCTTTGGTTGGTATTACATTATTTGAAGCTCCAGAGTCAATAGTGAAATTGTTGATCTTGTATCCACCAATGAAGAGAGAAAAATAAAATGGTAAAACTCTTCTAGAGGTGAAGATGGAGGAATCCATGAGATTTTAAGAAGTTGGAATCTTAGGAGTAGGCATAATACCCTTTGAGGGGAACTTAACAACACTCGATATATTCTATTTGATGAATTTGACCAACCTAACAATTATGAATTCAACAAACTAGAAAAATGGTAACCATTCTAATTCCTTAGGATGCCAAAGTCATGTATGCTCCTTGAATTCAACTCCTCTTTATTAATAGTAGATTGTACGTTGTTTCTTTGAAGACTTTAAGGAATAAGTGCCCTTACTAACCCTTCCAAAGGTTCCCCATGTCGTCAATATAAAAATTAGTCACGGGCTCTACTAATAATGCCTTTTCTCCTCTCTTTCTAACTATTGTTTCAATCAATCCATCAAGCTGAAAATGAATATAAAATACTATCTTATCCTCTTAGCAATACAAAAATCAGTGTTAGTACCTTGAGAGGTACACCCCCTTCTTGTACCAGAGTCTCCAATAAAGACACCATGATTACCAAAACTTGTAATCCCAAAAGACAATTATGAATTCCTTCTTTTCCTTATTAGATCAGTCACAAAAATTTTCAAAACATAATTGATAACTTTGGACAAATCCAACATATTACTTGGATCCCATACCTTATAGTGCTCATGAACACTTATATCATGAGAGATATTCCACTTTTTCTTCTTTTCATTGTTATCTTGCCACACATTAGTTAAAGAATGTACCCAATTCAAGAGTGGAACATTGTACCTTAGAATTCTAAAAGTATAATCAACAGCTGATTTCTCTTTTTTTCTTGTATAACTATCATCCTTGGAATATTTTTGTTGATAGAGTATCCCTTAAGATGTTGCCCATCTGTAAGTGTCATATTATGAAGCATAAAACATTTTTTAACAACACAAAATGACTCACCACTATCTATTATTGTATTTGGATCAACAAATTACTTATCATCTCATTTCCTTTCATTATATTTCTTCTCATGTACCTCCTCATGTATTGTTGTTCTTGACAAGGTAGTCAGTTGAATACTAACATCCATATTCAAAATTTGAGATTTAGCCACAAAAATATTTTCCCCAACTTGTAGATCTGAATTTTCTTCTTCCTTGGGGTTATAATCCATGATTTCATTTCCTGTTACTTTACTACCATGTATACAATCATTAGAAGGAAAAGAAATATTTTTCAATTAATGAGGCATTTTTACCTTGCTCATCCTTGCAACCCTGCACATCAAACCTTTCTAGGAACCTTTGGGGGAAATCTTCAAGAGAGGCAATGGATTCGACCCCTCGAGTCTTCAAAAAATTAATGCAACCACTTATGTTTTATTCAATCCAAGTATCTAGAGATGAACATGAGGGAATCATCCTGACACTTAAGATTCCATTGCAAAAATGTCTCAAATTCCTTCAACCAAGATCTAGCATAATTTCATTAGTACTATCAAAAAAAGGAACCTAGGTCCACTTCACATTGAATGTTTCTAACTTTTAGCTTTCAGATCTGATAATTTTTCTTCTTTCCTTCATAGGATGGGAGAATACATTGCTTTGATACAATTATAATGTCCCTAGATGGAAATGTTTCAACCCTGAATGGATTATCCACAAATCCAACCAAAAACTACAAAACACCCTGAAAAACCATCAAAAATTATGAAATTAAATTTGTACCTAGCCCTTGAATTATCAAATATGAAAATACTTATATTTTTGCAACATAGTGAAAATATGATTTTTAACTACAGAAAATAGCCTAAACTTCATAAATTCATAACTTGGAAAATACCCAACAATTATTGACAAATGTTAGCTCAAATTGAATATCAAATCACAAGCTTTCCAATGATACCAAAATTAGAATTTTCTGATGGGTGGATGATTCAAATGATATTTTGGAATGTTGGGAGTTCCATATATCTCCCTAAACCATGAAAAAATGGTAGAGCATTTAGCGATCTTTCCGTCAGTACATAGAACATGGAAAATGGACTCTGCATGCTCAAGTTATAGCCGGTCAAAGTTTGGTCAACATCTAGGCCCAATAGGGTCAACTGACCATTGTGGCAGTGACATGTGGCAGAAGTAGAGTGAGAATGTGGAGGAGAAAAAATGTGGTTTTGCGATGCCGGTCTTTGACACTCGTATCCAAATGGGTGGCGTGGTGGCCTGCCACCACGATGATCAGGTTGGTATATCGAGCCAACTCGATTATATGAGTTATTTATTCAACTTATCGGGCTTGTGTTATTACATCTCAGTGTTTATTACGTTGCATGGGTTAACGAGCTCGTGATTTGTAATGGGTGAGTTCAACATGCTTTGGCGGGTTCTACATTCCTCACCACTGTCATCCCATCACATCCTAACTCGGGGCTATGAGGTTTTAATGACGGGTAAAAAAGTAATTATGTGGTACATGCCACTTTTCTCTGTTGGTGGCAAGCCTTATTAAAAGGCTAATACATGTTTATTCCCACCAATGTGGGATCTTAATACACCACCACCCATTTTCTCCTACTCTATTTGGTCTCTACATTGACGAACTAGAGCACATCATTGCAAATTTTGGTCTTAGAGACGATGGTTGTTTTTTATATGATATCATCATTACTATTTTATTATTTACAGATGATATCATCCTCATGTCACATTCTGTTGCAGGCCTACAACAACACCTTGACATACTAAGCTCTTTTTGTGATACTCATGGTTTACAAGTGATCTTAAAGAAAACTAAGGTCATGGTATTTAATACAACCAAGAGGGTTGCCCATGTAACCAACCTCATGTACAAAGGACACTTGGTGGAAGTGGTCTCCTCTTACACCTATCTTGGAGTGACTTTCATGGGTCCTCCTTTGAACATGCTTCATGCAGCAGAAGAAAGATTATGTAAAGGTTATGCAACCCTCAATACACTTGAGAGATAATGTTTCTAGCTTCAATTTCAATATGCCGACACAAAATTACGTATTTTCCAAACTCTAGTGACACCAACAATGTTATATGGTTGTGAGATTTGAGGCCCTGATCTCCGGCATAGTAGTTGGGCTCGTGTTGATAGAGTACTCATCTCCATGCTATCCAAGACTCTCCGGACAAAAAACTTAGTTCCACATGCAATCATCTTGGCTGAGTTTGGCACACACCCTCTCTGAATCTCAACTATGTTCCATCTTGTGACACTACTCCATAGACTAAGATGTATGGCAGATACACCACTTGGGTAGAATAGATACCCCTTCAAGGCTCTCTAATCATTCATGAGGCTATGTGAATTGGGGATCCAAACCACTTGGTATGCACATTGTACAACTTTCTTCCAAAGCATCGGATTGGATATTGATCACCTTCCTCCTCTCACATTCTCTATTAATTCTCCCCACATGCCTAAAAGGGAAATTCATAGAGGAATTAGAGAGGATATCTACAAAGCTTACAAAAAATCAACGTGGATTGAATCATTAGAACCATTGCCAACAAAAATGTACCACTATTTGGAGCACTATCTCCAAATTGAAGAGGGACGTGTCATTCCCCCCAAATACATCAAGTTCCCACTTGGTTTGAGATTCCCCTTGGGTCAACTATGTGTTTGCTCTCATTAGCTTCGCATGGAGACAAAGCACTACATTCCTAGAGACCAATGCACTTGCACACTTTGCAACAATGAATCTGAATCTGAGGAGCACTTTATATTTCGTTGTCCTGTGTACTATGAGATCCGTGGCAGGTACTATTTTCTCTTTTGAGAAACTCAAGGCTCATTACATGCCCTTATTCATTATAATGACTAGAGGTGTGTGGCTTTATTTATCAGGGAGGTGACCCAACATAGATATGGCCTCCTCAAACATCATCATGACAACTTTGGGTCCCAGAATATTGGTGCATTCCTTCAGCCTTCTACACAACACCGGAGGCATAAATGGGCACATGACTTCACACATCAGTCACGATCTACCAGGCGTAGAACCTCTTAAGCATGGCACTTGTTGCATCTTGTGTCTTTCCTACTGCTTCTTGTATTTTGTTTTGTATTGTGTTTTTTTTTCTTCCTTCGTGCATCATCTTATTCTCTTTGCACCTCTTGTAGTCCCTTTAACCTTTTTGGTTACTTCTGGACATTAATTATTAAATTAAATTAAATTAAATTTTAAAATACCAGTGCCACATGGAAAGCTACAAGGCGACGGCTACAAGAATGGGAGATCACAACATATTTAAAAGGAGGAGCCCACGTGTACAAGGTGGACCGGTCAAAAAAGAGCGGTTAAGCCTTTATAAAGGCCTATTTAATTTCCAAAACCCATGTTTGCCCACTGCCCACATTTAAATGGAGATTACGTGGAGTAAGGTAATAAAGTTATTACCTAATAATGTGCAATACGAGCCATTTTATTTAATGGTGACAATATTGATATTTTATAAACTGTTACATGTATTAATAGCCTAGTGCTATTTATGTAAGACATATTGCCACATGTATATGGCTAAAATTAGCCCTGCCATTACAACACAAAGGGTGGGCTACCCTATATAAAGGCTTATAGGGGTCATTTGTAAACAAGTTGATCTGGTTGAGTTCATTTGAGCTAAAGTGTATTCCTTAGAAGAGCAATTGTATAAATCACCAATTTAGGGAGACTTAGGCTTAAAATTGGGCTTTGGTGTAAAAGGGAGATAGTCTCATAATTCTCCTATGTTTTCCATTGGTGACGGTAGCTTTGTGATTTGGAGAAGCTCTCCTTCATATTTCCGGTTCGGATTCTCAAGAATCAACTGGATCCTTTGATCATAGCTTCTACCTAGTTCAAAGTCCTCGGAGTTAATTGGGTACATGATCACTTTTACTTATCGATTCGGAGTCTTCGAAATCAACTCGTAAAGTTCATTGGTTCAAGTTGCATTGTTACGACTTCATTGTAAATCATATTACTTTACAATCAGAAGTATAATATATCAGTTCAAATGAACTTGGAGATGTAGGCATTGCCTAACTCCATTATCAATCTTCTTTGCAGTGTGTGTGTTTCTATATTTACATTTGCATTGTTAGTTGAAGTTGTTAAAATCTATGAAGTAAAATATTGCAATGCCTTTAGGGGTCTGTAACAGTTAAAAAAAATCAACCCCCTATTTTTGGATCAGTGGAAGGCACCCAAAACATGCTTGGAAATATGGAAATGTGAAGATGAAACCCTAGTTGTACCTAAAATCAACAACATCCATTCACCCCTCTTGGAAAGCCCTTAAACACTATTGGAAAACACAAATAGGAGCTTGATCTTCATTGGAAAACACAAATAAATCCTTGATCTTCAATGAAAACCCCTGAATGGAGAATCCTCTCACAAGAAAGAATATTTTTTATTCCTCTTTCTCTAATCCTCAAGAGGGTTTTCATCCTTAGGAGTTTATTTGCAAAGCTTACAAAGCTCATATAAAAATCAAAATTTTTATAACATAAAAGAGATATCCCTCAAAGCCAAGTTGACTTACTTTTATAGGAAAACTTGGCTTAGTAGCCACCCACAACCACCAATCAAATGCTTTTCCCCACATTTAATTGTTTCTTGGCATGTATTTAATCCCCAACATGGGTCGCATTTTTCGCCTAAGGAAAATAAACACATAAAGTGACTTTTTTTTTTCTGTTTCTAATTTCACTTTATCTTTTCTCTTGAATTTTTATCAAGTCCATAATAAATTAATATAAGTGCTTTTTATAAAGTTGATTTTTTATACACTTTATAATACTTTATTAAGACTATAGTTTCCCTTTTTATCACCCCTTAGCCACCGGGAAATAAAAATGGACTAAGGGTCTTTGACATATTATTTTGGAGAAAGGGACATTTTAATTGGAGAGTTGAACAAGCTTAAAAATAAAAATTGTGATGTTTTAAGTTCCAAATTTTCTTTGTAGATTACATGCAAGACATAAATATTCCCTAGCGAAGTCTCCCAAGACTGTTGAAAAAATAATTTGTTGTATGTAAAATATGGGGCTTTGACAATAGTATATTGTACAAAGTCCCTCTATTGTGAGAGAAGGCACTCTTTATTGAAGTCCAAAATGAATAGCAAAAAATATGTACAATATCTATAATAAATAACTTATGGGCCTGGTGGGATTTAACTTGTCGGGAAAGGAATATAAACTAAGTAACAAGAAGAAAGGAATGGAGAAATGTGTGTGTGGGAAAGATATAAAGAGAGAGAGAGAGGAGGAGAACTTGCATTTCAAATAAGTAAACTCAAAGCTTATCATAGTTTGCACGGAGATAATTTAATATTAGAAACATTTATCACATGAATCTTAAATGCATGAAAAGAATATTGAAGGACAAACATATGACATAAGAACACATGCTATTGTCAAAGAGACCATGACACCAAGTTTAGAAAAATATCCTTTTATTCCTTCATTGGGATGAATACAATGTATCATACACTCTTTTCTTCTCAAACTAACTCTTGTACAAAATTATGTATAGCACATAATCCATCCAAAATTTCCTCAATTTCTATGACAATTCAAATTCCCTCAAGAAATGTCAACATGTCCTTTTACAATACCATGAGTAACACAAAGTCTCTCCAAATTTCTCCAAGGAAATACATTCCAGAAGTCTCTCAAGAAATTCCCCTAAGATTATTTATAACTACATACTTATAGGAAAAAACTCCATTTTTTCTAGCTACATACAAGATTTACTAAGTCAAAATTCTAAAAATAGAAATTAAAAAAAATATGTGCACTTTTTATAACTATAAAACAAGGATTTTCCCACAACACATCTTCTTCTTGATTAACTCCTTCCTTCAAATTTATGAACTTTTATGTCAGCATGGTTCCCTTAAATAATTTTATTTTTCCTTTTTTGGTTTCAAGATTAGGGGTCTGGGTGTAGCATCACCCAGTTGGGTTGATGGGTAGCACTCCCACATCTAGGCATAATTTGACCTTCTCACGACCTTTGGAACATATTGATTTTATATATTTTTGTGCTAAATATTTATATTTTAGGATTTGGGAAATAAATAAATATTTGTACAATTAAAATATCCCCTAAATATTTAAGTGAAATTTTTACATGTTTTTTGCAACTAAAAACCCGAGGATGAAGATTGTGACAAAGTTTTGAGTTGCATTCACACCTCAAAATTCCGCTAAAGACTGCTATAGAGTTTTGAGTTGCATTGTCACCAAAATCAACACACGTAAGATTTAGATTTGAATTTGCAATGTGATATGTACGGGTGAACATGAATGATTATAAGTAAATTTTTTTTTATATTTAAACACTTTTGACCGGAGTTTTGAACCGGGGGGATGAACCCCAACATTACAAGAGGAAGGAGAGGAAGAAGGGAAGAAAGGGGGAGGACATGAGGAAAGAAGAAGAAGAAAAAGGTGAAGGAGGAGTAACAGCCAGTGACATGGAGAGATAGTCGAGAACAAAAACCCGAATGGAACCAAAACAACGAAAAAGGGGGGAGCACGGGAGCCTCTGCATCAACCGAAACCGGTACCAGCTTAGCGGTTGGACTCGTGTAGAAGGAGCCTGTATGCACTCCGATCCCTATCCTTTAAAGCATTCCACTAGTCGATTGTAGAGTAAATAGGGAAGCCAACGGCCTCGATATCCACTTCAAGCAGAAGACGATGATCGAGCCTTCCCATCGTGAACAGAGTGCTGACACTTTGGGCGTGGTTGAGAAGGTCCCTATATTGGCCGCAGATCCACTTGATGCCACGCCCTGAGCCAATTGCAAGATCATCGACCTCCTCAACCCAGAGGAGTGGATCTGACAGGGAGAAGTCATCCAGTTCATCACGGAGGTTGGCGCGGTGAGCGGGAAAGATAACAGAATTGGCACTGAGTTCCATGATGACCAAATCCTCCTCCAGAAGCAGGTAGAAGGAGACGAAGACAACAACGATGTCTACGTTTGTGCGTGCCTGGTGAGGATAAAAATGATAAGAGTCTCCCAAAATAGTCTCAATTGCTTCAGCTTCCTGGATTGAGGAATATTGGAAGACTTCTGACAGACGGGAATAATCAATCTTCAAAGTTGAAGTGACATCCAACACCGTGCTATAAAGGGTAACAAAAGGGAACCCAAGAAACGCCATGGTAAGATGCTGGAGAACAAGCAGTGGGGAATCTAAGACCGAGAGACACAAAATAGAGAGTCGGCAGCCTTCTCCCTTAAATGGAGCGCTGCACGTGCGTGAGGCCTAATCCAAACTGTCGAGTCTAGCTGGCCTGCTCATGGGAAATTAGGCTTGACAGTCCATGCCAATATTTATTGGTACCTGAAGTGACGATGGCGGTGGGGTAATCAATTGCATAATTTGCCAAAAATCAGCTGCTTGGTTTGTTTCTCTGTAATTATGTGTAATGTACCAGGAGCTGATTTTTTTCAACCAAAATAGAATTTGGGGGATAAAGGTATTGATTTTCCACATTGGGGATGTGCCTCTAGAAACTACACATATGATAATTTGGGAGTCCCCTTCAATAAATAGATGAGAACAACCTAACTGGGCAGCCATCTTGACCCCTTCTAGAAGCTCTTGGGCTTCAGTAGCGTTGCACAAACCATCTTTGAGAGGGTAGGAACCAGCCTTGATGAGATTACCAAATTCATATCTAAGAATACAACTTGCACATGAATTACTTGGGTTCCCTCTAGAAGCGCCATCAAAATTGAGTTTCCACGAGCCCTTCAGAGGGGGTCGCCATCTTGCCCTTTTTCTACGAATTAATTTTTCAACTTGAGTGAGGCCTTTTTTAACAATAGAGCCAGGGCCAGGTTGCTTTATGAGGGGCCAGGAATTCATGATATCGAAATCCCTAGAGGAGAAAGTGGATTGTGACAAACAATTAACACTGACTTTCTCTGAGATGGCCACTTCTAGCTTGTTGAGAAAAGCGTGCAACTCGGCAGTTTGTTCCCTGAAGAGACGAAGATTACGTTCCCACCAAATATGCCACAGGAGGAAGAAGGGGGCTATGTACCAAATAGAACTGAGGGAGATATTGTTGTTATATCTCGGCCAAGAGAGAAGGGTCTCTCCAATATTATTGCATGGGACCCAAGCTAGATTTAATTTGCTAAGGAGCCAACCCCAACAATTAGACGCGAATGGGAAAAATAGAAAGAGATGATCAAGATCTTCCTCAGCAGCACCACAGAGCACACACTTGGATGGACCAACATAACCCCATGATCTCCACCTAACTTGAGTCAGAACTTTCTTTTTCATAACCAACCAGCTGAAAATTGCCACCTTTGGAGAGATGCTGGGATGCCAACAACCGTAGGAACAAGGAAGACCCTGGCCAAACCGTGAGATGAGAATATTATAGCCAGTTTTCATGGAGAAGGATCCTATTGCATCCCCTAAGCCAAATCATACGATCATCATTATTAAGAAAGTGTGCATTTTTGTCCTGCAAGGCACCCTTGAAGAGATTGTATTCCTGTGCATTAGCCCTAATATTGGAGATATCTTTCCAAAGCCAAGATGGTGAGCCATCAGGATTCTGACTGCCATAATTAGCAACCAAAGATCCCCAAGTAATCTTGGTCGTATTCATTACTCTGTTGAGTTCAGGTGTGAGATTAAGGGGTGGGGATCCATTCCAACTTTCCTCCCAGAAGGTGGAAAGCTGACCATTATTGATGTTCTAAGAGACCGACTTAGCAATCAGGGGTTTGGACTTGCAAAAGAAATTCTAGATATGTGATCCTTTGGGGAGCTCAGTGCTAGATAACAGTAGCTCGGGGTGACCCTCCTGAGATACTTGTGGGAAATAACTTGGAATGCGAGCCATTTGGCGTCTGAGATGAAGTTCCAGACAAGTTTTGCTCCGAGGGATGAATTTTGAAGAGTAAGATCCAGAATTCCCAACCCACCAAGGCATTTAGGCAATTTGACCGTATCCCATTTTGCAAGGTGAAATTTGTGCTCTTCATTTTTTCCTTGCCATAAGAAGGATCTGACAATCTTTTCAATTTTGAGCAGAACATATTTAAGGATTTGCATGATAGACATCATGTATATTAGAATGGCCAGGAGAACTGAATTTATCAATAGGGCTCGTCCTGCCAGGGATAGCCATTTTCCTTTCCATGAGAGTAATCTAGAAGAAATGGATTTTATGAGCCCATCCCAGAGAAGTGCTTTACCATTCCCATGAAAAAGTGGGATACCTAGATATTTGTGGGGGAGAACACCCACGGTGAAGCTGAGAATTACTTTGATCCTGCATTGCAATCTTGGGGCAACATTAAAGAAGAAAATAACAGATTTATGAAAGTTAATAACCTGTCTTGCCACTGAAGAATAAGAATCTAGAATAGAAGAGAGGCACCTTGCTTCTGGAATTGATCCTTGACCAAAAAGGAAAGTGTCATCCACAAATTGTTGGTGCGTGAGGGTAGGAGGATTGGAGGTAATTTGAATACATTTTAGGGATCCATCCAAAATTACAGATTTGATGCTTCGGCTAAGAGCCTCAGCGACCAAAATAAAGAGAAAATAAGAGAGGGGATTGCCTTGTCTCAATCCCCTACTACTGTAGAAGAAGCCTTCAGCTGAACCATTTACCAAGACTGAGAATTGGGGGGTGGTAATGCAGTTGAAAATCCAATTGTAAAATTACCAACAGAAACCCATGGCTTGAAGAGATTTAATTAGGAATCTCCAGTTGACACGGTCATAGGCTTTACTAAATTCTAGTTTCAGCATCATGCCAGCTCGAGAAGAGGAGTGAAGAGTGTGAATTTGTTCGTGGGAGATGATGATCCCGTTTGAAATAGACCTCCCAGGAATGAAACCGCTTTGTTCATGAGCCACCAATTTAGACAAGAGAGGACTCATTCTATTTGCAATAGCTTTCAAGATTATTTTATATGACGTATTACAAAGGGAAATCGGTCTGAAGTCATCCAAAGACTCGGCTGGGGATTTTTTGGGGAACATACAGATGAGAGTATGATTGAGAGCACCTTAAAGCTTGCCCGTATGCTGTGATTCCTCCATTGCATTGCAAACTGTAGTCCCAATGACATCCCAGAAGTCCTAAAAGAAAGAGGTAAGGAAACCATTGGGGACGGGTGCTTTATCTCTCTTCATTGAGAAAACAATTTTTCGAACCTCCTCCTTGGTGAATGGGGAAAGAAGCATGTCATTATCAGCAGTAGTTACCGAGGCTAGGATCTGATTAAAGAATGAAGACTGATTGCCAAGAGGGGTGGCCGAGTCACCATTCAAAAGCTTATTGAAGAAAGACATTGTTTCAGATTTGATCTGGGATTGAGTGGATGCCACCGAATTTCATCTAGCTGGAGGGATGAAATGTAATTGAAATTTCTTCTGGCTTTGACTGAAACATGAAAGAACTTAGTATATTTATCACCGTCGGCTAACCAGACTTCCCTGGATTTTTTTCACCAATAAATTTCCTCTTTAAGAAGAAGATCGCCAAGTTCCCTGAGAAGTAATTTTTCTTTGAGGAAATCAACCTGAAGCATCCCTTGTGAGAGAATAGATTCGTTTAGAATTCGAAGCTCCTTCTCGAATCTCAGTTTTTCAAGAAAGATGTTTTTAAAGCAGGAGATATTCCAGCTACGTAAATTATCTTTCAACAAAGATAACTTTTTGGAGAGTTTGAACATCCAGGTCCCTTTGACTTTGAAGGAGTCCCACCATGATTTAATCAGGGGCCTGAGTGAAGGATCCTGCAACCACATGTTTTCAAATTTGAAAGGCGAGTGGCGAGGGGGAAGATCAAAGGAAATGTTGAGAGAAATTGGGAAATGATCAGAGCTGGAAAGGGGAAGAATAGAGCATTTGAGAAGAAAATTGTTCTGCAGCCAGATTTCAGAGACAAGAAATCTATCTAGATGCACTGCCATTGAACTAAACCTTGGCCTCCGATTATTCCACGTAAACCATCCCAAACTCAGCTCCACGTCAACCAATTTGGTGGAAGACACAAAGGAGGTGAAGTCCACTTGAGAATGTGGCTGCCATTGAATACCTCCTCGTTTATCAAGGTCTGAAAGAGTTGCATTGAAATCACCTGCAACTACAATCTTGGACTTGACAGTCGAATCAAGGACCAAATGAAGTTTAGACCATAGATCTCTTTTTTTGAGTGGATTAGAAGGACCATAAACATTGCATAAGAAGAAGGATTCATCAGAATGTTTGATAAAAACCTTACACCAAATGAAATTTGAATCAACGAGGAGAGGTTCAAGAATGCAGCAGCTAGATTTCCACATAATACCTAGGCCTCCCGAGGCACCGAATGAATCTGAAAAGCATCCTTCCCAACCTTTCCATTTTGGAAACCATCCTTTCTTGCAACCTTCCATAGACATCTTAGTTTCCTGAATAAGGCATATATCAGTGGTAGCATTGGTAGCATAACGTCTTAAAAGACGTTGTTTGTTAGGGGCGTTTAGGCCCCTAACGTTCCATGAAAAGAGAATCATTTGGGCTTCAGAGAGGACTCGCCTCTCCTACTCATAGAGGGAAAAAAGGAATGGAGTTGCAGTTGCTTCCCTGCTGGAATCTCTTTGAGGGAAATTTTACTCTTAGATGGATGACCCAGTATGCCTTTCAGCCCTAGATCCATGTTTAGAAGTGCTGGTGTCAAAAGAATCGGGCACATCTGCATGTTATCTAAAGATTGATCCTCAGGGACAATCTCCAGAGAACCACTGGAGTCACCATCATTAGACTGGATTAGTTCATCCTTCTCATTCACCCATTTTTCCAAAGAAACAACGTTCCCTCCCAGGTCGAGAGAAATACCTTCGTGAAAAAGGGATAAAATCCTTGTTGAGTCCTTTACCACTGCGGTTGTTTCTTTAACCAAAGAAATGGTACTCAGATCCAGAGTCATGGACTCAAAAGCAAGGGTGGAGTCATTAATATCCTTGCTTGAGGGTTGTGTCTTATTTAAAGGGGAAGGAATGGAGGGAGTGGAAGTAGGAAGGGGAGAGGATTTCTTCCTCCATTCCATTTTTCCTGAAGTAGGGGGATTTTTGCAGGATTTTTGGAAATGGCCAGGTTGTTTGCATTTAAAGTAGTTGTTGGAGATGCCTTCATATTCAACCTTCTGCTCCCAGATCCCAGACTGGGTGGAAATGATTATAAGATCCTGAAGCTTCTATTTATAATTGATAGAAATACAAATCCTGGCAAAGGATGAAAGGGTACCTTCCAAGGTGATAGGGTCGATGCGGACAACATGTCCCAGACTGGAGAAAATTTTGTTGAGAATGGGGGTGGACCAAAACTCACTGGGTAGCGAATAGAGTCTTACCCAAACTTGTAGTCCTTCCATTTCCACACTAGCCGGGTCAAAATGAGTATTCCACTCGCGAATCTCCAGGCCTGAGTCTGCCAGAAGAAAGTATTTTCTCACCATGGCATCGTTCTTTTGAGTGGCACTGCGAAAGATAACCAGAAAAAAACCTCTTTCCAAGAAGTGGATACTCAGGCCGCTACCCCACTGCACCTCACACCAGTTTTGAATGCCCTCCACCGTCAACCAACATCCAACAAATTTTGCAAAGATTGCTCTATTTGCGAGAAGGTTTGTTTGGGCGACTATATCTTCTGAATCCTCTAGAGACATGGAGACAAAGTTAGTCGAATCTGGGGGAAGGCATTTTTGACTAGGAATGTTTTTGCCTTTACCTTCAAGTGCACTGCCCAAAGTGGGTCGTCTGGGACCCAAACGCTTATGCAAGGCTTCCGACAGGCCCTGGCCCGCAAGGGGCACCACCACAACATCACGGGGAGGTGAGGCCGTCTGACCATTGCAGAGGCTTACTTTTGAAAAAAATGACCGTTCTGGTCCACGATGCTGCTGCTTCCCTTTTGCCATCTCCAACAGCCGAAAAAAAATCATGTGAGGGAATCATGATTATAAGTAATATTCATTACCAATGCTATGATGTAATAAATGTAGTATTTTACACCTTACATCAACTGTTAGTATTTTTTTAAATACAAAAAGAAATATCTACATCAGTAATATTTAGTAATAATATAATATATACACTTTTCATTGTCAACCATACGATGGATCATGGAACTTGATATGAAACTTTGATCTAAAAAATACCACACGGTTTTAGGCAAAAAATTGTTCTCTACAATTTTCATGTTATAATAACTTTAAGAAAGGCCTCTTTTATTATAATTTTAAATACCCTAAAAAGGTTAAAAAGTTGATATACACATATATAAAATCAACACTACTTCAATATTAATATGTTTCGACTAAATTTTGAACATTATTGAAAGGGTTGTAATCTAATGGTGAGGATGATGGCATGTTAATCCTTACACAAAGGTATAAATCCCTCTGGATACCTGACATGGAAAGCCAAAAAGATAGCGCTAGGATCATTCCATGTGTGAATTTGACGGATTGAATGCCCCCTAATATTCATTGCTTAGTGAAAGTAAGGCCTAGATATAGATATGTATGTGTACTCAATGTAAACACTAAAATTTGGTAACATGTCCTTGTGTAATATACTAAGTTTGATCATGTATCCTTGTTAAGACCAATACTAACATTCAGAATCCAATCTCCTCATATCTTTAGCTTTTCTACAACTTTCTTATCTTTACACTCTGTTGCTTCATTAATTTTGGGTATATTATTTAATCAAAACAACATAAACCATCTGATATTCATGACACAAATTTCATTTTGGTGTTTCTCTTTGGTTTGAAAACATATGGAAGGGTCAAGATGTAGGGTCTAGTCTTGGCTGACCTGTATGCTTCTGCTCCTTCACAATCACCGACTCTGATTTCAAATTAAAATCATTCTTTAGGTCATTTTATCTTCCTATGATTAATGTTACTAGAATATCTCACTTGCAGTATGAGTAAGTCATTATCACTTTATAACTCACCTGACATTCTTATAAGTTACTATTACAAATATCATTCCAAGATCATTCAAAGGGTTATGTTGGTACCCAAATTGATTCTCCTTCAAATTCTAAGCAACATCACAGGTTTATCAGGAAGGTTAGAGACAAATAGATCATGATGAGTCGTTTTGTAGCCGGGGATGGGATCTAACTAGCCCTTAGTCACTTAGATGTGGAGAAATGGATAGCACCCTCAAGAGGATTTTATCTATCTTCACTATTATAGGTTGCGCCTTTTAACCAAGGTAAGAGAACCCTTTTGTAGCCTGTTGTTTATGGAGGAGATGGAGATATCCTTCCTAATGAAGTTGTTAAGGAGACCTTGAAGAAAATATGATCAATGCAACAAAATCTAACTCTCACGAGTTGTCACTCTAGATAGTGGAGATATTCTCTAGGCAAGGTTCAGGCTACTAAAGACATTTGGAATCCTGATTGTTTATGCATGTCTTGGTAATGAATATCATACATTTGTATACACCCATGACAAACAGGGGTAGTATGGGTAGGATTAGTTGTTTTTAACTAAATTTTGGTGGTAGGTGAGGCATAATGAACTGGATTTGCCAAATCTCTGAGAAATCTTACAAAATGGAAAGTCAAGACAACAAAATACTCCAGAAGAGCTAAAATGTTCCTTTAACCAAAATGTGTACTTTAATGGAGGCCTAAATTAGCACTTTTTCACACAATATATGAGTTTCTAACATGAAGGCTCGAGTCAGAAGGCCCAATAAAACATCAAAACCTAAGATTAATCATGCCTGAGGTACACCTAGAGGCTTACAGACAATTTTTGTCAACAAATGAAAGAAAAGTGATTTTAAATCGTTTATTTCACCCCCAGATGAAAGCTCTTTTGATAAATGAGATTGTAGATGCCACTAAACTGTCACAAGGATTAAGACCCATGTGACTAAGACAAATTTTGATACAAGATTGCAACATGAGACAAGGAAAATTATTTGTAGACATTCAAAAGTAAAACAAACACATTTTGCATAAGATCCACACAGAATAACTCGAGTTTGATTAAATTTATGAGCAGGGGAAAGTTTATAGAACAATCTCAGAGCTTGTTAATGGATGTACACTTGCAACCACCTTGACACGATCAAACTTAATACAAAAGAGATATACAGGCTTCTCAAAAGACAGGCTTTGTCAAATTTTCCTCTTGGGAATTTTCTTCGACCTCTAACACTCTAACCTCTAACCATTTGAACAATTTTTTTTCCATTTATAACATTTACAATAGAGCCCCTTCTTCCCCAAAATAAAAAAAATTTAATGTACCAGTGCTCGCCATGATCTCGATCGCGATTCCTAGAATCAGATATGTAAAAAGTTATCAGGTGCTCATGGGGCAGATCTCTTCGAAAATCTCAGCATTTAACTCCTTCATCTGGTAGAACACTCCTCCTTCAACTCGCCAACCACTTCTGCCCCTAATCTATCAAATCTGGTTCCTTGCATGCTCGGGAGAAGAAAAACGGAAAATCATATCGAGCCCGATAGTCAGACCATTTTAATGGTGAAAGATGTCTCCAGATCTCTCCCACCAAACTTAGATATCAAAATTAACTCCCCTCTCTATTTGGTGTGTAGGAAATACCAAGAAATCATGAAGAATCACACTTCCAGGCGTGTTTCAGTAAAAATGGGGGGAAAATCACATTCAAACTCACAGTTGTCGTTGATCTTTACTTTGAATTTGGGCCGTCCACATGGAAGATTCAATTTTAAAATAGGCCTGGGGGCATCCTTTGACTTTTTACAACCTTTTGGAAAAAATGACGAAAATTTCCATTTTGCTCCGCACCTCCACCCTTGGGAAATGAGCCTGACACATCCTAAGGTGGGCCCCAGCGGAACCACGACCAAATTATGCCATTTCACCTCCTTTTTGGAAAAGGAATTTTTTTCCAAGTTTTCCCCGTAGCTTCGCCCTTGAAAAATGGGCTTGACACGTGTCCCAATGTGGGGCCCAACGGAACCGAGCATCATTTTTCACTTTTAACTCTTTTCTCTCAAAAGATTTTTTTTACAAATTTCCCCCGAGAGTCCGCACCTCCACCGTTGACTGGAGCAAGCTTTGACCTCTCCTTTTTCAGGCTTGCGGGCCATTTTGATGTTTTGATCTTTTGAATATCAGGGGGTAAAAAATCCAAGTTACCCCCGATGGTCTGCTTCCCCGCCCCTTTGACTTGAAACAAAATTTGACCACCTCCTCGTCAGGTTTGTGGGCCATTTTGAGATTTTAATCCTTTTGATGACAAGAGGCAAAAATCCAAGTTGCCTCCGATGGTCTGAGTCCCCACCCCTTTGACTTTTCAAAATGCCACATGTCACTATGACGCATCTTGAGAAGATCCCCAAAATTTGAGACTTTGAATGAGTGCGGGCTCGCCACATGTCCCCCTGTGGGGTCAAAGTTAGACTTTTTCCCTGCCGCTTGAAATTTACTCCAATCAGAGCTTGGCGGTGCCGCAGGGCGGGTTCAAACTTCTTGCCAAAGTAGCAAAAAGGAACAAGTTCAAAAATAGACCCGCCACGCCCCATCCAATTAGAAGAATCCACGTAAGCACTAAAAGAACCAATCGGATTTGAGCGGGGCTATGTGACCAAATTTTCCTTTTTACCAAAAAGGCAAAAAGCAATAAGTTAAAGCATTTTCCCACCATTCCCTAACCAACCAAAAGAAGCCACATGATCGCCAAACGCTGAGGAATAAATTTGATAGGAAAAATACACCCATCAGACCGTCAAAATACAGAAAATTACCATTCATGCCCAAAACCCAATTTTTCGCTAAGGATGAAAATTCTTTTGAAATGAAAACAAATGAATCATGGTTCCGAGCATCTTTTCGACCATGAATTTGGATTTTGAAAGGCATACAAATATAGATTAACCATTTTTGAGCTTCCATGGTTGGGGAAAAATAGGAAAACGACAAAGCCCGCAGATTTTGAAGAAATTAGGGCAAAAACGGGGCAATCTCGGAGACTCTTCAAGGAGGGACATGACAATGGATTTTGAAAAAAACTCAAAGTATCTCAAATGGAAATAGAAGCTTTCAAAAAACCCACATCAAGAGACAAAAAATTTCACAATATGCAGATCAGAGGAAAATAATGGCAAATGGGGCGAGACAAATCTGAGCACCAATATGTTCGTAAATGATTCTTCCTAAATTGATTGCATATCATCTAGAGTAGTTCCTTCTACAAGTATGAAGCATGAACCATGTCAAGGATTCTAGCTTCATCCATTCCAAACATGCAAAGATTGCAGAGCCATGTGTTAAAAAGAGCAAAGTCATTCCAAGTCTTACACATGGGTTTCAATCAATAACATGTTAGGTCATATAGAAGAGGCACGCCAAATTCCACTACTACCACATTGGTACATTCTATACTATGTAGTTAACCCACTATCTTAGTTTTAAGAGACACAGGGGTACCCCCATGGGGTTAGTTAGATATAAATTTTTGCATGAGCACCTAGGAGAACTACATGAGGCTCGATCTTATAATGATGGCATGTAATGCAATACTTGTATTAGTTCAATAGTTGGGAGTTTGACCACTAAGGGTATTCCAACCTCAAATGCGCATACATGTTTTCTCCTTTTATTTGTTAATACTCTAATGAAGGCTTCTACAAGTTGCTAGGGTTTCTACTTTGGGGCAAGTTATTATAGATCATCCTGAAGTTGTGTGAGCAAGAGCAACACACAATGTGCATCATTTCTAGACAAGAAAAACACATAGAAAGTTGCAGATCCAGACTTTCAAAGGGGTTGAAACTGTACAACTACAAGTTAGGGAATACATCTCCAACTTAGACCATACATAACCTACAAGGTCTCGCCCTTACTCACTTTTTAGTTGTAGAATATCCATTATAGAACCTTTAGCTCTCTACCTTCTTTTTCACTTCCCTACACACCTAAATCATTCTTAAATCATCTTGAACAACTAATTTTATCTCTTATTTCATGTTTTGATTAAGTACTTATCATTTATCAATCATTTCAAGTTTGAACACATTACTTTGATGATGTATAATTGATCTTGGAAGTTTATTATATCATAATATATACATGTTGCAAACCCTTACATCCTTTTTATTGTTGTGTGCTTTCCTTATGATATAAAATAATTAGGGTGTAAGTATGGTGAACCCAACTCATAATTAAATCTTTCAACTTCTTCCAAACCCTAATTTACCTAAGGTTTCATTTCTACATTGTATATTCAAATTCAAACCTATTTTTCATCTATCCCCTACCCTAAATATGTTTTTCACCATTTTCCCTATGGTCTCATGGTCAATCCTTCCCTTTAGGTCTGTCTAGGGCTTCATAAATTGCCAAATCACCTTTCATCACATATCTCAAACACTACAACTTCATTTTTAAATTTCTTGGTGGTTTTTAATTATTTTTAATTTTTAACAAAAGATAGTTTTTTTTTTGACATAATTTGTACACATTTTTCAAAAATTCAAAATTACCTTTTTAGTAATTAGGGTGTAATCAGAAAAATATACACTTTTTATAAATTTTTGGGAGGTTTTTATTCCAAACAATCATCTTCATAAATACCTTTTCTGTTCATTTCATTGTTTAATTTCATAAATGGTCATTTTATTAATTTGAAAACAGTCATTTTTTTTACACATCACTTTTGGGTTCTATTAGGACCTATTATATCTATTGGAGAGTATCCTCGCGTTCACCCAACCCATCAACAAATTCTTTCATAACTTATACAATTCAAATAAGTTAATCTTAATGCACCCTAGGAATATGTGTTATCTATGTTCACTGCTACAAATCTCATTATTGAAGCCATATCCTTAAACCCTTAGGAGGTCCCCCACGAGATGTCATAAGGCATGACCGTCTTGTAGACACTAGAAAATGCACCTTACATATAAGGTTCCTTATTCAAAAACATAAAAAACATTATAAAACACAAAAAGACCAAAAAAATCATAAAACCCCACAAAATAGGTATAAGCGACACCTCACCACCCATTTATTGACCCTCACACACTCACATTTAATTATGCCCCATCACACCTACCTATGTGCATGCCCAATGCACATTGCACCCATGTGTGTATCACTCCCATATGAAATCCAAATCTATAAAAGCACCCTCACCCCCTCATTTCAACCCTTGACTCTTAGTGTATAAAGACTATACTTGAGTTTCTTGCTCTCTTGCTCGCATATCTTAGTTTTGCAGGTTTTGAAGAAAGAAAGGTGAAACACATGAATAGATATAACTTGTTACAACATTGTTCTAGCAAAATTTTAACACATGTGGGAATCACAAATGTGATTGGCTTGCAATATCTATGTGATTCTCGATGAAATGTAACTGCGATTGTCATGTTATTTGAGTTAGGTATAATTGTCATTTTCATTTATTGCTTTGTCATTTTAATCAATAAAATGTATTTTATCTCTTTAAAAGGGTTAGGGATTTGAACGAGGTAGGTCTCTTAACGGTTAGGGATTTGAACGAGGTAGGTCTCTTAACCACCAAAACAACTAACATTTTCCAAGTGTGATTGTGTGTAGGTTTACATTCAAATTTGAAGAGTTTTTACCCACTTTATTTAATGAAAGAAACTACAATTGTCCCTCTCTTATCAATGGCAATATGAGACCATTTTATTTAAGTAGTATTGATTTGTTTTTTATTATTTGACTAATCCATCTTGCAGGATAATCCAAATCTAGGCTTACATTTTGGCAACCACGGTGGGGCCATTTTGGTTGTGGGTAGTTCTTTTTATTTTTTGAATATAACATTACTTTGTTTAGGGTTTTATTTTTCATTTTCAATTTTTTTCCCTAACATTTTTGTTGCAAATCTAACATCTAGTTTTTGCAAGTTTGTTGAAAAATCCAAAAAATCCAAAAACCAAAAAAATAATCAGGTTACAGACTAGTCATCACTAGGGCCGGGTTGTGTTTTACTAACAAAAAAACCTTAAGATCTAGTTTCAGGGTAGTCACAACTGTGACCATGTTGTAATTTTTTTTCTATGAAAAAATTAAAAAACACATTTGTCTTCTTAAGGGAATGAAACCACACATTTTATTGCACAAGTCCGAAAAAGGGTAATTACCCTTCTACATAACTATGGGAAGTGCTTGGGCATAAGCCCTAAAACTCATTATGAGGAGTACCATAGGAACCCTAAAGTAGTTGGCACATTAAGGGAACTGACCTACAAAATGGGTTCCCCCACCTACTCGACTAGTACACTTATGGGGATTAGTGCCAAGAATGTCCTTAATGACGACCCTAGTTTGATTGATTGAGCAGAGTAAAATCTAGCTTTGTTAATCAAGGGGGTAAAGTCAAACCGGTGACTAGAAATTTTATAGTATACTGAGCTCATTTGGATAGCCCTTGGTATTTAGGGATAAAACCTTTTATAGGAAGCCAATAGACAAGCCACTTTATTCCACCTTGAGATAAATAAACAATACCATTTTTGAGTCACCCTTGCGACTGTTTCTGTTGTTTATAGACCTTTCTCATGCTGTCATATTTTCTTTCTATCATCCACTATGCATTATATTTTTCATAGTCTCAATTGCAACTGTGACTGTACTACATTTCTCCATCACATATTATTCCTAGATTCAGTTACAAATGTAACTGACCAGTCACCTTCCACATCATTCATTATGCATTCTGTCATGATTACTGATTTTCTTCCCAGAGTTAGTTACAACTGCGATTGACCTGTAATCTGTCAACTCCTTTATTCTACCCCATTTCCACACTCATCTTAGAGTCAGTCGTAACTGCGATTGGTCTCTTTTGATTCATCCTATCTATATTATATTTTGATCTCTGATTCACCTAGGCACAATTGCAACTACGACTGGGCTGCGATTTTCATTTTCCTTCTTTTCGTTACATCGTCAATTTTTCTCATTCATCTCACACAATCATTTCTTTGAGGCCATTTTGGGATTATCCTTACATAGTTTCTACCCACACACACCATATAATGCTTCTCATACTATGGACCGCTCATCTCATTGACATGATGTCATCTTTAGCCATAAGAGAGTAATATGAGATTCTTAAGAAATTCCTACATTTACCGCTCTTCCTCTATTGGAAGATGAGGAATTTTACAAAATTCCACCCTTCAATCCCAAATTTGAAGAGGCTTTAGACCATAATCTAGAGGCTCTTGCAGAATATCTTAGAAGATACTATTACTATGATTTGAAGATCTATTATGCAAACTCTGAACCTTCTTTATCCACTATCGAGGCACCTCATACCACTATTGTGTCCCATCAACTATTGTCCACATACATCATATTTCTTATACAAGCGTCACACAACCTCTTGGGTCCTATTCTCATACCACATTACCTCCTTTCACTCATAACATTCCTCTTAATTCGTCATCTTTTACTTATACAACCCCTTCATCCTCTCACCTTTACAACCATGTACCATATCATTACTTGATGTAGAGTAACATTCAATTTCAACTAAAAATGAGGTTAGCACAAAGGAACACCTCAAACTGTCCTTTACTAGGCAATTTGCTCACTTTCTCAGGCCTAGAACTCTTCATTCTTAAAAAAATTTAAGGCTTAAAACCTTGTTCGGGCTTAAAATCTTCTTCACTCCTATTCCTAGGGTCTACTCCACACCAAATCAACCATGAAAATTATACAACACAAAAGAAAATGTAAAATTACTCACCTTTCTCAAAATTGTCGTTCTCAAGCTTCTCAAGAGCATGCCAATGGTGAGTTCATGCTTGGAACAATCCAAAAGGAGCCAAAAAAATATGTAAACATTTTTAGATACCCTTTTTCCTTGTCAATATGTGTGGTAAATTTCTTGGACCAACTCCTAAATCAAGCCTCTAATTTCTCACAAATTTCTTCTTAGACATATTACTCTTTCTAGTAGCACTGTCTAAAGCCTTTTTTTAATCGAACTTTTGATAGGAGGACTCATTTAGCAAACTAAGCACCTTTTAGGATACCCTTTTGGCTATTTGTTCACAGTGTAAAGTTTAAACATACCTTCCTTAAGGAAGAATGATTCAAATCATACTACCTCAGGCTCTAATTAGCCCTCTAACCTGTAACAATCAACTAACATGTAGATTGTCATGAATATAAGGAGTTTGGGAGTGAATTAGGGCTCAAAACTTTGGATTATCAATACGCATGTATCTAAGATGACATCTTGAACTTTTTAGCCTTAAAATCCTTTGTATGACAAAGCTATATTGTTTTTTATGACTCTATACCTTCAAAACTGGGTATCTACACACATGCTGACTGTGTTTTTCAATTTTTAACCCCTATAAACTACTAATATTACCTTTAAATTTTAGAGAAACCTCTACCCCATATATTTTCTCCTTTCCACAAAGTTTGAGGATTTTTCGATGGATAAAACTAATTTTATGTCTATTTACTTTTTTGAAAACCTTAGGAAGGGCAGCAAGTTGGTGTTTTAGGATTGTTTTTTTGTTTTCTTAACCTCCAAGTTATATCAAGACTTTTAGTGTTTTTACAGGTCTATAATGATATTCTCCATCAACTTCCAAGGTTCTAACACCTTATTAGGTCCTTCTTAAAACAAAACAACTACTCGATCATCAAGAAAAAATAGTCTTCTCTGAATTGTGTATCCAAGTTTTTGATACTAACCCTTCAAACATTAATGACCTCTATATAAATTTTGAAACATATTGATATAATCCTTATTATTCTTATATTCAATGCATATGATCTTAGATAGTCACTTCACCATCTTTATATGAGCATTTGAGGGTTTGAAGTATCTTGCTACACACATATAACCAATTTGTATAAGAATGCATTCACTCTTAGATTAAAGCTTTTCATAATTGTTCCTCCAACTATAGATAGGAGAAGTCCATCATACCTTATTCCACAAATTCTAAACAATATTAAAGTATATGAAAACATAAATCCATAGTTTTCTTCATAAACCATCAAGATATGATCATTTCATTGATTAACCATAAAGAAATATGTATTATTTCATCTTCCAAAACACTTATAGAATTGTTGAGCCTTCTTGGCTCCTCCTCACGTTCTCTCCACCTTTGAAACTTCTAAAAAACCTAACTAATTCTTTCCCAATTCTAATTTCTCTTTTTTTAACATGAGAAAAGGTAGTTACTAGTTAACACAAAGTGACCAATCATGGTTTGAGATGAACGTAGGTCATGAAATCATAAGAAAAAGATTTAAACACCTTATTTACCCCCATAAGGGGTTAAAGAACCTTGTACATCATCATCAATATTTACATTTTGCATTAGATCCCTTTCATATAGACTTAGAAATTTAAAATTTTGAAAACTCCATTTTGGAGGGAAAACACACAAGGAGCTAAAAATAGCCCATGAAGGTTACAAGGAGCCTAGGAAATAACCTAAAAACTCCAAATAGGCATACTAAGACCCATAACAAACCAAAATGTGAAGAAATCCAAAATTTTGACTATGCATAATATGATGCTCCTACACCATTACTCTACACACTCATTCACTCAATCGCTTCAAAACTATACCACTCAATAGACTTCGAACATCAACCAAGACCTAATGGATAGAATTCATAACCTTGAGATTCAAAATCAAGGCATAAAAATTCCTAAACTCACATATTTATCTTTGTAATGAAGCTATTCATTCACTAGTACCTATGAGTTCATATCTACCCCATTTTGAGATGTCTAAATTCGATAAATTCAAGGGAAAATAAGACCCTCAAAACTATTTGTGCATGTTCAAATAAGATTACTACCTCATTAGTCATGATGATGTGCTTATGTTGTGAACATTCCCTTTATCATTAGGTGGCTAGGCTTTAGATTGGTATACCAACCTTACTCAATATAACATCATGATTTAACAAAAATATGGAAATTTGTAAAACCCTAATTACAGAGTCACGTATGATAAATAAATACTAAAGTATATATTGGACATAAACAATAAGCTAGATAAATATAAAACCCTAACTGTAAGAGAGGTAAAAGAATGACTTCGTTGATTCACGCAATATCCAAGACTGTGTAAACTGGGAAAAATGATGAACAAGAAAGGAATACTGTCGCAAATATACTCTGTAAATTCTGGAACTGTCGAACAAGCCTAGACTAGGGTGAGGGCGCCTAGGTGCCAAAGACCTCTACTAGGCACCTATGACTGCACATGATCTCAAAACCTATTTTTTCTGGTGTCGCAATGCGGTCATTGATAGTTGTTGTTGGTCGCATGTATGTCACACTATGATCGTAGAATTTTCCTATAACCTACAAAGAGAAGATGACCTACAAAAATCCTCAAACTACAAATCATTTCATTCAAAAAACTAGCCAAAATATTACTTGATCATTTTTTAGTCAATGTTGCTAAGTGTACAACTTTATGTTACCTCTATAATATAAAACAATTTGATAATGAGCCTATAACTGATTATGTATCAAGTTGGAGATTTGTCATTCACAAAATTACTTTCCCCATCTCTCAACCTAAAATTACTTAATTATTCGCTATGATTTGTGTCAAACACATATCTCATAGTCTTCAAATTCAAAAATTTCGGTAATTTGAGGAATCCATACTACTGGCCTAGAGAATTAAAGATGCCTATGTTAGTACTGGAGAGGTTAATATTCACAAGAAAAATGATTTCTCTAAATTTACCAAAAAGACTCCTAAAGTAAATCATGTCATCCTCCAATCTAATCAAGGCTCTACATCAAATAACTCTAAGAATACTTCTACGACTCCTAACAACCCACAACTATGAGTTGTAAAAAGTACATCACGAGAGCCATTTTAAACACGTTGCCAATACACTCATTTGATTGAATCACTATATAAAATTCTACAAAAATGCCTAGATGCCCAAATTATCTCACTTCGACCAATACAACAAGAAGATCCAAACACATCAAAACCACCGTGGCATCAATATTCTATTGATAAATATGCGTACCATAAAATCATGGTTCACGCAACTGATAAGTGTTGATAATTGCATAATGTTACTCATTACTTAATCGAAAATGGTGTTATTCAAGTCGATAATGCCATGGCCCCACAAAATCAAAATTTAGAAATCTTCAAGAATCCACTCCCATCACATAAAAATTCAACTAACCAAGTCAGTCATGATGTATCATCTTCACCTCACTAAGATTTTACTGGTATGATTCATATCATAACAAGAAACCAAGATGCCAATACAAAACCTAAGTCTACATCTAAACATACAACCGTGATTTCCCAATCACCAAATGTGGCACTACCTTCACAACCAGTCATTACTCTCAAGAATAATTTGATTAATCAATTAAAGAGTACACTGACTAATATTTCCTTCTATTAGCTCATTGTTCAATATTCTAATCATCGTGAAGCACTTATTAAGGCTTTAAAATCAATTGAATTGACCACACAAAATCCTAATGATTTTTCACACTTCATGGGAAATCTTCATACCGTGGCTTCATCAACAACCACATTCTATGACTATGAGATCAAGTCTGAATCACCTCTTGTCACACTAGGGGGAATTGAGCCCCATGAGCCACCCTTATTTATCATCGCTGAAATCAAATAAAAATATTCAAGTGTATCTTGATTGATAATGGATCAAGCATCAATATCATATCATCTACCACCTTACGTCATATCAGCATACCACTATCACATCTTTTAGCCTTGGAATTACAATTACATGCATTCAATGATGCCCCTTGCACTACATTGGGAATTATTGGTTTTCTGATGAAAGATGGGTCTAAGTCACTCCACACCCTTTTATATGTCATAGAAGGAGAACTACAATACAACATCTTATTAGGAAGTTGTTGGATTCATGAAATGAAATGTATTCTGTCCACCCTTCATCAATGTATCAAATACACATAAGATAGAGTCACACATTGTGTCACCACTGACACTGAACCATGCAAATATTGCAATAATATCACATTTTCATTTATAAGAGTGGTTCCCATTACACCGGTCACACCAATCATTTCATCTCCCGTAGACGTATCCAATACATCCGCTTGTGTACCTATCATGGCTGACCCATCATCATTGATGCAACATTCTGACCCATCATTGTTGATGTAACATTATGGCCCACAACAATTGTGTGACACACCTACATTTACATCATCATCTCATGATTAACCTTCAACATCACTACCAGAAGTCATCATACTTCCACCACTACCCTTGTCATCTTTATCATCGATGGGTTCAAGTTATATCCACTATAATAACAAACCCATATCTGGTAATATAGCTCAAGATCATGATAAAGTTCACATGGCAAATGATGCATAATCTATTGTCCTTGGGGAATACTAACTTCTGTATGCCACAATTTCTCTACCTAATATGCCAACTGTTAAAGAATTAGGCGGACCATCCCCTATACAACATGTCAAAGGGTCTTTGGTATCTTTTAGAATCCCTCCCAAGAACACTAATTTTATGTATGAGGGATGTGATACTGCAACTCATCCCCCCATCAACAATGTATATATTGTAAAATCTCAATTCACATATGACATCTTATATCTATCAAAACTAGATTTCACAATGCATTTCTTTCTCGACCAAGGATGGAAAGGTTACTGACTGGGAAAATTTAAATAAGGAATTTACACTCCTATCCACCCTCATTATAAACTATCCTTTGACAAATATGGTTTAATATATACAAAGCTCAATGATGATATTGAAAATCAGACAGAAGCTTTCACTGATATGAGTTGTCAAACCAAATGGACAGAACTTGTCATTCATATCCATTCAGTCCTTAATCACTCTTTTATACCTGATCATTCACACATATTCCTTAATAAAACAACACAGTTTTATTTTATAGAATTGTTCCATGAATTTGAAACAATATTTTATTGGTTTATCGATCATCACATTCCCTACCATTTACCTTCACATCACGATGATGTCTCTCAACTTCCTACTTCACATTTTATGGATTGTCTTATCCTTCGAAATAATATTACCATCAATAGAGTTAAGACATTTCCTATCGATTACCATCTCACAGACAAGCCAGTGCCCTTGAATCTATTCACTTCATAAGAAGCTATCTTATGTCACTTGGGTGATATGGATAAGGAACCCTAAAAATCCATTACACAAGACACTCAATTTCTCAACAAAGCATACTTTGGGGACATTAATGATAAACCCCTAAAGCCTACTGATGAGCTTTCTACTTTTGATCATCTTGACGAGGCATAACACATGCTTATCAAAGAAACTATTAAAGTCAACATAAGTACTCCTAAATAACCTTGCATAGTCCTTCTCAGAAAATGCTTATCAAATGAGGGATGTGGAGTATACATCACTCTTACGAGAGTTTGTTAATGTCTTTGCTTGGTCATATGCTGATATGCTAGGAATGGATCTAGACACAATTGTTCATAACTTGGTGTTAAAACTTGATGTAAAATCTATCAAATAGAATTTACATAAGATGCACCCACATGTTGTATTACTAGTCAAAAAGTGCTACAAAAAATTCTCGACATCGGTTTCATCGAACCAATCGACTATCCAAAATGGGTCTCTAACATGGTCCACGTGGGTAAGAATAATAGTGGTCTTTATGTTTGCACTGACTTTAGGGATGTCAATAAAGCCTATCCTAAGGATAATTTTCCCTTACCGAATATTGACACTATTGTTGATAGTATTGCTAAACATGAATTGTTCTCTTTCATGGATGGCTTCTCTAGTTACAATCAAATTAGAATGACTCTCGAAGACCAATGTAAGACTATTTTCACCACTCCTTGGGGGGATATTTTGTTATAAAGTGATGTCCTTTAGACTAAAAAATCCCAGTGTGACTTATTATAGACACAAAATCTATACACTTGGGTACATTTCTAGGTCCTAAAACATACTAATGTATACATGATTCCTAAGCAAGAAAATTAGTGGTTGACAACTCCTTTGGGTCTTTTGGTTGCTTTATCTCTTGCAATTTACTATTTTTAAGCTTGACTAAGCATATTTTTAGATAAGATGATACATCTTATAGTTCTACAGGCACTTAATTAATTTACCTTTTGATGGCCTTAAAAACTAATGCCCAACTAGGACAAAAGCCCCAACGACACTACTTATAATTGGATGTTACAGTTTCTCAGCCTAGATCATCTCCAGGTCACACATAATCAAGTAAGTCATCTTCCCTCTTTCATTTGCTTAGGGTTTCATATTATTGTTTGCTCATTGCTTGTATCCATTGTTGTATTCTATTATTTTTATATCATTCATCGTAATAGTTACTCTGAATTATATTTAATTCAATTTAGATTAAATAATTTGGTGTGCCTGATGTCTTTCCTCCTTTGTCACCCTAGATATCCTCCTATCATCCCATCTTCACTAATATGCGTTTCTCTTTCCCTACTTTCTCGTAAGCCAATCCCGATTGTTAGCGTAAAGTACACTCCTTTTTTTTCTAACACTCACCTTCATCCTAACACTTCTCCTAAATATTTCTATCATAGAATCACTTTGGCATTGTCTTATCATGAAGATCATATCACATTTACATCTACTGAAATTTCTTCTCAATCTATTTTAGATAATGACCCACCTCTTTATATTCAAGTTTGTATTCATAATATAGGGGTTAAACGATATTTAGTTGATAATGGATTCGGTCTTAATATTTGCAATCTAGAATTCCTTCACCAAATGGGCCTTTTCGAAGCCTCCTTAACTCCTTCATATATTTTTATTCATGGATTTGACAACATTCCTAAAAGGGTCTTAGGAACAATCACACTTATCATTACTATTGGGCCATGCACTTTTCCCACCCCATGCCACTTCATGCATAATAATATTAATTATAATATTCTTCTTGGGCAACCTTGGATCCAAGCCATGTATGCAGTTACTTCAAACCTTCATGCATATACTAAATTTTTATATCAAGGTGTAGTTTATGAGGTCTAACAGAGCCCTCTCCATTTTTCTTTTGTAATATTATCGACCATTCACCTGACTCGCCTACTTCTATCGCATATCCCCCTAATTTCACCCAGTATGGCCCTGGATATCATTATATGCTACATTACAATTTTAATGGTATTGGACTCATAAAATATGGAAAGGAAATCACAGAGCCTCTTTCCATTCCCACACAATCTAACAAACTTTTCATCAAATATCTCCCTCTGTATGTTCACTTTATCCTTGCCACACCTACTCCTTACATCTATACTTTCCCATACTCATCATCTTCCTCTCCTATACCTTGAACGTATTGATGATTATACTTTCCCACACCTAGCATGGGTTGGATACCTTCCTTACTAATGATGCTTTATTAGGATACATGAAAACCTATGACCATCTCCCCTCTTACCATCACAAAAGATGACTTCCATCTGTTCTCCATGCTTCTGCTTACTTTGGCGAGTCTGATCCTCCTAACACCAATACTGACACTCTTGACACTACTGATAATTCTCACACTATTCCTACTGATCCATACATAGAAGACCAATCCACTCTCTTAAATGGAGAAACTATGTAATACGATCTCGGCACCAACAAGAACCATTGTATTGTCTTGTTGGATGTCTCTCTTTCATCTTCTGAGAAGGATGAAATTAAATGGGTGATTCACGAATTTCTGATATCTTTGCATGTGATTATAGTGATATACTCGGTATACATCCTTTTGTTGCTATGCATAATATAGTCATCAATCCCAACGCTGATATATGCCGATTTATTACTACCCACATCATCACATGCAGGGATTTTTTAGTGGCGAATATTTGTAATATGGCGAATAGTCCATTTTAGAGGCAAATTTTCTGGCGCGGGTCATTGACATGTTCACCTAAAAATCACAGTTTATATTTTTTAGGGGTCGACTTAACCTACCTCTTTAAAATATCCCCTATATAATCCTATATTATTTTCCAAGTAGAACACTAGCAAACTCATACCACCCGGGGGCATATCTATTATCAAGAATAACAAAAATAAACTTTTGACGTGTGACAAGAATAACCTTCTGACACATGACAAGAAGTATCTATTGACATGCAACAATAACTCTCTATTGACGCATGAAAATAACTCTTTGTTGACACATGACAAGAAATATCTGTTGATGTGCGACAAGAACTCTTTAGTGACGCACGACAAGAACTCTCTGTTGACATATGAAAAGGACCCTCTGCTGACATATGACAAGAACTCTTTGCTGATGTGTGAGGATAATTCTTTACTGATGTGCGACATGGTGTTTTGGTTGACGTGCAAGAAGTGTCTGTTGTTGACGCGCGATAGGGAACTGTTGCTGATGTGTGATAAGGCATTTTGGTTGATTCGTGACAGGGTGTTTTGGTTGATGCACAACAAGTTTCTATTGTTGACATGTGACAAGGAACTATTTTTGATGCACAACAAGTTGTTTTGGTTGACGCGTGACAAGGTGTTTTGGTTGACACGTGACAAGTTTCTGTTGCTGACATTCGATAGGGAACTGTTGTTGACGCGCGACAAGGTGTTTTGGTTGACGTGCAATAAGTTTTTATTGCTGATGTGCTATAGGGAGCTGTTGTTGACACACGAACAAGTGTGTTTGTTGACAGACGACCAGGAGCTAATCTGACTGCAATTTATCACACTCAGAACAATGGAAGCTGCTAGTGCTCAGAACACCCAAAAATTTACAAAAAAACTCAAAAGTCTCTATTTAAGTATTTTGGAAACTCTGCTGGTTTAGATATTACAACCGCCAGCACCCATAGAGCTCCCACTAAAATCAATTAGAGCAAAAACTGTGTGGAAGGTGTTATTGAAGTGGACATGCATCCTGCTCAGTATAAGCCAAATGACACCTATAATGATACCATGTCAAGGCTTGAAGATATTCCAGTTAAGATGGTAGAGCTTGAAGATATTCCTGTTGATGCCCAACCAGGAGTGTAAAATGCAACACAAAATTCAAATGAAAATAGTGGTTCATGGAAAAGGAAACTTGATGATCGTGATATTCCTAAAATCTCTGCACGTAAAAGTAAAACCGTGAAAATGAACAAGAATATGTGGACACTTGGGAGGACATACAAGTTTGACTAGGCTTCAAAATTTCCATTTATAGAACCTGTACAACCAGCTAATTCTGAAGAAATTTCATCAGAATGTACATGTACAATATGTACGTGGAAATTGGGAAGGCAAAAAAAATGTAACTGAAGTTGGACACAATTGAAAAACACTGTGGAAAACAATATTTGACTATAACAGGGGAAGATGGCCAGAAAATAAAAACACACAGATGGAAAACTGAAAAAGAATGCATGCATGTGAAATATGTGACAAAATATGAGGTAGATAAAAAAAAGACGCAGACTTCTCGTTGAAAATGGTGGAACAATCACATCGCAAATTGGTAAGATGAATCAATCAAATTTGCGTGCTAAACTCATACAGTTTTCTACTTTATTACACATCCTTAAGAAAGAAAGACCAATTTCAAATTTTTGTATCAATATAATGGAATGTAGAATGTTCCCCTGTCTCATTTGTCAGACAACAGTGCATGGGAAATGGCTAAATGCTTTGCTATGATTGAGAAGGAAGATTTGAAAGAGTGTGTAAAAAATTCAAAGTTTATCTCTTTGCCAATTAATGAAGTGATAGTTCTTGACAACACCACATGGATATGTGTCCATGCTTATACTTTAGAAAATCATATGAGGACTCTGCATCTCTTGGGTGTTCAGAAAATGGTTAAAAATTGTAATGCAAAAAACCTTTATAAACTAGTTATTTCTCTTTTGAAAGAAATTATTGGCATGACTGCTAATGAAATTTCTACGAAGTTGGTATGTGTGGGAGAAGATGGTGCATCAATCATACAAATTCATAGAACTGGGTAGTGTGTTCAATTGTAAACATTAGTGGCCTCTTATATACTAGCAATTCACTGTATGACTCACAAAATGAATTTAACATATAAAATCGTTAGCAACTATGAAAAGGTTGTAAAAGTAGGAAACCTTATAAGAGAATTGCATGCCTATATGGCAAACAACCCAAAGCGATTTCTTGAGTTTCATAAATTTTCCATAAGAATTACAAATGGTAAAAAAATTCTTAAGGATGTTGAGACAAAGTGGATTTCTTTGTATGAGCCTGCATGCAGAGTGCGTGAGGAGTATCCTTCGTTGGTTGGTTTCATGCACAACTATTGTCATGAAATTGATAGGGTGAGGGAATTTTTGTTCCATCTAACTGATTTGGAGACATTGCTTACATCAGTAGGCATTGTTCCAATTTTGCAGGAGATCAATACATTGATGAAGCATGCACAGGGGAGATTAATCTATATTGTTGATTTTATACGGACGATAAAAATGGTATGTATGAGTCTTGATGCCTTGTACACTTCCCCAGATAGTTTTGATACACATGTTTTTGATAACTAGAAAGTTTTATTGGATCTTAACCATCCCAATAACTTTTTGAGATATAATATCCATGATCACCTTTGTATCCATGTTAGCGGGAAAGAGATACCACTGCACATTCTACAAAAAGTAAAAATGTTATATCAACAGAAAAAGAAGAAGTTCTTGTGACATGAAATCTGTTTGATTTTGTAGTAACTGAAACAAGAATAAAGCTCAGAAAAATTACAGAATCCTTAGCATCAGAAATTAGAGAACGTTTCAACAAAGACAAAATTCTTGAAGCCATGTGTGTGATGAATCTAAAATTTTGGAATACAGAAGGTGGCTGTGTTGATTTTGTAAGTAAGATTTTTCATAAATACATGGGTACAATATTGGATCATTTGAGCAAGACATCATAGGTTGAGGGTGTTGAAATAAAAGGTATATTGAATGTTGATTTAATAAAGACTCAATCAACTAATTTTGCAACGACAATGAGGTCATAGTATAAACTCTTAGACAAACCTTCAGAGAGTGGTGCTATTACAAGGCTCTGGCAAAAAATCTACCAAAGTAGTGTGTTATATGAAGACATCAGTGAATATTTTCGATTGTATGAGTTGTGCCAAAGAATGATTTTGGGATCTATGGAGGATGAAATATTTTTCAGTGCTTTATCTTTTATTAAATAAAAATTGAGAAACAGGTTGGATAAAAATCTCGAAAGTTGCATAAAGTTTTATGTTTCTCGCTACTCTTTGGAAACCTTTCCTTTTGACAGAGCTATTGCACATTGAATTGCCTTGCCGAAAGAAGAGGTGTAAATAATAATGCTATAAGTCCAAGTAATATCAACGATGAGACTGGAAGTGGTGCATCGTCAAACTCTGCAGATGCAAATATTGAATACGAAGAAGCTATTGAAAATAGATTGTTTCAACTTTAAATAGGTATCACCTTGACATTACACTTTAACTGTTCTTATTTATTTAGTTTCATATTAATAGATACAAATTTAATTATTTATAGTTTTACATAAATACCATTGTAATTCTGCAGATGCAAATATGGATAGTGAGGAGGTTATTTTTGATCTGTAGTTATCATCGAAGATGTTACATGTATGTATATTTACATTTATTCAAATTCTATTATTTATTAAAATCTGATTTATTTGATTGGTATTTTTAATTTTTAAACCACCTTTGATGTTGTATTTTACAAGGTCTTCAAAGCTTAGATATGGATTTTGCATATTCTGCAACGCTTAGTGTCTGGTACAATTTCCGTCCACTCTGCAGTGCATTCTTGATATTTGTGTCACCTTTGATATGAACAAGTTCTGGTTTGCTTTAATTTTCTTAGGTTAGATCTCGATTCTGCATTTTAATTTATCTTCATTTCATTAATGTTTATGAAAAACATGGGTTGACATCCATCCAAGGAAGGTCTCGCTTCTTGGGACTGAGATTATTAGGCAGCTCACCCATTTTTATTCTAATCCTTACCCATTTTTTGGGTTGAATTCTTGAGAATCGAAGGTCATCTAGCTTTCTCAAGAAGACAAGAGGTACCTTAAAACCTATCTTAGCCATAGTTTTAAATGTGAAGAAGATTTTATTGTATTAAGATATCTGTGTCATACCACATTCTTTTTTTCCTTTGAACTTTGTTGTTTCAATTCAATATAAAGGTTTGAAAATAAATGTGAATAAATGATATACATATTAAAGAGTTTGAAATTTAAAATAGAGAAAAGAAGCTTTTACTGTCTTAAGATGTATCACACCACATTCCTAATTTTCTTAAAACAATCATCCATTATCATCATCTAGTCACATACAATTCATCATCATCCATATCTACTCTAATTTCATTATCGAGACATCCACATCTAATGTCCATATAACACCACATTCTAAATGAATAAATGGATGATCCATTCTAATGTCTATTCTGATGTCATCAAACATATTCCATGTCATCATCCACATGTAATGAAAAATGTAATCATGACCATCATTACAAGCAGAGATAATATTGCATAAAGTTTAAATCCATGAATCATGATTATCCATCAAACATAAACTCCATATAGAATATAGAAGTTCTATATAAAAATATAACAACATACAATTCATCTAGTCACGTACAATTCATCATCATCCATATCTACTCTAATTTCACCATCCAGACATCCACACCTAATGTCCAAATAACACCACATTCTAAATGAATAAATGGATTACAATTATAACCACATCTACTCTATTTTCATTATCCAGATATCCACATATAATGATAAATGTAACTATGAACATCATCACAAGCAGAGATAATATTGCATAAAGTTTAAATCCAAACTTCAAATTAAACAAATTTTCAAGTATCAACTTTCATTCTTCTATATATAAAATATTTAAAGTTTCAATTTTAAGGTTCCCCAATCCTCAAGCCTCAATCATTAACATTTTCACAGACCCTATTGTATTCCTTGCCTCAATAATCCCAGAATTAATCAGATCCTCAGCAGTCATTTCTAGGTTCTTGACGATTGCTTCTTCTTCCTTTGTAGCATCTCCATGGGATTTCAAAGAAGGATCTACCACTACCTTTGCTTTGAATAAAATTTCAGGGTCGTATCCATTCTCTTTAATTATTTTCTTAAGCGTATTGTTTTGTTTGTTAACCAAAACAATATTTTCTTTATCTTAATTGTAGTGGATAAACTGTTCTTTGCCGTTTCCAAGTGAACTTGGAACACCTTAGCTTAACTCTTTAAATTTTCATATTTCAGCTGCAACAAAAATAACAAAGTCAATTAAACATATTAAAAAACTATTTTTTATTGAAATTAATATTTTAAAAAAACTGATTATACTTACAACAATTCTATCTCTTTCGGCGTTTGCAATCGCCACCATATCCTTGTCCTTAGACCATTTGTTGAAATAGGCATGGGCCTTAGCATTGATATTTTCCAATCTGTTTAATACTTTATCTAAAATATTGTCGTTATAGGTGTTCTTATATGCGACAGTCCCACTTTTAGCTCTGATGAATAATGCATCCATCTTCGCAGGTTGATTTTGGACTATAGCAAATAAGCTATCTCTTTGCCAATGGTTATCATAACGACTTACTATCTCAAATATTAATACTTTTGTCCTTTTCTCCTATTGAATGAGCTCATTGATTTGAGGCATGATAAATTCATTCAAATGGGATTGACAATCATAGCCAATCAAGTTCTCCAAAGGAAATGTTGGCAAGCCATCACTATTTGTATCAAAAGAGGATGATTTTGAAGGAGAAGTATGGTGGCTTTCAGGTCAAGCAACGTCTGCTACATGTTTTTACTTTTGGGAGCCCTGATCCTAATAGCAATAATTAAAATTAATATTAAAATTGAAATGTTGAAAATTTAAATAAATTTAAAATTACATTGAGATGGAAATATACCTGTTGGCCATGAATCATATCACACGTGTTGAAAAAATCAGTTGGGTCACTGCTATCAATGCCCAAATATTCTTCATCTAAAGTTATTTGATTCAAAACTGATTACCCTGTTGCAGTGGGACAACCAACGAGAGAGAGGGTCGGAATAATGAATGATGAGGGAATGCTTAGTGTCCCGCTAGGGGCCGGAATCAACGACATGCATTTACCATTGGTCTTTCATCCTGAACCTCTGGTCGGCATTTTGAATAGTAATTGCGGGATTGATTGAGTAGGCGGGGTTTGCAGATTTTGAGTAGAAGACAAAGGATTGCTATCAAATTTGAACAACAAGAAAAAAATCAGTAGTAATCACTAAATAATATGTAAAAGTATTAAAAAACTCACAAAATAAATGAAGTCATACCTTGTTGAGCGGGTTTGTGTTGTTGTTCGGTTGGAGCTGATGGTGGTAATTGCTGTTGAGTTTCAACAATTACACGAGATTGTACCTAGTGAGTTGGTGATGCTTGCTTTGAAGCATGCGTGTAGTCTAAAGTCCCTATAAGTGCAGAAACTACATGTCAATTCAATATGTTAAATCATTAAATAGTAAAATCAAAATGTAAACAACCGTACTTTGAATGTTAAGGGTATTAAGTCTTTGTCATTTCTTTAATTCAAATACTTGGGCATCAGGTGATAAGTGAAATTTGATTTCAGATTGTGATTCTCCCGAGGCCTTAGCATGTTGTTGGCCTCTTCCTCTCGATGCAACTTTTTTTCGTGGAAGTGACTCCACATATCTTTTATGCATATAGAAAAGATTCAATCAGAATTACATTATATTAGTGCACAAATATTCGATCAAAATGAGAAAAACATAAAAAAGATTACCCTTGGTAATGATGGAATATGAACTATTTACCTATTGATCTTCAAGTGGACTTGAAAAATTCTTCATTATCTCGTTTGTGCAAGTTGGAGTTGGTTTGTCTTTTAAATTATAATAAGCCTCATAATAAAGAGCTAGGAGATAGTTTTTGGAATAAATAACTATTTTTTCTGAAAGTGATGCATTGGTAATGTCAGCCTTTATCTTCTTAGATAGAAATGTGCACCAGTAAAATTTTGGATTTATGATTGTTGCAAGAATGCATGCAACAACCCAATTTGGAATGTCATTTTGTCGACCCTGCATAAAAATTCTGGCTTGAAACAAAGAAATCATGACAATAAGAAAGTGGTGAGAAACATATTGCGTATCCACTCCTCGTCTTTATTTGTTGACATGAGCTACAAAAGTAACCAGAATTAATAACAATTTGAATTAATATTAAAAAAACATTCAAATGAGAGAAAATTACACTTATAATCAACTTTGAAACCATAACAAGATTCGAGGAAAATCTTATCATTTTTAGTGAGGGTTGCTTTGGTTGTTACTATCGGCACATTTTGAAAAGGGAGGCCTGTCAATCGATGGATATCAACACGTTCAACACCGAAGGAGAATGTACGATGATATTTCAATGTAACAGTAAAAGTATTGTTTTCTGTATTATAGGACGAAAGTAGGTAGTTAAGAATTTGATGATTAACCTCAAACTGGGGCATGCTACTAAGCCCTTGGAATTTAGATGCTCTATTATATCCATGTATTCTACATTCATTTCCATAACTGCATATATGTGGGGGCACATAGTGCTTCTGTATTGAATCTTGCCCTTAGAGGGACTGAGTGTTGGATCATGAGGTTCATCTTGGGCACAAGAAGCCATGAATTCAATTTTTGTGACGTGGAGACTTTTATTGACGTCGATGTATGGTACCTGTAGCAAGTAGTGCTCAGAGAAGGATAAAAATTGGTATCCAGGAAAAAATAACGTGAAAAAGAGGGGTGATGTTGGTATTTATAGGGAAAAGTAGGGTTTCGTGATTGTTGACACGCGTCAACAACACTTTGCTGTCATGGGACTTTCTCACTTGCTCTCTTAAAACTTCCACGCAAATATTTCGTGCAGAAACCTACGAAAATTAACCTTTGTGACGAATGCGGCCAAAGGAATATTCACCGGGGATTTTCCGCCTCCTTTTTTCCATAGGTTTCTTAAAGTGAACCCTGATCACATGTTTTGGCATTCCATTGGCCATTGTCACTAAAAATGGCTCTCTTTTCAAAAACAAGGATGTCAAAAGGCTTTGTGCAAAGTTTAAAATCAATAAATTTTTTTCTACCCCTTACTATCCAAAAGGTAATGGCCAAGTGGAAGCCACTAATAAGATAATTGTCAAGATATTACACAAAATTGTTGATACTAACAGAAGTGATTGACATAATCAAATTTTAATATGCTCTTTAGGCTTACTGCATGAGCATCCATACTCCCACCAATTCTACACCTTTTTCATTCATCTACGACACTGAGGCTATCATTCCCTTAGAGTTTGAAATACCTTCATTACGTGCGTCACTCAAAGGAATTTTAAAAGATAATGAATATCATGAAAACCAATTGCATGAACTTGAAATGCTATATTATTGCTGCATACAAGCCTTGGAACATCTCCATGTATACCAGACATGTATTTCACAGGCTTATCATAATTAAGTATGACCACATGAATTTAATATTGGTGATCTTGTTCTAAAAGAAAATAAAAAAAACACTAACGTTGATGCTCAAGTAAAAGGAAAATTTAAGCCCAATTAGCTCGGTCCTTATGTCATTATTGCTAAGATGGGATGTGGATTCTATCATATTTCTACTTTTGTCAAAAAACCACTCAAGAACCCGCTTAATGTAATGCATCTTAAACAATACTATGCATAAATGTTTTTCCCCAGTCATTACTTGATGATGCACTCTTGTTCTATGGTTCATTCTTGACTGTTGAGGGAATAATTCTAAATGAATCTAATCTCACACACATCTGCTGGGGGGCAATGCAACCTCTCTCATCTACACATATTACATACCGCAGTACCCCAAAAACATCTAAAAATCTTGGTTAAATTTACTCTCATTAACTTATACTATTTACATGTTGCACTTTGTTTCCTGTACTAGTAGGATACTTAGTATGTCATTATATTTTTCTATATATACATGCGCATTCACTTGGTCTCTTGAGGTGAATGCAATACTTTTTCAGATTCTCACATGATGCATGATGCTCAAGCCTACTCTTTATGAGTCCCACTGAGGCTTTTGGGGGCATCTACCTTTGCTACCATCATACTCTCCACATCATAGGTTCTATTAATACATTATTTACTACTCCTTGTTACTATAACTCTACTTTTCACTGATATATGCATGCTTTGACATACTACTTATATCTCTAACATGCTAATGGGTGCTTCATATGTAGAATTTTCCTTACAAAGTCTCTACAACCATGGTTATCTATCATGTTTTGCTTACTATTGCTTGGTATTGTTTGTGGATTAAGCCCTATGTCTTGCTTGATCATTGTTTACTTATAGCTGCTTCGACTCTGATTGTCTTGTGACATTGTGAATGATGTCCCATATATGTAACATACTTTTAAGGTCCATCTTATCTTCACACTTGTTTGTTACTTTGTCTTCCACTACATGTTAGCTTTTGTTTGCACTAACACTTTTTTACTAACCTATATTTTTTACATGTGCCTTGGTTTCTACCACGCACATCCCCTACCCCCTACATGTATCCACTCTCATATATAAAAATTAGCTTGCGTTTCTCTCATTTAGGTCACATTCTCCTACAACCATCACATGTACCCAAATGAGGGGGGGGGGGGCATCCATCAGGTGAACAAATCACCCCTACAAAAAATCAAAGCCTCAGAACATATCAACACAATACAAAAAATATACAGGCATATAGTTACAAAATAGTCTAGAATATGACTTGGACCACACACACAGAGCAGACACTAGCACCAAGTCCTGGATAGTAGTAGTGGGTGCTTGTGTCCTCCTCTAAGTGATAGTATCTTGGGAGAAAAAATAATAAATTTCTCACATCATCACAGTTTCCAATAGTTTTCATATCAATTCCACACTATCAGAAACTCCTTTCCATTTACAAATTTTAGACAACCAGTTGCAAAAGGTTACAAAAGGAAGAAAAGGAAAAAAAGGAACAACATGAACAAGGTTACAATTGAGACATACCATTTGTAGTGGTGCTTATTAGGAAGTATCATGGATGGAGATAAAAACCAAACCTCTCTCCCCAACACTGTTGTCTTTGGTGTGAGATTTCCCAAAAAATTCACTCTTAGCATGAGATCGCCCAAAAACCTCACCATCGACAAAAAATGACAATTTTCTATCTCATACTCTCTTACACATCAGGTGCACTCTTTCCTTATTTACTACTTTGCCACAATTTTTACATACTTTACACATGTTACTCTAATTTTTAATACACATGACTTTGACTACTTTCTCGCTCTTTATTCACAGGTCCGTCCTTAATACACAACAAAGAGAAGTGCACAAGGACAAACACAACAACAAGTACAAGCTACACATACGCTTCACCCCTAGGGTCTACTTTCTTTTCCTTGTTTCCATGCTTCACATTGCGATCACTTCTCCACTTGTCTCGCTATCAGCTACACTCTTCTATGGATTACAAGGCACACATATTCTATCTAAATTATTCTATCGAGTATTCACTCAAAAAAAAAGTGGGGGCAAAATGTAGACAAAAAATATATGCAATTGGGTACATTTATAGGTCCTAAAACATACTAATGTATATGTGATTCCTAAGCAAGGAAACTAATGGTTGACAATTCCTTTGGGTATTTTGGTTGTTTTATCTCTTGCACTTTATTGTTTCTAATCTTGACTAAGCATCCTTTTGGCTTCATACATCTTATAGTTATGTCGGCACTTAATTGATTTACCTTTTGATGTCCTGAGACACTAACACCCAACTAAGACAGAAGTGCCCAGGTGCTCCTGTCTCTCTTGGGCACTTCCATCTCCCTCTTACCTCTTCTTACTCTTTTGGTTCTCTTTTACTTCTTGGTCACCTTTTTACACTTTGGGTCGGCCTTTCAATTGTCAATTACAAAATTAAAACAAGGGAATCATACATATACTTAATTATTGCTTTTAAAACAAGGGCTAAGCTCTTACATTATCTATTATCACATAATATTGCATCTAAAGGCACAAGAGCATTATAAAGCATCCATCTAGCACATTCACTCAAGGGAAAAGGGCTTCATCACTCTGTATACACAACATAGGAGGGGAAGTTTATTCTATTCCATTACACACATTTTCATACTCGGAGCGTTCTATACCTAGCATGCTATCATAGTGTAAGTTGCACAAGGGAAACCTAGGGCATCATTGCGCACACATTCACTCAAAAATACATGGAGTCTGAGATGTACTGGAGTACTCAGTTTTAAGCTCACTCTTCGGGTGACCACCGGGGTCAGTTCGACCCCCCATTCTACATCTTTATTATATTTTATGTGGCTTATGGGTTTATGTAACTAGGTATCTATTTCATAGGTTACAAGTACAACCATCAACATTGAAGCAACGTCAAAGTGACAAACAAAGATCAACATTGAAGCTCCTCCTACCCTGAAAATATTAGACTCTTAGCACTTGACTGAACACTAGCGCCCAAATTAATACTGGCACTCAGGCACTCCTGTCCTCCCATGGGTGCTTCTGTCCTATAAATCTTCATGTCTCAGAATCTCTAGTGATCCCTAATGACATTGGTTCTAATCATATACCATAGTTTCTCAGCCCAAATAATTTCCAGGTCACACAGAATCAGCTAAGTCATCTTCCCTCTTTCATTTGCTTAGGGTTTCATATTATTGCTTACTCATTACTTGTGTCCATTGTTGTATTCTATTATTTATATATTTCATTACAGTAGTTACTGTTATCACCGAATCACAGCACCCTTATGTTTCCATAAGTGCATATACTTGAACTTACGGTGTGATTGGATAACATGGGTACTATCTCCAAGTTGTGGGACTTGCTACTTGAGATAGACCTCCAGAGAAAGCTGGTTCTTGCTCCTAAACTACCTGCCACAATCTACTCTAATGCAGGGGAAAATAACTATTCTAACCTAAATTTCCAAGGGACCAGGGAGAGAGAACATAAAATGAAAGCCTACACTAAAGTGGTGATACACCAGAAAAGGAGGGTGTGAGAGTAGTCTTCAAATGCGTGAAATACAGAAGAAAAGTGCACACTAGAAGAGGTGATGACAGTTCTCCATAATCTAGCAAAATGCATTCAAAACAATATTTCAAACATACACAATGATAATGGATCCCTGCATGAACATAATAATAGACACAATATTCTTATAATCAAGGTTGAAGGGGCAAGAAGAATGCAAGAAAACACAGCAGGGGAAGATACATCCATAAACTTATATTTTATTGCTTCATGATATGCACGGTTCAATCTATTACAAGATAAGGGCCTGGATCACCATGTAAGGAGTCCACAACAAGGGCCTGCAACACATTGGCTTCACAAAGAAATTTTGGCAGAGCTTTGCTACAAAACTACCCCCTCTTTTACAATGAGCCCAACACTCCAATTTATAGAAAAGATGAGAAGAGAGAGGGGGGGAAAAAATGAAAATCCCGAAATCTATCCTTCAACCACTTGTAAGAGGCATTAAATAGAGTAAAATGATTATATATTACTTGTAAAAGGCTCCCCATACTGTCCCAGGTGCTGCAACAGAGAAATAATGATGACCATGCCTCTTAATTGCACTCCCAACCACCAAATAAAACACTATTATGAACCCGTCCACGTTTTGTAAAAAATATCGATCAATCTCTCATCAAATCTAGAATTTCTTGATTTTTGTGCATCAGGCTCAGAGCCACGATTCCAATGGTACCAATTTTGTGTGATTTTGTTGAGAAATGCAAAAGTTATGGCCTTTTGAGTGCGGGCAGCTATTTTGGGTATGGCAGGCATTTTCTGTCATTTGACGGGAATGAGCATTGACTGACTGGAGCCGAATATGTTTCTTTTAATTAAATATATCTACCCTCATTAAAAATAATAAATCTAGTTTTTGTGGCATAGAGGACGTCATGCTCGTTCCAGGAAGTCCAATTTTGTGAAAATCGGAGCTCGGAGTCAAAAGTTATGGCTGTTTGAAGTTTCACGGGTCAAACGTTGACTTTTCTTCTTTGCCTTCGGTTGTTTCAGCTTTTCGCATCCCTCGCATCCCGCGCGTACCTTTTTCCTGGCTGTCTTGGACGAATATCTCCCACATCGGCTGATTTGGGATTCCTTGTCCCTTTTGCGGCCTTTTCACCTTTTCGCGTCCCACGCGTTCCGCGCGTACCTTTGTCTCGGCTGTCTCGGACGAATATCTCCCGCATTGCCCGAAATGGACCATCTTTCGGTGAATCGGCTGGTTTGCGTCCCTCACGTACTTTTGTCCCAGATGTCCCAAACTGTGTGAAAACAAAACTTTGACGATTTTTTCCACTTTCTGTCGTTTCGGCTTTTCGCGTCCCGATGTCCCAACTGTCCCGCGGACCGCCTGGGACAAAAATGTTTGACTTAGCTGATTTCCTTTGTATTTTGGCCCCAAGCTTGGTACGAAAAACCTTGGTATGACCCGAACTGGTACGACCCAAACCCTTCAGACCCGAAATGCTTTAAAACAGTCCTGCAAGCTTATTTTTTGCATTTTTTCCATTTTCTCAACTCGTTGGGATTTCTTCTTGGATGAGAGAGTTAGAGAGAAGCCGAGGGGGCCCCAAAAACATGATTTCGGGCCTTGAATCAATCTACTTGCTCGGGATTGAATAATTTGATGCATGTTATCAAAATTACCTTGAGGGGTGAATTTTGGATAACAGTTACTTTGAATTAGATTTAAATCAATTTATATTAAATCATCTATCAATGTGTTATGACCTATGTATTCCACGATTACATTCAAGACATTTTAGAATATTATGTTGATGATCTTCTAGACAAGTTTAATCTAGGATCTGAAAAAATAAAAGTTCTACGTAAAATATTTGTGCACCTCTTAGAATTAAAAAATTGATTGAATCCTAAGAAATGAATTTTCAGATTCACATCAAGAAATTTAATTACATTCATTTTTTCACGTCGGGGTATTGAGGTAGATCCATCTACAATTAAGGCCATTGTATAATTACAAACATTAAACAACTATGTAGCCTTTAAGGAAAGATTCAGGCTATTTGACGTTTCATCTCATAATATTTTGAACATTACAATCCATTTGATCAACTCCTTAGAAAAGGTATTACCTTTGAATGGAGGGAAGATTGTTGTGTCACATTTGAACAACTTAAAAAGTATCTTCTCACACATCTAGTGTTATCTCCTCTACAACCTAAATTACCATTGTATTTATACATTTTTGCCAATGAATTCATTCTAGGAAGTATGTTAGCTCAACAAAATACCAAGAATCATGAATCAACCTTTATTACATCAGTCACACCCTCATCACTTATGAGCTTAACTATGAACACATAAAGAATATTTATCTAGCCAGAACATTCTCTACACAAAAACATTGGCATTACATGCTCAATCATATGACATATGTTGTTGTTATAATGGATTGCTTACATTGTGTGATGAGCAAGACATATCAAAATAGCCGTACATCCAAGTGGATCATGTTAATCACACAATTCAACCTATATTCATCTCGCAAAATGATATCAAAGGACATGTGATGGCTGATTAGTTCGTCGAAGCACCTCTTCATGATTCACGACCACTCAATATTGATCTACCAGATAATTTCATCTTTATTGTATTTAAAAGTGATGATTATATGGACACAAACAATTAATTTGGTATGACTTCACATTTTAATGGATCTAAAACTGACCAAAGGGGTGGTGTAGGGATCATGTTTGTCACATCCTAAGGAGCCCCTATTTTATTATCATTCAAACTTAATTTTCCTTACACAAACAACATGGATGAGTACAAGGCTCTTGTCATTGGCCTCTAATTACCCATTTCTCTCAGAATCAAAAGATTTTGAATTTTTGGTGATTCTCAAATAATTTTAAATCAAATCCTAGGGTCCTGCCAATGTCATAATGACATGTGGTAATAATACAAGATCCTTACTAATTTATTACTTAATAAATTTCATATTTCGAGATCGAGACTACTCCACATTCTACCAATCACTTTGTAAACACTATGGTTTCTTTAAGATCATATATACCTTTAGAAAAATAATATGACATTATCGACATTCTCATTCATGTGCTAGTACAACCATCCTTTGATCATACTCAAACTCTTGATATTTTTCAAATTGAAACCAAACCACCATCTCTTTGGTATGAAGAACTTGTTACACATTTGAAATTTAACACTCTACCACCTAGCCTTAATAAAAATAGATGTCATAATTTTTAACAATGAGATACTCACTTTTTCCTCATTGGAGATCTTCTTTATAAACATGGTTATGACATATATTACTATGATGTTTCTTACCTTGAGAGATTGTCATTACACTTGTTGAAGCACATGATGGTATATGTGGAGGAAATGTTAGTGGCATGGCTATCACTTAACAAACCATTCCTATGGATTATTATTGATCTTCCTTAGAACAAGATGCCTCGACATATGTTAGACGACATGAGAAGTGTCAAAAATTTGGAAATATCTTGCATATTCTTACACAAGAGTTACAACCCCTTCATTCTATTTGGCCTTTCTCCCAGTGGGGACTTGACCTTATGGTCAAGTTTTCCCCGTTATCTTCTCACGGTCACACATTGAATATTTCACAAATTGGGTTAAGGATCCACCACTTGCATGTATCACATGACCCAAAATTGTCAAATTCATTATCCAATATATCGTTTGTCATTTTGAAATTCCCACTAAGATAATTTCAGAAAAAAAAAATCTCATTTAAACATAAAGACGTCAAGGAATTGTGTGATAAGTACAAAATTTAACATATATTTTCCACTCCATAATATCTACAAGCTAATGGACATGTAGAAGCTTCTAATTAAACCATTAAGAAGATACTTCAAAAAAAAATTCAACGCTTCCCATAAATATTAGCACACATAATTACCTTATACACTTTGGGCATACCACACTAGTATTCGTACACCTACATGAGCTACACATTCCCCGTATATATGGATGAAGTTTTTATGCCCCATTAAGCTTGAAATCCCATCCTTGCATGTCCTCTATACGAATTGATTACTGATGATGATTACCATCAAGAATTCCTTGCATAAATTGATCTACTTGATGAAAGGAATGTTAATGCTCTTGATCATCTCTGAGTCTACTATGATTGTATAGTAAGATATTATAAAAAATAATCCATATTCATGAGTTTGAGTTAGGTGGCCTTTTTCTCAAAGATAATAAAAAAAAGTCATCCCATACACTTGACCAATAGGAAACATTTTCCCCTAACTTGTTTGGACCATATGTGATCATTCAAAAATATGGGTATGAGGCTGACAAGTTAGCTGACAAGTTAGCACACATAATTTAAAAAATATTCAAGATAATAACATAAGGGATAGTACAATGTTTTATAAACTATTGATCTCCTAATATCAAGGAGTCAATTCTTATCCACTAAATCTCTCCACCTATCTCTAATCCCTCGTATCTCTCACTCAAATCACTAATATCTCTCTAGAGATAATCTACGTGAGTTGTGTGTACAACTCACTTACATTATTTGCATATAAACAGAGTCGCATGATTATTTTATAGGCTATCACTGATTATGTTTGATACATTTATACCTATACAAATAATGTGATGCACTAACTATCATTTTCACTAATTCATTCCCCCCTATAGGTGTCTTAATGTTCATGGGGATGAAACAATTATCATGTACTTATAACAAACTGAAATGGTGGTTTTACACTCGGCTAAATCTAGTCTTTTGAACCTAAAAATCGTCGCATGATGGTTTTAACAATGACTTCATCTTTACCAACAGATCATAAAAAACACTTTACAGATGGTTTTTACAATAATGTTTACCAACAAACTAAAGGACTTTAGTTTTACATGTGCGTTAACCAACAACCATAACAAACGATCGTTTTATAAGGTCAACCAACAACCTAGATATAACAAGTCACTATTTCAGCTCTCATGAACCTTCTTACATTCAGAGAGAGAAACATGAAGAATATGCTCACACATTACGATTTTAAACAATGAATGATCCATCTGAAAACTTATTTTCACATAAGCATAAAAGCAAAGACACACAATTAGAATAAAAGTGCCATCAATAACTCTCATTAAAGTAGCCCTGTACAACATCTGTGGCTAGCGAGAGGCTCACTGGATGTCTACCTGGGAGTAGAGACATGTTGCCTCCATCCTCAGAATTAAAGGTATTTTTTTACTCAACAATATGTGTTGTATGAAGCTTAGCAGTATGAAGTTTATGCAGGACTCAATTTTACCTCCCACTCTACAGATGGACACACTCAACATTTGAATGCAGGATGTTTAACATACAAGTTGATAAGTACATAACTTGTACTCCATTTGAATAATGTTTGAGTCCTTTTTTAATGACACCATCTGACCTCAAATAATATACAGTAGACACCGAATCATATGCATTTTGACTGTATTTTGCACAATTTTAGAACATAAAAATGACTAAAATCTGCCATATGAAGGCACTAAATTTAGGATCTATAGAATAGAAAGTCAATATTTCTACAACTATAAAAATTATGACATCAAATGTTTAATATTAGTAAATCTTGAATGCCTCACTAAAATTTAAATAAAACTAAAACCTATTCCTAAACTAAAATAGGCATCGTAGAAGATGCGTGGAAATTTTTGTGCCCGGATGAACAAGCATGTGAACTTACTTAGAATAGCAGGTTCTAGGAAACTACTAAAAATAGTAAATTCCACCACCTAGAGTAGATTTAGTCAAAGTTAGTTAGAGTTTGATTGACAACTTGAGTTGGGAGTTGTTTTCCTATTTATGAAGCATTCTAATTCATGATTCAATAATTTGAAGAAGCCAGATTTATTTTCTTTGAGTTCAATATATTTGTCACATGTATTGATCAATTGCTGTTACTAATGATATTTCTGGTACAAATAATTACTTTTAAACACAAAATAATCCAACATAAGATAGATATGATCCTCAATATACAATATCTTTGAGATAATACCACAAGGGAGAGTTAATGTTTTATAGCTATTTATCAACTAACATCAAGGATTCAATAGATATCAATGAAATCTCTCCAGGGCTATCTCTAGTCCCTTGTGATTGTCAAAATCTTCTCTTTAGAGATAATCTATGTGAGTTATGTGAACTACTACATGGTTTTCATACAAAAAATATATTATGTTACTCATGATTTTAGTACTAGCCTATAAGCATAATGTCCCACTAACTATGTTTTCCATAATAAATTACAACCAAATTTGTATTATTCCATTTGTATATACTACGACCTTACATATCTATAGTCACACATTCCTAAAAAAAAATTAGAAAAATATAAAAAAATAAAATAAATATTAGTTCACCATCATATATGTCCATTGTCATTTACAACATCACAAGCACACACACACATTCACATCCAGTGAACACAATATGAGTCATTTTTATACCATGTAAATAGGATGAGATCAATTCTTGATGTATATACACACACATATATAACATCATCATGTACATACAAAATTGTGAACAAATGTCACTACAATCATGGGGCTGGTCCTACATCAGATCCTAACATATTGTCACCTATATGTGATCTTGGATGCACTGATACACTTATAGGAGGACCCATGTTGGTCCTATGTGTCTTTGACCTTTTATTAGATGATCTCGAGAAAGGTTGCACCACCACATGTGAGGCAGCGTGTACTCGTAGTAAGGCCTCATAATACCCAACACACATACCATCTCCAAAATATCCTAACTGAAATGTGCCAATACCTCCTCTGCAATCTCTCAACAACCTCACTCACACTTGTATGCAGTTACCATTGTCTAAAGCTTAGTGACTCACTCTTAATCATGCTCCCACTCTGATACTATAGTCTCTAGCTCGTGAATATCTTTTGCAACATCTGAATGTACTAACATTTGATTCTCTAACTCATCAATCCACACTCGATCCACATTGAGAAACTAATGTAACCCGGTCTCATCCATTTGCATTTATCCCACTTTGATGTCACCTCATCCAAAGAAGCTAACATTGAATCCACCAAGCTCTCTATATCTCGACCTTTGGCTAGATAGGGTCATTGGTAGCATGCTCACTTCCCACTACTTTATCCCATATCCATATATTCTACTAGTTCCTTCCCTCACTATCACCCACGTGTATTCCTTGTCACTTCAACAATATCTACTACTGAACCCATCCAGCCTAATCCATGCCTCCACTTTCCTCATCCTTCTACTAATGCCTTATGACCATCTATCTCATACTTGACATCATCAAACCTATGTACACTGACATATGATGATTGTGTTACCCTATGCCTCTGGCTTCATACTGAGTGTATCATTAGTCTTTGTCTCGAATATCTCTACTGTCTTTATTCAATCTCTTTCATCCTCCATACTAATGCCATCTCATGGATTTCTCATCTTTGGATTCGCTTCCTATTACATGCCATCCTGTCGGCCCATAAACCATCCACCACATATCAAAATCTTGTGTGGTACCTATATCATCACCTATGGAAACCTCTACTTAGGTGTCATCCTCATCACTTGTCACCTTGTACAATGGCATTGGTCACCCGTCTCTACTCCAACGTGAGTATCCAACAAGCTCCAGTGGTACTCCCTTGGCATAACCCAAACTGCCTCATCAATCATCACACACCCATACTCGAATAAATCTATCTCACGTGATCATCCTACCAATCAACCATGTATCCCTTTATACCCACTTTAGTTGTGTTACATCCTCTCACCATTCGAAAAATCCTGCCACCTCCCTGTAATATCTCCATACAATGTCACTCGACTCTAAATTAGTTAGTATCTACCGATAGTGATCCATTACACCCTCATATAGCCCATGCTTAAATACCTCTCTATCCATCCTTTATCGCAAACAGAAAGGTGGCTCCATTGATAAATTCTTATGGATCGAATAAGGTAACCCACACGACCTATCAACTATAATATGCTCCTATTCCCACACCTGTAAACAACACTCTAATACTCAAGCCCACCCTCAATCAGATCATATACTACAAAAAGTTTGAATATGTTTGTACCAGTAGTGTATGACCCCATGCATATATAATCCTATACTCTATTATTTCTACCAATACCTCACCTAGACCCCATGAAAAATGTGTATCCTAATAAATATGGCAATATAATACTATAAATAATGCTACATAAAAAATGACATGACCTGTGTACCCGCACCTTAATCATGCATCTTATGATATCAAAATCCTCCACTCTTTACCTCAATATCCTCAGCCACAGGCCCATATAATCTCCACAATATACCATCTCATGTCATAACATTTTCCACCGACACCACCTACTCACCCTTGCGAAATATCCTCCATATATCCTCAAGGGTGATTGTCATCTCTCCACTCACCAGATGAAAAGTAGTGGTGTCATTGTCCTATCTCTCTATCCATACCATTAGCAAACACATGTCCATCGTCACATGCTCAATCCATGTTGTAAGCTAGGAAAAGTGCACTACTAACAAGGAAGTAAAATACTAACAATCATATCCCCTCCTTTGCATTCCATAACAAACCTCAAAATGGACTACGAAACTTGGATTGAGCCCCGATTGCAAGATATGTAGGTTATTTTCTTCAAGATGGAGCAAGGCCTTCCTGCAACAATGATCCAATTACTTTGCACCAGATGGGAAAAAGGATTATGGATTTGGGGTGCTTTAGAATGAGGCTATTTGGGCATTAGGACGAGGCAGAAGGATGTTCTTTGCTCAAAGGATGCAAGAACTTAGACAGGGCATTCAAGCTTATTCTCCGTGTGTTTAGAGGGGAGGGGTAAGGCTGTATTTATAGCCTGGGGGAGTGATTAACTTAGAGTAATTTAAGTAATCATGGTTTGAAAATGTGGGCAAGATTAGGTGAGTGGGGACCACGAAGAATGGGTGAGGATTTGATTTTAGATTTTTAATTCATAAGTGGAGGATTTTAGGTGAGTGGGGACCATGAAGAGTGGGTGAGGATTTGATTTTAAATTTTTAATTCAATAGTAGAAAAACATGGAGAATAATGACATGTGGTGAGGATTGGGTTATTTTTTAGATTTTGAAATGGATAATTAATCAAATTATCTTTTATTAATTAGAAGTGTATTTTTGTGGGAAATAATGAAGGGGAATTAATTGATTTAGGACAGATGTGAAATTAGGGTGTCTACATTTTCCCATCTTTGGAAGGGTACTATGAAAGTAGTGTCCTTTCAAAGAAAGTAGACGAGATGGGGGAAGAATTCAATCTACTTTTCTTAAGCAAAAAGTAGAGTGAATGTTTATTGGGGAGAATAGAAGGTGGTGAGTGATGGATGTCATGGTATCCTCCAAGACAAAAATTTCATGAGAAGATGTGATTATGGATAGATGTGATGATGCCCCCTCGAGAGGACCGATGAGAATGGAATATATGACAGAGCTCTCGAAAAGAGGAGAGATAAATTCTATGGCGAAGAGGATGAAAATGGAGTGGAAGAGACTGGAATGACTGCACAACACAAATGGAGAGAGGATTCAATTGACCTTGAATGCTAGTTGTGAGGGTGTGTGGGAAAGAGAAAAGGGAATGGATAGGATTGAGGGTTGATTATGAGAGGAGTAATAAATGTGAAGAGTAATGGAGATAGGGGAGGGACAAAAAAAGGAATGAAAGAGGTAGAAAAGAGAGAGAGAGGGATGATAGGGGAAGAAGGGAATGATGGACAAACAAGGAGAAAATAGGAAATTGACATAGTAGAGGGTGAAGGGATGAAATACAGAGATGTGCCAAATGAAGGAAACACCATAGATAATAAAGAGGGATGCATGAAAGTGAAAGAAATGATAGATATGAGAAAAGAAGGAAATGGGGAAGGATAAATAAGAAGGAGAAGACGAGGTGGGAGTAGGGGGTGAAATCGATGAAAATTGAAAGAGGATGAAAGAAGAAGTAGAACGGAGAAAAAAAGAAACTATGAGGGGCGAGGAAAGTGTGAAAAAGAGTAGAGAAAAGAAGAGAGACATATACATAATGAATGAAAAGGTAGGGTTGGTAGAGAAAAGGAGAAGTGGTAAGAAGAAATGTGAAAATTAGGGGAGAGGAAAGGAAGATAGAGTGAATACAGGGAGAAGATTGAAGGAATTGTGTCATTGCGAGGAAGACCAAGGAAAAGAATATGGAACAAACCGTATGGAGATGCATGTGGAGGGTGGTATGATAAAAAGACAGGACAACACTGAAGATCCAGTTTTTTAATGGGGAAGTAAGGAGGAAACGTGATGGAAAAAGGGGAAGAAGACGATACAGGGGAAGGGAAATAAGATGAAGGGTGGGAGAGAGAAGAAGATAACAAAGAAAATGATCTATAAGGAAGGGAATACATAAAGGGGATAATAAGTGGAAAGTGAACAGTATGAGGAATGTAAAGAGAAGAAAGAGGGGAGGAATGACACAGATTGGAAAAGAGGCGGAGATGCATGAAATGAGGATACTAGGATTATGAGAAAATAGAAAAAGGATGTATGATGAAGACAATAAATATATTAAAGAAGGTGAAGGGAAGATGGAGAGATGGGTAAGAAGCGTCAAGAAAGGGTGGGATTGGGGGAAAAGAATAGGAGAGAAAAGAGAATGGGGGATAGAAGAGGCAATGCCAATGAGGGGACGTTAGGGAAAGTCTACTAACAATGAGTGGTGAGGAAGGGTGAGAGAAAAAATGAAGAAAAGGAGAAAGGTAATAAGGATTGGAAAGGGTAATGCCAATGAAGGGACATTAGGGAAAGCCCACTAATAATGAATGATGAGGCTTAGAGGAGGGAAAGAATGAAGGGAAACTCTAGAAGGTCCAAGGGAGTGAACGAGGTCATGCAGAATGAGGATTGATGATTTTTAGGGAAAGTCCACCAAAAATTATTAGTGCGGGAATATAAGAAGATGATGAAAGAATGATAAAGGAATGTTAACAATAATGGGGAACACGTGTGTGGGTAGAAATGTGTGAGGATTTGAGAAGATGAAGTGGAAAGAGTAAATAAAATGGGAGGGATGAGTTGGGACTAGGTGAAAGTGAGGAGAGGATGTGGGAGATAAGGATGAATGAGGTGATGATGAAGAAACAAGACATGAAAAGAATGGGAAGAAATGGTATGAAGGATGATGGATCAAGAAGGGGAAAATGAGGGAAAAGAATGTGATTGTATGTAGAAGAGATTAGACGTATGTTATAAGATGATAGGTGGAGAAAGGATAATGGTAGGAGAAAAATGTGGTTGGTAGGAGAGACCAGGTGGAAGAAGCGATCAACAAAGTGAACAAAGAATGAGGTGAGGGAAAAGTTCAAAATGACGAGTTTAGCATAGGGAGGACCCTGACGTAAGACTGTCATATGATTGAAGTGGTTAAGTAAGATTGCCAAGCAAGCGAAAATGGAGATGAAAAGTGGGCAAGCGATAATTGGTGTTTGTGAGAATGGAAAAGGAGGTGAAAGGATGTGATAATGGGGAATGTCGAGAAAAAGTGAAGGGTGAAGGGTGTGTAGTGATGGGGAAAGGCAAGGAGACAAATCATCCTTAAGAGGGACTCTTAAGTGAGATCTCTATGCCAGGCGAGTGGTTAAGTAAGATTGCCAAGAAGAGGATGGTGATAGTGGTGGTAAAAAGATGTGATGATGGGGAATGAAGAAAAAAAAATATGGATGGTAAGAATGTAGAGTGATGGGAAAGTGTAAGATGACATATCATGCTTAAGATAATCTCTTGAGTAAGATTGTCATGCCGCCGGAGTGGTTTTGTAAGATCACCTAACCAACAGGGATGATATGCAAGGAGAAAGATAAAATTGTATTGGGTATAGGGGTAGAATGGTAGGTTGAAGAAGATGATCATGACGAGAGGCGGGAGAAATAATATGGGAGAAATATGATGGGATGGGGGAAGGTCATAAGGCAAATTAACCTTAATAGGAAGTCTTAAGTAAGATTTCCATGTGGCCGGAATGGTTAAGTAAGATCACCAAGTTGAAGAAGAAAAATAATGATGATAGAGTTGGTGGGAATAGGGTATGACAAAATGGACTGAAGGGGAACCCTCAAGTGAATTTTCCATACTACGAGAGCATGTAAGTAGGATGACCATGCATAAGATGGATTTTGGGAAGGATGAGAAAAGAGTGAGTGATGTATGCCTGAGCGGAAGAGGATACGAGATGAGGTGATGACAAGGAAGAAATGAAACAAAGCAGTGTAACATGAATGGATGAAAGAGTATATGTAGTAGAGGGAAAAGAGTGTGAGGGGAATCCTTAATTGGGATGCCTACGTGGTGAGAGTAATGATGCGAGAATGAGAAGTAGAAGAGGTGGAATGGGAAGATGTGTGTGGTGGTGATTGTTGTTTGATGAGAGGGGAGGTGGTGGAGAAGCTTCTACAACGGAAAGATCTTAGAGAGAGGGTAAACCTCCACCGAGGATCCCATATAGAAGGGGTTATTAAGTAAGATTGTCAAGCGCGAAGCAAAAGAGTGAATGGAAAGAATACAAATGGGTGAGAGGGGACACGAGTGGTGAGAAGGGTAATATGGGGATAAGTGGCAGAGGAGTAAAAATGAGGAGCGAGGATGAATGGATCAAATACATGGTGATCATGGTGGGGGAGGAGGAGCTGTTGGATAGTGAATGCTACTTGAGAAAGATCTTCAAGTAGGATTCGCAAACTGCAATGGTGATCAAGTAGGATTCCCAAACTGGGAAATGTATTAGTATGGGTGAATGGATGGGGTGTAAAGTAAGATGTTGATCATGCAGGAAGATACTCACATGACGAAAATCATCTTAATTTTAATATAGCACATAATAGGATGCATCATGATATAGAAGATCGGGATGACTAGACTGTAATATGCGTGATAACATAGACATGGGCCATCAAAAAGGTTTGATGCTAGATAGAGGCCATCAACATAGTTTGATGCCCCAATATGATATGCAATCAGATAACATAAGCATATTATAGAGAACACTAGGATACATAGAATCAAGATTGTATCCAGTACCATATATAATCAGATAACATAAGTATATTATAGAGAACACTAGGATACATAGAATCAAGATGCCCCCTGTAATATATCAAGATACAAGAAAATAATTAATAATTTGTAACTAATAATGCAACACAAGAACCAATAAACATGTCCTCAACGTGTTCCATAGTGAGGATTGATCAAATGTGCCCCCAAGCAGGGGTATAAGGACATAGAAAAGTATTGGGTCATTGTCCTCAAATAAGGAAACAATGAGAGCCAAATTTTCCCCAAGCGAGGGTTCACGTGAGGAGAAGTGTTTTGAATTTGGTAGTCATAAGCCGATTGGATCATTCATTGGGGACAATAGTTCAAAGGTTGAATTGTGTTGTTTATTTTAGAGTTTGTGTGATTTTGTGGAGTTTACAATATTTTTATATTTGTTTATCATATATATATATATAGAGATTTTCCAATGTTTTATTTATTTATTTATTTTTTGGAGTTTTTTTTTTGACGATTTTCAAATGTTTTTGGATTTTTAGATTTTTCTAATGTTTTTGGATTTTTTAGATTTTGTAATGTTGTTGGATTTTTAGATTTTTCCACTGGTATTGGCAATTTATGGACCAGAGTGCAGACTTATTTTGAGAGGTGATAAACCATGATATTATCCGCATGTACCGTGTTCCTCATGGTAACTCATGCTCAGAATAACACAAGTTCTCATTCCATTAGCAAGATATGGTGGTGATGATATGATGAAAATAAGTCCAGCTCCATTCTGGACTCCACATAACTAGTAAGATGCGTGGGCTCATCACTGAGAATTAAGAAGGATGCAAGAGGTAGATAATGAGTATAGAGACAAATGCTAACAACAATCCTTTTAGGAAATTGTGATTCAATTCTTCACAACATTACTGAACCAGTGTCAAAAATATCTTTCACTGTATGAGTCACGTACTAGACTTGGACAGCTACGTGGCCTGCTGATTGGTAAGATATGAGGTGAAGGGATAATTCTCTCTTCACATAGGCATCTAAATTACTTCTTTGGGGATTCTATAATTGCAAGCACTATAAGATTTTGTATTTTTGAAATGACTCCCTATGCTTTACCCCATCGTACTAGTGAGAAGCAAGGGCTCATCACCGAAGAAAAAACATAGGCGAGCGAATTCCTTTTTGTCTTGTTTTTTTAATTTATTTTGAATGTTTTTGATTGATTTTTTTTTAATTTTTGAATTTTTTTACAAAATTTTTATGCTTTTATGAGAATGACCCTCTACACTTTACCCCATGCCACTTGTAAGAGGAAAGGGTTTATCACCGAAGACAAGGCATAGATAAATAAGGGCACCTTCCTACATTCCCAGTCTTACACTACCAATAAGAAGTGTGGGCTCAACACCAAAGACTATGAAGGACGAAAGATGCGACGATGAATTATTCATAAGTTATTGAATTGATGGATTTTTACAATAGTGCTTTTTATTTGGGAAGGAATGTCTGCCCCTAATCTCAGCCCCACATGACTAGTAGGATGCGAGGGTTCAACATCGAAGACTGAGATGGAAAACCAAAAGAACTGGGTAAAGAAGTTTAGAGCTTTGTTATGAAAGAGAGAATGTCGTTGAAGGGAATATATTACCATCAGTAAGCTTCTAGGTATGACCATAGGTGAAAGTGACTGAAAATGGGAGATATGATAAGAAGTATGACGCTCACAAACTTAATAGGATCTATATTAGGAAATATCTCATGATGATAAACATGAAGATGTGATTTTGATAATGAAAATACCTGCCAATGGAAAGGAATAACTTTAAATTATTCAGAGGTAAGAGAGACATAAGGAATAATATACATGTCGTTGTTTCCTAGAATAGTGCCCGCCTTAAGGATAAAATTTCTGTAAATGAATTACATTCATTGCTTCATCAAGATCTTGACCATCTTCAGTGGCCAACTTATAGGCTCCAGAGCCAAATTTAGCTGTAATTACATAGGGTTCTAACCAATTAGGTTCAAATTTTCCTTGTTTTTCTTGTTCTTTAGTGGTATACTTTTGATTTTCTTTTAAAACGAGGTCACCAATTTCGAATTCTCTGGGTCTTACCTTTTTATGATAACTGTGTTACAGTCCGTTTTGATAGACTTGAAGATGATTAAAAGCATTAAGTCATTTTTCATCGAGAAGCTCAAGCTCTTGAAGCCGTGACTGTCGATATTCATCCTCATTAATTACATCTCTAAGGGAGATTCTCAAGGATGGGAGTTCTATCTCAATAGGTAAAATGGCTTCACGACCATAAACGAGGGAAAATGGGGTGGCTATGGTAGGCGTGCGGTAAGCCCAAAGAGCGAGGTAAATTTTAGTATGCCAATTATGTCCATGGGTGTTGAAAATATTTTCCATGATGGATTTTAAGGTCTTATTGGTTAATTCCTCTTGACTGTTACCCTGAGGGTAGTAGGGAGTGGACCACTTAAGTTTGATGCGAAAACATTTGGCTAGGTCCTTTACATCCTGTTTTAAAATGATTTGCCATTATCTGCGACCAGAGCGGATAGAATACCAAATCGACAGATGAGATTATTAAAAATGAATTTTGATATTTGGCTACCAGTAACATAAGTGAGAGGCATAGCTTCCACCCATTTAGTGAAGTAATCAGTAGCGATAATGATGAACTTATGTCCATCAGACGATGTTGGTCTAATTTTACCAATGAAGTCAAGTCCCCATTGAGAAAAGGGCCAGGGTGTAGTTATTTATTAAAATGTTTGGGAAGGTGCATGGATAAGGTTTCCATGATTTTCACATGCTTGACATCGTTTGACTTTCCATGGTGGGCCAATAATATCTAGCTCGTAGGATTTTCTTGGCTAAGGCTATACCATTCGTGTGCGTTCCACAGATTCCAGAATGGACTTTAGCTAGGACACTCGAGGATTATTCCTGATTAAGACATCAGAGCAGGGTGTCATCATATCCTCATTTATAAAGAGTTTTTGCTAAAATGGTGTAGCAAGAGGCATGTTGTGCTAAAGCACATTTATGCATTGGTTTCATGTCGGCAAGAAATGTTTTATCATGAATGAAGGTATAAAGATCATAGTACCAATGATTATTCAGACCCACGATCTCACATACCATAGTGTTTTCTGGAAGATCATAGACATGCATTAAGAGATGTTCAAAGAGAAAATGTGCTTGGGGTTGATTATATGTGATTTCTAATAGGGATTTGATGGTTGTCATAGCGTCGACAAATTTATTACGAATTTTGGGGATTTGATCAAAGATAATTAATCGAAAATAGCTTTGAAGACTATCCACCATGCATTTATATGGGATAATTTTTTCATCCTTGACCTAGTATTCATCAGTAACTTGCTTGATGATAAGTAAAGAATCACCAAATACATATAATTCTATAAGATTTCAAGATATAGCTAGTTTTAATCCTGCGATTAAAGCTTCATATTTTGTGATATTGTTGGTACATGGGAATGCTAAGTGAAATTATTTGGGGATAACATGTCTGCTAGGTGTGATAAGTAAAATACCAGTCCCTGAGCCATGAAGATTGTAAGATCCATAAAAAAATAGAGTCCAAGCTGGCATGATGTCTATGTGTAGAAGATCTTCATTAGGAAAAGAAAAATGAAGTGGTTCTGTGCCAGGAAGGGGTGCCTTGACAAGATGGTCTACAAGGGCCTATCCTTTAATTACCTTATGCGGAACAAATTTGACGTCAAATTCACTAAGTAATACGACCCAACTAGACGTTCTTCCCATGAGGATGGGTTTGGACAACAAATATTTGAGAGGATCAATCTTGGCAATCAACTTAGTTGTGTGATTGAGCAAGTAATGACATAACTTATGGAATGCAAAGGCGACTGCTAAGCATACTTTTTTGATTTGGGAATAACATACTTTATGTTCAATAAGTGTTTGACTAAGGTAATATACAGCCTATTCTTTTACTTGATCATTATGTTGTGCTAATAGAGCTCTTATGGCATGTTCAGTGGCAGATGTATAAAGCAAAATGGGTTTATCAGAAAATGGTGACATAAGAACATGTGGGATAGAGAGGTATTCTTTTAACTTAGCAAAAGAGTCTTGGAAATCGTGGTTCCAGTGAAATTGTGCATCTTTCTTGAGTAACTGGTTGAAGTGATGGCCTTTATCAACCAATTGTGATATGAAACACCGAATAGATTGTATTTTTCCTTGAACACTACGTAATTGTTTTAGGTTTTGAGGAGGAGGCATTTTCATAATGGCTTTGAATTTTGTAGGATCCACTTCTATGCCTCTTTGTGAGATAATAAACCCTAATAATTTACCAAAGGTACTCTGAACACACATTTCTTTGGGTTAAGACAAACCTTATACTCGCGTAATCTATCGAAAATGTGTCTCAACACACATGGATGTCCTATTCGTGTTTTTGATTTTGTTAATATATCATCAACATAATCTTCCATGATATCATGTAACATATCATGGAAGATGACAATCATTGCTCACTGATAGGTGACACTAGCATTTTTCAATCTGAAAGGCATGACCTTATAACAGAAGGTGCCCCATGGTGTAGTAAATGCCATTTTATGTTGATCTCCTTCAGCAATACATATTTGATTGTAACCAGAAAACCCTTCCATTAAGAAAAGCATTTCATGGCCTACCATAGAATCAACAATCATGTTTATATTTGGTAAGGGGAAGTCATCTTTGGGACAAGCCTTGTTGATGTCTTAGAAGTCTGTGCATATTCTAATGCTGGGAGTTTTCTTGGCGATGAGAACTATGTTAGATATCCATGCTGAATAATTAATAGGTTTGATAAAGTTGGCTTCCACTAGTTTCTCGAGTTTAGATTTGACAAACAATGCAAATTGGGGATGCATTTTGTGTAGTTTTTGTTTTACAGGTTTTGTATCTGGATGTACCACAAGATGATGTACTACAAGAGATGGGTCCAGTCCTGGCATGTCCTTATATGTCCATGCAAATATATCTTGGAATTCAATAAGGAGTGTTGTGAATTCCATGCATTCTTGGTTAGATAGACTAATGCCAAGTTGTAAATTTTTTGGTTGTTAGGTGGTGCCAATGTTTATGTCTTTAGTTTCTTCTACAAGCATTTTAGATGTATCCTTTTTAGAGAATGATGCTAATGGTTGATGTAGGTCATTGGTGTTGGGTGTTTTAGAGGAGTTGGTACAAGATTTTTTGTGTGCAATGTTGGGAATTTTTATTGACATGTTTGTTGGATAAAGTAGCAGTGAGATTTTGACTATGGGAAATCTTCTGTTTGCGCTTCTGACCCAAATTTTCTGAGCGTGAAGGATCTGAATATTTTATCTCTTTGCCAAAATAACCCGATTCATTTAGATTGATTTCAAATCCTTTTCTATGGTTGGAAGTAGGGATTTGGTCATGAGTTCTAAGGAATTATTCGATGACTTCATCATTTTGGAACATGTCTATGGCCGCATGATGTGGTTGCCCATGGTCTATGAGAGTCGGATGTGTAGGCTCAAAATTGATGACATTAACATATAAATGTTCAAAGTAAATATGTGTTTCAGTGAGGTCCTCAAATAGGCTACATAGAGACCTGGTGTCATTATCAGAGCTGATGTCATCATTGTCACTTACAATTATTACAGGAGCAATATCAAACACCTTGAAACCTAGACCATGTTTACCATGATGTTGTGTGTAATTGATCGGGTCTAAATGGCCTTGTTCATTTGGACCGAGTCCTTTACCCTTCCATCGCATGTTTTTTATTATTCGATGAGCTGTGGTAAATTGATGGGACTCATAACATGGAGCAAAGTCATTATTATATAACCAAGATCCTGAAGAACTTGGAATATGTTCGTTGTCAAGATAACTGAACTTTTTCCAAACTGACTGTCCCATTTGGTAAGTGGGATGGATTCTCAGATGTGGAGTGTTAGGTTTTCCATAACTATGTGGGGATTTGTTGATATAAAAGGAGTCTGCCATCTTTTGAAATTAATATTCACCGCATCCTGTGTCAATGATTTTAAATGTGTGGGATGGGGGACCAATAGGTACCTCATGTGGTGGGGAAGTCAATTTGGTAGTTTTAAAAGATGAAGAGAATGGGTTATAAGAAGAATAACGGGGTGGATTGAAGGATGAAGTTTGGTTATTCACAAGAGAAGGTATCTTAATATAAGAAGTGTGGTTGGATGAAGAAGGTTGGTTAGGTGAGGAAGAAGATGGTGTGGTGGAAGAATAACTATTATTGGAAGAAGAAGCTTGATTAGTGGAAAAAGATGATTGATTGGTGGAAGGTTGTTGACTGGTGGAAGATAATGGATTGTAAAATGTGTTTTGGTTAGAAGATGATGGTTTCAGATCATTGTTAGGGAGTGTATCAGATCGATGTATGTTTCGTTAGGGATTATATGAGGTGGAGCATACTTATCAGTTGATGGACAATAGTGATCATGTCGATACCATCCTTCGAGGAATCTACAATACTCAAAGGGTTGGGGATCCACACGTAATGTAAATTCCTTGTCCAAATGAAGAAATTTAATACATTGGTGGAACATTGATGGGATGGATTTCATGGCATGAATCCATGGTCAGCTGACGAGAATGTTAGATGCAACTTCTACATCCACCACATGACATACCGTGTCTAAGATGATGGGTCCAACTTGGAGAGGTAACGTGATTGTGCCTTCAGGATTTCTCTCACTATTATCATATCCATGAATGGGTATGATATTGTTTTGTAAATCATTTTCAGTGTAACATAGACAACGTAAAAGTTTCATGGAACAAATATTTAATGCGGATCCATTGTCGATTAATACATGCTTGATCTTACGATGAGCTATATAACCCTTGACGTATAAAGAATGATTATTAGTGATGTTGGGATTAAGAAGGTCAACAAGACAAAAAGATAAAATAGGATTGGGGAATGTGAGATGTGTAATTAAAGCCTAGAATTGTTGTGAATTGATGTTCTCAGGGACACGAGTGTTATTCAATGTTTGCATAAGGATGCGTTGTAGTGCGGGAGAAAAATTAAGTAATTCCATGGTGGAAATTTATACTATAGTTTTATCCAATTGTTTGAAAATATTGAATGATGGAGTAGGTTATGGAGAGGAATTGGTGGTGGGATTAGATGGTGGATTAGGGGGTGATGCGGGTGACAAAGTGGCATATGTTTTTGTTGTAGGGACCCACCTTTTTTTCTGTCTAGTGGTGATCTCACTGTCAGTTCTGATATTTATAGTTACCACTAAGTCTTGGTCATAGTCTATGGTTGAGATGACTGAGTCATACTTGACATTGCTTGATGATTGACCCTTATCTTTTAAATTGTTATTGTGGTTAGGGAAGAGATTTTTGAACATGTGAAGTTTTCATTAGGTGTTTTTTTCTCAGAAGTATTTTCATCTTCTATGTCTCCACGTTTAATCAGGTCTTAGACGTAATGGCGGAGTTGCATGCATCGATCTATAGAGTTTCCTTTTATACGATGGTAATCACAATATTCATTTTCCTTATACCCATTTTGTTTGGGCTATCCTTCAAAGGGTTTGATGATGGGATATGTAATCATATTGGCATTTTCCAAATGACGAAAGACACTAAATAGAATTTTTCTGAGAGGAGTGAACTGTCTTTGTCGGTCCCAAGAAGGAACTTCCTTTCTAGGGATAATGATTGGTTATTTAGATTTTAATGTGTTGATGGGATGGTTTTGAACATTTCATACATGGTGGGAATCAGTAATGCCATCGTTGACTATATTTCAATTCCAGTTAAAGAATTTAGATTTGTATTGGTTCTGGGGGGTGTCTCGATAAGGTTGGTCCCTAAAGGGTGCTTTAAGTAAGCCCTTAGAAATGAGAGATTTTTTTATTTGTGTGCCCTTTTCGATGACTTCTTCGAAACTATTTAGACAATGCATTTGCATGTGGAATGATAATTCAACATTGGGATTAGGAACAAAAATACTAACTAGTTGTCTCTCGGGTACTCAGTAGGGAAATCAACTTGCAATTCCTCGCCATCATTATAAAAAGGAGGAAAAGTTTTTGTTTGGCCTTTGCCTAGTGTTACAGAGATCAAGCATGGTTATTTATGAGTCTAAGTTATAGGAAAAATGTTTGACAAATTTCTCCGATAAGTCTACGAATGTCATGACCGACCCTTTGGGAAGATGGAAAAACCAGTCTAAAGCCTGTCCTCCTAAACTTTGGGGGAATAATCGTGAAAGGTACGTGTCTCGATAGGAAACTTCCTGACATTGCATGTAAAATTCCTTGACATGTTCATGGGGTTCACCTTTGATTTTGTATTTATCAAACTTTGAGATTTCAAAGGATGACACAAATGGTAAGCGTGATATCTCTGTATTGAATGGATAAGGAAACAATTCTTCAAAGTTGAATTGTTTTGATTGTTTTTGTAGTCCCTGAATGGTGTCTTTCATATGTTTCCATTCTTGTGCAAATGGAGAGGCGGGGGACGATTTATCAAAAAGGTCATGAGTATTGAAGTCTAGATTGGGGTCTTTTAATCTTTCAGCTCTAATCGTTGCTTCCTCAAGTTTCTTTGTTAAGTATTGGATTTTAGTGAATAATTCGTCGGCCGAAGAGCCATTTGGATTGTTTGGTATTTCATTCTGATAAATTGATTCACCATTGTCGATAAGTTTGTTTTCAGTCCCAAAGTCAGGGGGTAGTTTTTCCCCCATGGCTAGGATGCATAATAGATATTCATTTTTGTTTTGTTCTATCACCTTATTGACTTGTTCTTGTTCTTCATTGGTGAGTTCTAGTTGTGCGAATTCTTCATCATCATTTTCATGATTGTGATTATGTGTGAATACTATGATGAAATGTGCCTAATCAAGCTAAAAAGTGGGTAGGAATTTTGAGCAGGTGTGATTAAATGAGAACTTGATAACTTTGGATTTACCTCGAATGAGCTCGTGGTGATTGATAAGGAGAGTAACTTAAACAAGTTATCTCAATATGATGGTGATGTAACTTGAGATGAGATATTAGGGAATTTGTTGCACGTTGTGTAGATTTGGCTTGAACAAGCTTTGGATTCTTGACAGGGAAAGTAACCTTTACAGGTTAATCTCAATATGGTTGTGATATAACTCAAAATGAGTTATGAAAGGATTTGTGTTGGCTATGATTTGGATAAACACGACGGTGGACAAAATAATGAGTAAAATCAAACAAGTCACCTAATATTAGTTTGATATAGCTGGAAACAAGCTATGAAGGATGTTTTGACAATTAATGATAAGGGGAGTGAATGCTAGTCACTTAATATCAGTTGGATATAGCTGAAGACAAACTATGACATATTTATTGTTGGCTGAAGCAAGCTAATGAAATCGGTGCGATGTTTTGGTCTGCATTGTTGGATTGTTTGGATGTTTTTGCTAGCTATTGAATTGGTCAAACACAACTAGGGTTTGAACTTGTACAATGAACACATTGATATCAGCCAAGTTTTATGATAAAACAATGCTAAACTATTTTGTTTACAAATAACAAGAAATCATGTGGATCTAATTGTTTTGTCTTAGGAGGTAAATTCTTCAGGAATGATCATTATTTCATGCAATCATACAAGTATCCTATGGAATGATGGATGCATGCTCTTATTACTCCAAAAATATGCGTCCTCTGATATACCCTAGTCCTGATATACCTAATTTTGTACGGGGCCAAAATTGGTATGAGGAACCCTTAGAGCACTGGTGGAGACTCACCAATTCTTACTTGCCTATTTCGGAGTGAATCACCACGTCGAAAACATGTTTTGTGAAAAGGTGGAAGGTGATAAGGGAATAAATGTGTATGGTGTCCTTATAACTCCCTGAAGATTTATAGGGACGATGCCCAGGATTCATTGTTACAGCTATTTAGGTGTGACTCACATGCACCGCACGACAACATTACATGTAAGTGAAGAGCAGGGGCGAGGTAAATACCGAATGCTGTGATGAGACTAGGTCTCAAAGTGCAAGGTAGATGTGAATGCTGGTGGTGCGTGGTAGTCAAGTCCATGTCACCGGTGTAGCTTTGGTGGTGATGAAATCCACCTTGACTACGTGTAAAAAAAAATGATTAAGTGATTAAACGTAAGGTTCTTTCCAACTAGAAATAAATCACTAGCAGAAAATAATTGCCTACCTGAGCATGATAAAAAAATATTTGGTTTTAGCAATTTTTGTTGAATGATGGTATTTTTGTGGGATTTTTTTTTTGTTTTTGTGTTTTTTTTATAATATTCTAGTGATGTGGTCATGCAAAAAATAAATTAATAATTTTCCTGCAGACGAAATGTTAGGAAGAAAAACAATCGTGGCTATTTTTGATTTTCCAGATCACTCAAAGATGCTGGAAAAGAGCATACACAACAATCAACCGAACATATATCAATAGTGTGACGAAATAAAATTGATTGAGACGATAGGTAGAAACGTAAGGAAATGAATCATGTAATGTAAGGAACTAAAAAATCACGACCGTTTCTGATTTTCCAGATCGCTTCAAGGCACATGAAAAGAGTATATGTGGATACAATTAGAATAGATTTTGTAAATGTTTTTTTAATAAGTTTTGCAATTAATCGTGATTACGAAATAGTAATAACGATTATCTTCACAAAAAAGAAAAAAAACAAAACGAGAGAGTTAAAAATGTTACCAGAAGTGTCGTCGTGGAAAATTGGAATGTGAGGAAAATTGTTTTTTTGTGTTACAAAGCCCGAGTGGCCTTCTGTATTGGTTAGCAAGATTGTGCCTATAAAATAATGGTGAAAAGGTCCAGAGTAGACACCGTAAGATGATGAATACTTCTTCTATGATCCACAAGTATCCAGATCTAAGAAATTATTTGAAATGTAACCTCTATGAGGAGATTAGGATGGAATATTTCTGTCGTGATCCATAAGTATCTAGACTAGGTGATGGATGTCCTTTCTTCTAATCAATGAGCACCGAGGAGATCAAAGATATGGCGAGTGGCGTGATGCCATTAATACTACAACCCGAGATGCACCACAAGACACCACACAACAAAAATACTACCCACAACATGAAGGTTAACCAAAGAAGGCAATAAGGCACAGAAAAGGAGATAATAATGAATAATAATAAACAAAGAACAGATAAACCCATTAATTGGGAAATTAATGGTAACAAATAAAAAGTAATCAGGTGTGCCAGAATGTAAGCTAAGAAAAATGCACTACTAACAAAGAAGTAAAATACTAACAATCATACCTCCTCCTTCACATTCCATAGCAAACCTGAGTATGGGCTAGGAAACTTGGATTGAGCCTTGATTGCGTGATATATAGGTGCTTTTCTTTAAGACGAAGCAAGGCCTTCCTGTAACAATGATCTAATTACTCTGCACCAGATGGGAAAAAAGATTATGGATTTGGGGTGCTTTAGAATGGGGCTATTTGGGCATTAGGACGAGGTAAAAGGGTGTTCTTTGCTCAAAGGATGTAAGAACTAAGACAAGGCATTCAAGCTTATTCTCCATGTGTTTAGAGGGGAGAAGTAAGGTTGTATTTATAGCCTAGGGGAATGATTAACTTAGAGTAATTTAAGTAATCATGGTTTGAAAATGTGGGCAAGATTAGGTGAGTGGGGACCACGAAGAATGGGTGAGGATTTGATTTTGGATTTTTAATTCTTAAGTGGAGGATTTTAGGTGAGTGGGGACCATGAAGAGTGGGTGAGGATTTGATTTTTAATTTTTAATTCAATAGTAGAAAAACATGGAGAATAATGACATGTGGTGAGGATTAGGCTGTTTTTTAGATTTTGAAATGGATAATTAATCAAATTATATTTGAGTGATTCGAAGTGTATTTTTTTGGGAAATGAGGAAGGGGAATTAATTGATTTAGGACAAATGTGAAATTAGGGTATCTACACATGTAATATAAAATAACCCACACTTTGTAATATCTCCATCTCTAGGCATGTTATCTCTCGCTGCAATCTATATGTAAAACTCGAAAATATATGTTGCAACATCAATAATGGAAAGCCATGCATCCACAAATCATGCCCTTCATCAACCTCATACTCCATCAAATCACCCTAAAATTTTTACCCCTAGCAGTTGCGGGCCAGTTGTAGGCTAGTCGCAGTAAGGTTGTGGCACGGTCACAAGGTGATCGCAACAACCTCCACACTCAATAGAAATAATAAGTGCTCATAAAAAATCAAAATATTTCATAAAATAAACTTACCTCAGAGTGAGTGTCTTTTTACCTCGATATTAGTCTATTACATGGGCTCTTCATCTCCACTCCACCCTATGCTCCTTCGGTCTCCATGTGGCTAAATGGGTCCTCTTCTTCACCAAGCCTCTATATATTTGCTACACATGCACCCGGGTCACACGGTAGTCTCCTCACCATCACATCTGGGGGTTACACTTGCAACCTTCTCCCCATCCCCCTTTCCACTCTACCATGGCTGTGACTTCGTCACCTTTTCCGCCACACTAACCCCTTACCCTCCCTCTTCCCACTGCCTTATCTCCTCTCCACCCACAGTTGCCACATTTCCCCTCTCCCACACTCCCCAACCCCTTCCCCTCACCCTCCTTGAGCTCATGACCTCCTTAACACCCATCGGTCATACTTGCAACCCACTTACCAATCCCTTCCCCTCACCCAATGTGACCCTTTCTCTAACCCCTTCCCCTCACCCTCCATTTGCTCCTAGACTCCTCAACGCCTACTGGTTGCACATGTAATCTCATCCTCAATCACTTTCCCTCACCCTCTCTCCACTCCTGACCTCTTCAACATCCATGGGTCGCACATACGACCCACTTTCTAACCCCTTCCCCTCACCTTATCTCCATTCGAAGCCTCCTTGCCTCCCGCGGGTTACACCTACGACCTTCTCCCTAACCCCTCTCCCATTTCCCTTCCTTCACTGTGACTCCTTATCACCACCACCTTATCCCGCATACCCCACAACCCATCACCCCTTCGCCACACATTTCCCTTACCTTCCATGCCAACCCTTCGTCATCCCCATAGATCCCTTCACTGCTTCTACTTTTGGCCTTTTTCACATGCTCTAGAAGCTTAATTTGCTATTGTGACCTAGGTTCCTCCCGCCGTCTTATATTTAACACCCAACTCAACTCACCCCCGACGAGTCACTTTTGTGACTCATTATGACCCATTCATCTCAACAAATGCTTGCACTCCCTCCCACATGAGTCACCAACCTGACTCACCCCAACCCATGATGAGTTCCTCTACATCAAATTCACTCTATACCCAAACCTAAACCTACCTCGTGAGTCATAGTAACGACTTGCCCCTTACTCGTTCACCTCGGCCATCCCTGGATCATTTGAGCCCTTCCCACACAATTTACCAGCTCACTAAACCCTCCCCATGCTTGAGTTATCCCCATCCCACCCTAGATCAATGATCCATACATCCTGCCATAGTTATTCACCCCTGCTACTCACCTCCTAACTCGTCATCATTCCCAAATACCATCCTCCCTGTACACATTTCTCTTTCGATGAGTCACAAGTGTGACTTGCCACCTAACCTAACACACTTGTACAACCCATTTGACCTAGTTCATCATCCAAATCATCCCTCCCTAACCATCTCAGTTGCACATGTGACCTACCTCCCGTGCTTCCCTTCCACAACTCGCCATCGAGCTCACCCAGTCGTTCCTCTCCACTCCCAACTTACTGAGTCACCACTGCAACTTGGCCAATCAAGTTGATCCCCTCATCTCTACCCCACCCTAACTCACCCCTATCCTGCTTACCCATGTATCTTGTTAGCCAGCTCGCCATCTAGCTTTCCTACCAGCTCACCTAGCCAACTCTCCTAGCTAGCTCACCCAATCAACTCACCTATCAACTTGCCCCACTTGCTCCTAGCCCTCCTACAACTCATCTATCTCAATTCGAATAACTTATAACTCATTTGAATCACCTCTAGGTCACCCAAATTGCCACATCATCCACATCGTGTTTCTCATCACCTCTCTTGCCTATCCGTTTGTTGTCAACTTACAATCAATCAACCCACTCTTGACCCCTTCAAGCCATAATTTTTCATACTTTCACACACTCTTGTATATAATCATCATCACGTTGTCACATGCACATGACTGGGGTAACCTTGTCATTATTCCCACTCATCATGTCTTGTGCTAAGGATCAATTTCTTTCATCTTCAAGCTCTACTTTTCATCATGTGTTACGTTTAGGAACCATTCGGTTCTTAAAACTATCTAATGAGGGGTAATTACCCAACAATTATCCTTTGATTTTATGACAACCAATCAACATTCATCAATAAGATAATTCTATAGTCTCTTCCTCATAAAATTAGCCTATCGATCCCTTCACAAACTCTAGCTGAAGTAGCCCATTGATCACATTTTTCAGGTTTTTACTCTATCCAGTCAACCATCTAATCCTGCGACTGTGGCAACTACCATCATAGTGTTAGATGAACCCCATTTCATCTTCATTTTTTACGCCGTATCTTTCCTGTTACAATACGTAACCCAAAAAGGGGTAAAATGTAGACACTAAAAAATTCATCTCTTACATAAGGTCCCTTTTTTGGAAACATAAAAACATCATAACACAAAAGACCAAAAAATCATAAAATCCCACAAATGGGGATAAAAGACACCTCACCACGCATTTACTAACCCTCACCCACTCACATTTAATTCTTTCCCATCACACCTACCTATGTGCATTCCCAATTCACATTGCACCCATGTGTGTCCCACTTCCATATGCACTCTAAATCTATAAAATCACCCTCACCCAGCTCATTTCAGCCCCCGTCTCTTAGTGCACAAAGACTATACTTAAGTTTTCTTGCTCTTTTGCTCACATATCCTAGTTTTGTAGGTTTTGAAGAAAGAAAGGCGAAGCACAAAGGATAGATCTAACTTATTGCAACATTGTTCTAGAGACATTTCAACATAGGCAAGAAGTAAAAATGTGATTGGTTTGTGATCTCTGTGCGATTCTTGACAAAATACAACTGTGATTTTTCTGCGATCTGAGTCAAATATAATTGTCATTTTCATTTTTTTTGTCATTTTAACCAATAAAATGTCTTTTATCTCCTTTAAAGGGCTAGGGATCTGACTAAGGCATTTCCCTTAACCACCAAAAATAACTAACATTTTCCAAGTGCTCTTGTGTGTAGGTTTAGATTTAGATTTGAAGAGTTTTTACCCACTTTATTCAATTGAAAGAAACTTCAATTTTCCCTCTCTTATCAATGGAAACATGAGCCTTTTTATTTAAGTATCATTGATTTGGTTTTAATTATTTTACTAATCCATCTCGCAGGATGATCCAAAGCTAGGCTTACACTTCTTAAGGTGGGAAATTCAAGTATATCCTTTGAGTCTCTTACAACTTTAGAACATTTTGGTCTTTTGTGTTATGATGTTTTGAGTCTTGTTATGATCATCCCCCTTTTTTATATAACTATATTAAAATACTTCAAAAACATTCATATAATCACATAACACACAAATATTCAAATATGAAGAAAAAATACAAAAGCATGACCTATTATAGTTTGCTTGGCTAGTTTTTTACTTTATACCCGATGCTTGTCACGTTAATTTGATAGATAATATATCTAATCTTTATGCGTATGTGTTCATGTGGTATATTGAGCTTGATGTAAGACATTAACAAATTGATACACGATGGTTGGAGTCATCTTGGTTCTTTATAATACTCTCTTGGGGGCATCCCTCCACACTATGTAAGCGATTTTGTTTCATTATATGTTATTTACACCTTCCTCACCATGTTTGATGACATACATAGTGGATATTATTACTTGTTAGATCAACAAGACTAACACGTGTTTTGTGCAGTGTCAACTTTTCTCTCTATATTTGTTTATATGGATGCATTCCTTGATTGCTTCCTACATATATTTACTTGATTATCTTATCCGATTATGTTGCTATGACTATTTTATTTATATGTCACAAGGGCCTTACTTGTTTTGTAACACTGTGGGTGTCCCATGTTTATGGCATCATTCCCATTTTGTGTGTATGTACTTGTTTCTTAGACTATGACACATTGTGTCTTTTATTGCGATCAACTTGTGACACCGTGGGTGTCCCATGTTTGCGACTCTATAGATATAAATGATTGTGAATCTACATGTTAGTGATTACTTGACTGTACACTACTATTTTTATTGCTCTACTATTGCTAGCTTACAACACAATTGGGTTATACTCTAATGATTACACTATTGTTTTGATAGGGTTTTTGACATCTTTACTATGTTATTTCTATATTTTTTTACTATTGAGTAGGACATGATTACTATTTTTTTCTTTGTTGTTACTAGTTAATTTACACATGTATATTTGCTTGTTGCTTATTGCATGTTATTTTTCTCCATGCCATGGTTTCCACCATGCACAACCCCTTTGGAAGTGATGCAAAGCATACAACAAAAATCACTCAAATAACAAGTTAGGTTGGATAAATAACTCAAAACTGCCTTTCAAATTTACAATTTCACACTTTTCCTTAATACAAGAAAGCTTTCAAACATGCAATTTTGTCTTAAAATCCTCAAAATGATTGATGAAACCATGATAACATGCTCTCTAACTTCTAATCATGCCAAAAAAATCATCAAGATCATTGGAATCATAAGAAATAGTTCATTCGATCTCTTTTATGCAAAATTGTCCCTTAAGCTTCTCAAAGGCAAGGTGTTTGGTTAGTTAGAGTTTAGGACAATCTATAAGCCAACCAAGAAAGAACCATTTTTGAATACCATTTTCCAATGTCTAGGTGTGTGCTAAAAATTTTGTTTCTACACTCTCTAGGAAAATGAATCTTCCTTCACAACCTTCTTTCTAGGCTTAATTCTTTCCACCAGCCCAACCCAATGACAAAATAAAGCATATATTTTGAATCGATGACTCAATTTACATGATAATCACTATTTTGACTATCCATTTAGGACTATATTATGTGTGCAAAGTTTCATATATCATTTCTTTGTAAAAAAATGCTTCAAACCCACAATCATAGTCTTCAAATTAGGTCTTCAAGAGAGTGATAGATGCTTGGACTGTATTGTCACAAGCTATTCCTCCTCTAGGGAATTCCAAACCTTGAAAGGTTTATAATGCATGTGATTAAGATCTTAATATACTACCTTATAAATTTCAAAGTTTAGTCTTAATGTTAAGTTCTTTAAATCTTGTTTCCTTCAAAACCCTAAGAGGGTTTATACTCAGCTCGGTAAAGGAAAATAAGCACAACTTTCTTCTTGAATGCTTCCAAAACCCCTAAATACCTTCATGTAGTCATAAAATCATGCACTTACTATTACATTTATACCACTAAGTATGTTATTTTATATATGGATCTCGCATAATAAAAGTATTCACTAATGACCTATCCCTTTGTTCGGTCGTCAATTATTATTGTCATTTGTCTGGTACAGTCGTCATTTGTCTATACAATTTTGGTCATCTCTTAGGAAGTCTTAGATGTTGTAATTTGGTCATTTTTTAGATGTCGTAATTTGGTCATTTTTTCATCTCTAGCCTATAAATATGGTGCCTAGGGTAGCACTAGGGCACCCCAGTTTGTGATTTTGAGTGCTTTAGTTTCTATAATTCATAGTTCTAATTTGTTTGTTCAAGGTCGGTCCTTGTTATTACCCCGTTCATTCCCCTAGGTAGTAGTTGGTGTTTCGGGTCATTAGTGTCAAAATTTGAACAAGAGATCCCTATATAAACATAACATACTCACTACATTAAGGGAAAACTATCATCTATCAAGGGAAACTATCTACTAAGGTAAGGGAATGAATTTGGGCATCTTCTACATCTGCATCACATAAGCATAGGGGGAAAGGGTTGTATTCTTTCTATTCCATCCACCATTTGCATTTTTACATCTAGTTATTGCCCCTTCTTTTGGCGTCATTAGCGCTAGAGAACCCTAGGCACAAAATTACACACAAAAACACATAGAACTACATCGGGTATGGAATATAGTGCAACACTTAGTTGTAAGTCCACCATTGTGGCAGGTAAGGTCAGTTTGACCTATTCATATGTATTTTTATTTTTAGGAATTTAATGCTTTAAATAGGGTTTTATAGGTGGAATTTCACATCACATTTACATCGACATGAGTGAAGTTACTACGACAACTATGTGACAAGGGTAAAGGCACTGTGAAGACCTTGCGACACTATTAGAATCATATTGTGAGCTTTTCTCTTGACCAGAGCACCCAGACTATAGACTAGGGTGACCTAGTATACTTCTAGGTGCCCCAATCCAATCAGATCTTCAACTTCTGCAGTTCCCAGGGTAGCGCATTCACACTCAACCCCATCCGTACATTAGTTTGTTCAAGTCCAACACACAACAAGGTATGTTATATCCAATTTAATACCTTATTCTTTTACATTCCAATTATTTCCTTTCATTTATACATCAAATAAAATATTTAGCATAGCTATTGTAGTATACATTATCTATTTCCATTGCTGTTTCTATTTAGATTAACTTAGATAGATAATAATTTTTCAGTTTTAGTTAATCACTTCAAATGGTATTTTCCAATGTTTCTAAGATTTTAACCTTACAAGTAAGTTACAATTATCCTCAAAACCACGTACTTGCACACTAGATACCCTACTTCGACCAAAGAAACAAGGGTTTGTCGACCAGTTAGGGTTTTACACAAAGTATTTAATGGTTTACCTCCCTATTTGGGGACTCTGAATGTTATTCAAACTTGAGAAACACTCTAACTGCATTCATACACACCAATTTTGTATCTTCCTTTCCAAATCTTGACTTAACTTGCCTTTAATCCTGATTTTGCTTACAAAAATACCCCACTACAGGATTCTGAGTGTTCTAACACCAACCCACAATCATGTCATTAATGAACCTTTACTAATTCAATGAAAAAAAGTTTAGATTATCTCTTACTAACCTATTACATATCTTTCTTGCCTAAATACATTCATGCAAACATCTATAACAATGATATATAGTCTTGAAAATAATGAAGAATAGTATCAAACTGTGTCCTCTTTCTCTTGCACATTCTTGGAGCTCTAAAATTTCATTCCCTCAATTGATAAATAATGAAAAACAGTTATAAACTCCCTCTTAGAGCTCCTTGGATTGAATTGGCCCAATAATTGACATGTAGGGTTATAAAATCAAGAAACATGTGGAGTTACATAACAAGAAAGGAGCTTGATCAAGATTAAGGAGTTATAAGACCCCATAAAACATCATGATGGAACTCCAATACTATAACAAGACTAAAAACTTATAAAGAACCTTTTAGGACCCTTAAAACTACCTACACATACCTAGAAAGCCAAAATTGGCTCAAAGAAGACTCAAAAATTCAAATAAGCAAAAATGGAGGGAAACTCCATGGTTTGATTTTTTTGCTTTTTGAGCTCACCAAACCAACATGAAAGGACTCCTAGGACCTATAAAGACATTATCAAGAAAAAATTAGTTATTACATTCCTAAGTTATCCCTTGGAGTTATGCTTCTGCATCAGGAAGGTACACGTACCCAAAGGTGTTAACCACTTCAGCCTTCTATGTGATCCTATGAAAATTATTAGACATATCATGCATGGCTACACATCTATTCTTTTGAGCTACGTGCTCAAATGTTTTATCACACATGCCTCAAAAGAGGGGGCATTCAATAGGGTGTTTCTAAAGCTACATATAGAATAAATATACAAGAACAAATTTTATATGGCTCAAATCATCATAAAAAGGTCATAAATATTGAGATGTGATATAATTTAAACAAAGTCAAAACCATATAATATAATCACGATCGTGGCACCATTTTGACCAGTCCACATGTTCCTAGATAGTGAAATTTCATTCAAAATTTCAATTTTGATAGATTCTATCAGTTGTTTACAAGATTTCTACACAATTACAGATAAAGATGATAAAATCTAGAGTAAATTACAAGGGGAATAAGTACTTCAGTCCTTCTTTACAATACTATTCAAATTTAGTTGCAAAAATAGGTTTAGGGGCATAAAACTCCTTTTCCACTTCAAAATTTCAAAATATTACATGATTAGTTCAGTCATAATAACAACTTATGGGGGAATGTCAATGTACATTCCTTCCAAGGTATATTTTTTCAAGTTGGAGAAAATTTTGCCTAAATCCATCTGCAACAGTGTGGTTCGTGGTTTTAGTGGAAAACATTGAAATAAAATTAAGATCTTCATAGATTACTCTTTCCTCTTCTCTCACTAGGTTCTCAAATATGTAAAGCGTCAAAGAAAAATTGAGATATTTGTTTTTTCCTCCTCTCTCATCAAATTCTCAAATAGGGAAGGAATGAAAACACATGGGTTATTTATTGTATAAATAATTCCTCTCCTCTATTATCTTCTATGATACAATATTGGAGGTTTATTAACCCCAATCCATTGGAATCTCCAAAAGTAAATTCCAATTCTCCAAGGCACGAAAAAGACACAACTCATCCCTCCGTAAAACAAATAAGTGTATTCCCTCCATATTTTGCATCTCCTTTTCATACTTTTTGCAATGTTCAAATGTACAAGAATTATCTATATATTTAAGTTAAAGTTCATTTTATATCACAGAAATTGATCACACTCTGTGAAGAAGGTTTCATCATGGAGTATGTGCCATTACTAACACATCAAGAGGTCCCTTTGAGTGAAGGAAAATTGTATGTGCACACTCATGTATGTTTTTCCTTTAAGTATGAAAATTTTAATTACAAATTTAAAGGGGAGGCAAATGTAGACACTAAAATTTGGTAACATTTCCTTATGCAAAGCCATGTTTGATCATGTATCCTTACTAAGAAAAAATCTCACATTGAAAATTTAATCTCCTCATCTCTCTATCTCTTCTACAACTTGCTTATCTTTACCCTCTACTATATCGTTAATTCTAGGAATATTATTTAATCAAAGCAACATAAAATGTCTAATATTCATGAAACAAATTGTAATTTTTGTGTTCTCTCTTAGGTATAAAAATGTGTGGAAGGGTCAAGATGTATGATTTGGTCTTGATGCTGAGTAGTAAAAAATTTGTTCATGTATTCAAATAAGTAAGAAAAACTCAATCATTCAACCTTTACCAAGATCTGCCAAGAGGATCTTTCCTAAACCTAAAATGGCTTAAAAATGATTTATTTATTTCACCTCAGAAGGATTCTCCATGCACCATGCCTTGTTTCATATGCTTTATACCATGTAAAATAAACCATTAAAGTGATCATAGTTCATGAAAACCGAAACCTTCTTCACTGTTCTTGTCTTCTCCTTCACTAGCCCTCTTAGTTCAAAACATGCATATTGGCATAATAAGCCTTCACCTATACTTCATCTTCAATTTACCTATTTCCACACATCTAAAAAATGTTAAGCCACCTATAAAATTGATTCAAGAAGATCAAATAATTCCTTTTTTTTCCTACCTTACCCAAAACTGCCCTTTATCATTTTTGACTAGTTTTAGTCCAAATGAAGCAAAATTTGACTCCTTAACATCCAAATACCTCTTCAAACTACTTGACACGTTTCTTTCTCACCAAAAAATGTTAGATCACTCATAAAAATTTCTCAAAACGAATCAATTCATTAAAATTTACTCATCTAGCTCAGATTATCTTTTGGTGCTCTAAAAAACAAGTAGTTTGCATGGCTCACGGTTAGAACAATCTAGGACTCTCCAAAACAAGATGAAAACATTTTTAAGTAACCTTTATAAAAACTATGGTGTGTGTAAAATTTTAGGATCCAAATCATTTTCAAGATCTCTCTATCACCAATTTGCTCTTTTTTGTTCACAAACTCTTCTAGCCCTGCCCTGTGACAATGTCAAGCATATCTTCTCATTCGTGAGGTTCTAAAAAAAAAACTAAACCTTTTTTGATACCCATTTCATGGTTCTAGTTGTGAGAAAAGTTTCATGATTGAACTTAAAATATAAATCCTACTTCCTGTACAAAGTGATCTTCTTGATTAGGTCTCTCACTAAGTTCTCTGCCCTCCTACATGATTATCGTGAATATCTTTCTTGGAATTTTTTGGTTTGATCTAAAACCTCTACAAACACCTTGAACACATTGTGAAATTCTTTTCTACCAAGTTTTACTCATTTTAATTGGTGCATGTGAAATAATAGAGTTTTTGTCTTTTAACCCAAGCTAGGGGGTTTCACAGACATGTGTTAGTCTGAGAGTATAATTTTTTTCATAACTTTATATAATTATTGATTCAAGATTCTAAATTTTTCCCTTAGAACTATTTAAGCCTCCTCAAGAGTTCTGAGCAATCAATGAGCTATAACAACGATGTAATGTGATCAACTAAGTGAAAAGTTCTATGCATGCATGTGTAAATCAAGGGTTTTAAAACCCTCACTCTCAAATCATAGAAATAGAGGCTCCTTTCGTTATATAAGTTTCAACCATGTCTTATATATACTCCATTCAACCTTTAATATAGATTTCATTCTTTCTTATATTCATTACAAAGACAAAGCAAGCCAAAATTTTCTCAAACAACTCAAGACACAGTCACAATATTGTTTTCCACTAGTTTTCCGACTTGTATTAGAATGACACAATGGGAATCCTTATAATTAATGTAAATATCCTACAATCACCTCATTTACATGTTCATTATTGGGGGGAGTTCTTAATTCATGTCACAGACCATTATATCTTGCATGCAAAATCTTGACATCAATTACATAGTCTAGCTTAAATCTTCTAGTTGGAGACAACACATGCAACAATAAACCTTCATGGACTGTTAAATGGAGTGTAAACACTCTCTATATGCTCCATGAAATCACTATTCTAGTCTTTAAATGACACAACTCAATATCATTAGTAAACAAGATAATATCCTTAACATAACATAACTTCAATTTATTTATATGAATATATTCTTTTATAAACACCAATCTTGCCCTCCTCATTTTCCTTTCTCAACCTCTATCTCCTCGAGGCATCCTCTCCTCTTGCTCCTAGGAGGATAACTAACTTCTATTAATTAGAATTCTCACCTTTTAATGTGACTTACAAGATAACCTAAATAACTCCTTACATGACTTATAAGCCCATACATCATAATGAAACACATTTACATCATTCTTGGTATTCCATTAACTCACCTACATCTATATGACTCACTCCCCCATGTCTAGACCTCTAATATCCCATTTTACATTTATTACAAGCCATTATTTCCTTTTTACATGCTTTATAAATTTGAACTATATTTAGGAGGGAAAACAAAAATTTGAATATTTAAACAACTTAGCCACCTAGACCTCTCTCTCATGCCTTCAAAATCCTCAAATACACTTGTTTTAGCCTCACAAACATGATTATATTGAGAAATTAGTAATTTTTTATGTTCTTTGAAAAGACCATGACATCATTCTCCCAAGGTGGAGAAGAAATCTTCATATACTTTGTTGGTATAATCATGTCTTTAGCTGATTCTTCATTTTCTTTACATGCCCTTGGTCTTCTTGTTGTACACTCTCTATCCTTGTTTTCTTCACAATCACCTAGGTCCCATAAAGTAGTCTTTTACCTTACATTTTCCTTTACCTTGCTTCCTTGCTTCTTGATCTCCATCTTTAACTTCATCATATTCAAGTCTCCACTCTTTGTACCTGCACATACAAGTATAATAACATCAAATACACGTTCTTCTTCATCTTTTATCACTTTTTTCATCTCTATATAGATTTCCCTCATGATGTATTCATCACTTCTCTTGATATAATCCTGATTTCCTTACCTATTTGCTTTCCCATTCATGCTTTTCATCATACCAAGTTCCTCCATGATTGTATTTGATTCTTATTTATTCTCATTTTGACCAATATTTGACCAAGAAATCCTTCCTCTCTTAGCCATTTCTTCACTCTTCTCTTCCTTTTTCATTACATCAATCAAATCTTGTAATACTTCATCTAATTCACTTATACAAAGTTGATCATTATACCTGTTTTCTTCACTATGCCCATCCATCCATTTACTTTTTCTTGTACCATTCTTCTCAAATGCACTAGTAGAGTCATTCGGTACAATTTCAAGGAATTCACTCACACAATCATCATTATCAAGTAGCAAACCATCAAATTTACTCACCTTGTATTCATTCCTTGCATGTATCTCCTATAAAGAGTTAAAGAATTCTTCAATCATATATATTTCCTCTCTCAACATGATAGTGTCTTCTTCTTCAATTACCTGATCAAACTTAGGGTTGTCTTGACCATCCTTCCTTGCATAATCTTCACCTTCTCTCCATGTTTCTTCTTGACTTATGTATGAGAATTCACCAATCTTCCCTTTAACTTCTCTATTCATCTCTTTACAACCCTTATATTCCCCTTTTCTTACTTCATTTAATGATCTCAAATCACCATGATCTAACATATCATCAAATTTTTCATAAACTACTTGTTCACCTTAAAGTTTTTGATTTCCTTCTTCAATATTTTGTTTGCTCCTCTGTAAGCTTCTTGGCTACCAACCTTTGACTAATTCATTCATTTTATCACATTCCTCAAAACTAGAATTATCTTCTTTCCTCATGCATTCTTGGGGTCTATTCACCTTGTTCTTGTTCTTGACTATCCATTTCTCACTTACAATATGTTTGGGCTGAGTTTTTGACTTCATATCAGCTATTTTATTCCATTTATAGCTTGAAATTTGTTCTCGATCAGCTCCTCCTTATCCTTTGGCTTGTAAACTTGACTTAATGCCTTTGTAGACCTTTACTTTGCTTACATCCTCCATTTTCATCACATTCCTATTCATATTTGTTCTCCCAAGCCATTTAGGAACAATGTTTCCATGGTTTATGCTCTCTTTTAAATGAGAAGCTTGATACTCGTTCTTAGTATACTCCCTTTCTCTTTTTGCTTCATTAGGAGTAATTTCCAAACCTCTATCCTCTTCCTCTCCAACATGTATAATCTGATTCATCTTCATTGCTCTATTGTTAGTAGTATTTATTTTCTCACTATCTATTTTATCTTCTTCCAAATAAATTTCCCATGCCTCATATAATGACATTTTATCTTCATATTCCTATTGATCAGGTTAAAAGTCTTCTACTTTGTCAAGTTGTTTTCTTGTACCATATATAATTGTTCTATTTCAGCTTCATCTTCATTCAAGGGTGCTTCATTTTACCCTATTTTCATCCACCTTGAGGTCTTATATCTTATCTTCATTAAATTTTTCTTTATACCTACAAGCACACACTCAAACTCGGAGTTAGATAACAAAACAAGATCCCATAAGGCCCCCATGAGCGTCTTATTCATATACACTTTCTTCTTCTCTTCTCTCTCCACCTTATCCTATTCCTTGTTCTCTTCAATGAGAACTCTCTTCTAAAACTCTTCTTCACATGGTATCTCATTTTCCTTCACCCTTCCATGAGTATCTTTCACCATTTATTTTTCCAAAGAAATCATATTTTGCCTATTCTTCTTCTCCATAAGTAGCTTGATAGGCCAATTTATCTTCGTTCTCAACTTCCATCCAAACTCTTGGACCTTCTCTTCTATCATGGTCTTTATCATGGATTCTAAATTCTCAATCCTTTCCTTTGACTCCTTTATATCTTAAACTAAGAGTAACTCTTTCCTTCTTGTTCTTTCCTTCACTTTGCTATGACATTTTCCTAGTTTTAAGCCCTTGAATTTGTTGCCCATGTCTTTTCTCAATCTCTCCATAAGATCTTCACGCAAGTATCTTCTACCTTGGTCTATTAAAATTCTTAAGTCCTCACCTAGGTATTTTGCACCCTAGTCTCTTAGTCTTGTCTAATAGATTCAATGTTATATGCTTATCTTTTGTAGTCTTCCACCTCTCCTTAGGTGCCTCACTAAGATTACCAACACCTTGGCCCGTCTCTTTTGGACAACTTGTTTTCTTAGCTTCTCAACTTGTTAACCATTCATCACTTCACCATTTGTTAGGTACACACATGTATCAAGGATTAGAAAAACTAATTTTGTTCAACAATAAACTAAAATGATTCAAGCTTTAAAGCTCCCAAATCATTAAGAAGATTCAAACATCTAGGTGTAGTGGTACTTCTGCATGCAAAGATCAAGAAAGATCCATTCTTCAATCTTAACATTATTCAATGAAATTTAAAGAAAGATGCAATATTAAAGGATCACAATAAAAAATTAATCTTCACCAAAGTCTATTCACCTGAAACTATATCCTTGAGACAAGTATCAATTTCTTAAGAACTTACACCCAGTTGTCAACAAATTCCTTTTCACCATCTTCCTTTACAACATGATTCCTTCAACCCTGCAACTTAATCATTGCAATATTAGCACAAAATATGAATTTTAAAGAGGTTATTCAAGATTTGATACCAAAATGATGCAGAGAAATACAAAATTTTCTCATGCATTCAAATAAGTTAGAAAAACTCAATCAATCAACCTTTACCAAAGTCTGCTAAGAGGATCTTTCCCAAGCCTAAAATGGCTTAAAAATGTACATATTAATCTATTTCACCTTAGAAGGCTTATCCATGCTCCATTACATGTTTCATATGCTTCATAACATGCCAAATCAACCATTAAAGTGATCATAGTTCATATAAACCCAAAACTTCTTCACTGTACTTGCCTTCTCCTTCACTAGCTCTCTTAGCTCAAGACAAATAAATTGGCTTAATAAGCCTTCACCAATGCTTCCTCTTCAATTTTCCTATTTCAGCACCTCCAAAAAATGTTAAACCCCCTATAAAATTGATTAAAGAATATAAAATAATCACTTTTTTCCTATCTTACCCAAATTTTCCATTTATCATTCTAGACTAGTTCTAGTCCAAATGAAGAAAAATTTGACTCCTTAGCATCCAAATACCTCTTCCAACCACTTTCCCTATTTATTTCTCACAAAACAATATTATATCAATAATAAAATTGTCTCAAAAGGAATCAATTCATCAAAATTTACTCATCTAGCTCAGACTGTCCCTTTGCACTCTAAAAAACAAGTAGTTTTCATGGCTTAGGGTTAGAACAATCTAGGACTCTCCAAAAAAAGGTGATGTTTTTTTAAGGACCCTTTGACAACACTATGGTGAGTGTAAAATTTTAGGATCCAATCCTTTTCAAGCTCTCTCTATCACCAATTTACTCTTTTATTGTTCACAAATTCTTCTAGCCCTACCCTAGGACATTGTTAGGCATATATTATCATTCACAAGGTTCTAAAACACAAAATAAACCTTTTTGGATACCCATTTCAGGGTTCTAGTTGTGAGAAAAGTTTCATGATTTAAATTCAAATATAAATCCTACTTGCTTTGCAAAGTGACCTTCTTGATTAGGTCTCTCACTGAGTTCTCTACCCTCCTACATGACTGTCACGAATATCTTTCATGGAATTTCTTGGTTTGAGCTAAAACCTCTACAAAAACCTTTAACAGATTATGACAATCCTTTCTACCAATTTTTACTCATTTTAATTGGTGCATTTGAGAGATAATAGAATTTTTGTCTTTTAACATTAGCTAGGGGGTTTCACAGACCTATGTTAGTCCAAGAGTATAATTTTTTTCATAACTTTCTATAATCATTGATTCAAGATTCTAAACTTTGTCTTTAGAAATGCTTAATCCTTCTCAATATTTTTGAGTAATCAGTGAGCTATAACAATGAGGAAATGTGATCAACCAAGTGAAAAATTCTATGCATGCACATGTAAATCAAGGGTTTTAAAACCCTTTCTCTCAACTCATAGAAACAGAGGCTCATTTACTTGTATAAGTTTTAACCATGTCATCGATATAATTCATTCAAGCTTTCCTATAGATTTCATTCTTGCTTATATTCATTACAAAGGCAAAGAAAGTCAAAATTTTATCAAATAACATAAGACACATTCACAGTATTGTTTTCCAACTTGTATTAGAATGACATAATATGAATCCTTTTAAATCATGTCAAGATCCTACAATCACCTCATTTACGCGTTCATTATTAGGGGGAGTTCTTAATTCATGTCTTAGACCATTAGATCTTGCATGCACAGTCTTGACATCACCTACACAGTCTAACTTAAATCTTCTACTTGGAGACATGGTATGCAATAATAAACCTTCATGGAATGTTAAATGGAGTGAAAATACTCTCTACATGCTCCATGCAATCACTATTCTAGTCTTTAAACCACACAACTCAATATCATTAGTAAACACGATAAGATTATTAACAAAACAAAGCTTCACTTTATTTATATGGCTGTATTCTTACAAAAACTAGTCTTACGCTCTTTATTTTCCTCTCTCCTCGAGGAATCCTATCCTCTTTCTCTTAGGAGGATAACTAAACTCTATTCATTTGAATTCTCACCTTTTAATGTAACTTCCAAGACAACCTAACTAACTCTTTACATGACTTACATGCCTATACATCATAATAAAGCACATTTACATCATTCTTGGTATTCTGTTAACTCACCTACATCTCTAGGACTCACTCCCCATGTCTAAACCTCTAATATTCCCTTTTACATTCATTACAAACCACTATTGACTTTTTACATGATTTATAATTTTGAACTATATTTAGGAGGGAAAACAAGAATTTCAATTTTTAAACAACTTAGCCACCTAGACCTCTCTCTCACGCTTTCAACATCCTCCACTACACTTGCCTTAACCTCACAAACATGATTAGATTGAGAAATTAGTAATTTTTATGTTCTTTGAAGGTGCCTCGACATCATGTCTCCTTCGACTTGAACGATATTTCCCCTTCACAATCAATGACTCTAATTTCAAATTTAAATCATTCTTTGGGTCACCTATTCTTCTTAAGCTAGCCTTATTACAAAATCTCACTTATAGAAGGATATATATATATATATATATATATATATATATATATATAAGCAAGTCATTATCAATTTATAACCCACTTTTCCTTCTTATAATCTACTAGTACAAATATCATTCTAAGAACGCTTAAAGGGTTAATAAATTAACTAAAAATCATTTAAATCAATAAGCACTACAATTTTTAAGTACTCAACTAGGTCAAAGAATATAGATTCATCCATTCCAAACTTGTAAAGATCATAAAGACACGTCTTAGCAAGAGAAAATTCGTTTCAAGTATTGCACAAGGATTTCAATTAAAAAAGGGTTAGGATACATAACAGAGGCACACCACATTCTACTACTACCATGTTGGGTACATTCTACAATACATAATTAGACCACTATTTTGATGTCAAGAGACTTGAGGGCACCTCTAGTGGGTTTGTTAGCTATGTACACTTACATAAGCACATAGGAGAATTGCATGAGGCTTGATCTTGTAGCGAGCGAATGAAGATTAAAACTTGGATTGGTTCAAAAATTAGGAGTCTATTTTCCAAGGGTAGTCCATAGTTAAATGCACACACATGCTTTTATTATTTTGTTTGTTAATGCTCTAATGAAGGGTTTTGTAGGTTGCTAAGGTTTCTACTTTGTTGCAAGTTATTAAAGATCATGCTAAAGCTGTGTGAGCAAGAGCGATATACAACCAACATCATTTCTTATAAGTGAAGTATACATAAAGTTACATATCCAAATTAACAAAAGGGCCAAAACCATACAACTACATACCAAGACCAGACATCTCCAACCTAGATTGTATAAAATTTGTATGGTCCCACCCCTACTCAGTTTTTAGATCTAAAATCTCCATTACATAATCTTTAATTCCATACCTTCATGTTTCAATTGCCTAACACCCAAATCATTATTGAATCATCCTCAACAAATAAGTTTATTTATTCTCTCATGTTTTGAGCAAGTACTTATCATTTATCTATCATTTCAAGTCTAAATGCATTATGTTGGTCGCATATATTGGATGTTGGAAGTTTAATTAGATCAAAATAGTCTACTTTTTTCAAATGTTCACATCCTTCTTATCGTTGCATACTTTCCACATCATAGAAATTAATTAGGGTGCAAACACTCAACAAGTGTAATTAGCTATATGTATACTCCATAAAAACATGGGCAAAGATGTTAATATATTTGTAAAAAACTTTGTTTTCTCATTAAGAAAAATTGAACATTAATATATCCCAATATAATTTTATTTCCATGCATTTGATGACTTATGATAAATGTTGTATATATGGTACATTTTATTTATTTCTAGTATAATATAAAATATTTTAAATAAATACATATTCATTATAACTAGACACATTCAATTGGAAATTACACAACAAGATACATATCACTAATTAACTTCATGTGTAAAATCAATAAAAAATTCATTACACATTATAAATGACATTAATTAAAACATATATAACAATTTGTATACATTTAATTATATTTTTATTTTAAACAATTACTTTTAACTTTTATTTTAAAGAATTAAGTTTAAATTTTATAGTCACAAGATACACTAATATACTAGAGGAATATGCGAGAGAACGACGCAATCACGCCTATTATTGCAAAGAGATCCTAACAGGGAGACATACAAAGTTGTTTCCCATAAACCTGTTCCTTAAGTTGCATGTAGTATCATTGTTTCTTATAGTATTTTTATTTGTGTGTATCTATGTAAAGTTGACTAATGCCAATATGCACAGTGGTTAGTTCATGTTATGAATATAGTGACATCATGATATCTTGATATATGTGAAGGAAATAATAAGGAGATTTTTTCAACTAATTAGAAAGTAGATAAATGCATTTTAAAGTATTTTTGGATAAAATATGTAAGTCCAAGCTTTAAGGCATACAATATTTAACATACAAAAATACTACTAGTTTATGATTGGTTGAAAGCATAAAATAATAACCAACTAATAAAAACTGACTGCTATGGTTCATATGCCTTTGGTATGAACTAATGATTATAGCATGGTTATTACATAATTAATTTTTAGTGCCTTAACATCATTACTATATCATTTTAAATTGTACTTCAACTTTTTTTACTCCTCCTGGGATCTTGGATAAATTCTATCAATAAATATTTATAATATTATGTTAATGGTAAGATGTTTACAAGTTTTTCAACCTCATCCTCTACTAATATTCTAGAGGATTGCACAAGTTATTGATGTAATAACTCTACATTGGATAATATAATACAATACTATTATTAAAAAACACTTAATGCAATACTAATACTATAACAAAATATAATATGATTATAAAAAAAACATGTAAACGTATACAATAATGTTTTTTTTTTCAATGGTCCAGGTATTTCACACATTTATTATTAACGCATTATGTGATACTATCACCATACATATGACTAGCATTACATATTATTCCACTACCAACACAATGTACTATACTAGGGCATGTGCTAGTTGCTACATGGTCCTTATTTTTTAAGTGTGTAATGAGGCATACAACTTGACATTCAGTCTGTGCCTCTCCTTTTTTATGGAATACATATACTTTCACTTCCACATTTAATTAATGGAAAAAGTGAAAATTCTCGTTGAAATTTTAATATGAATTGAATTCTTTTAGTAACTTCCGTCAGAAAAAGTAGTCTATGGAACCAAAAGGATAGTAACAAAGTTTCTATATTAAGAATCTTTTGAAATAAGTTTCCTAATCTAATCTTGTGTGATATCCATTTCTTTTTCAATCTTGGACTTTTTACTATTTATTTTGATGAAAAAATTAGTTATTTTTACTATTTTCTCCTCTTCAAATAAAGCAATCAAAGAGTTGACTTTCAAAATTTTAGAAAACTTGATTCATATATCCTTATAAGTGATGCACTCTATGATGCAATGTCATTGTTCCTACTAACTACACCTAAAAAATGATGTATTTTGTTTTCCCTATCTTTTTAGGATCTATCTACCTACATGAAAAAACATTGTTGGTTAATAAATTTGAATCTTGAGTACAAGAAACAATCAAGGGGAAAACAATCCATCCTCTTTACGGGAGAGGTCCCCTTATTCACCAAACAAAGAAAAAAACCTATTTATTTAAAAATATACAAACTACCAATATTTGAATGAGGATCTTGATGTATTAAATGTATCTATGTTTAATAATTTATCAATATAGAAGAACAGGATGCAAAAGAATAAATGACCTTGGGAATAAAGATGGCAACACTTTCAGATGAATAGATTGTAGAATAACGTCCTACTTATGCATGCATGAATTTTCAAGAACACTTGGACCTAGATATATCTGAATACATGACATAAATGTAATAGACACAAAGTTCTAAGCACAACATCAGCTGGGAAAACACAAATGTTTCATATTTAAATATATTCCATCCACATTCATTAGACAGAGAGTAGAAATAGAGAGAACACAAGGTAAAAGATATAGAAGAAAATTCTTTTGTATTGATATTCAATAGCTCTATATTTTTACATCTCAAAACCTCAAGATCCAACCCTTTCAACAATGACAAAGGGTCCCTTTTATAGTCCATTCGAGTAGTTACAATTAGGGTCCTTTTAGTTTCCTTTATTGTAATAAAAAACTAGTCTCTAATCAAGTGTTTATAATATTAAGTTGGCCCCACTAAAATATTATATGATTACAATAGAAAGTGGCCAACTTAATGAAATACATCGTTACCAAAAGAAAAGCCTAAAATTTGGATGTTGGAACATTTGGAGAAGTGTCTACCCCAGTCTTGACTTCGAGTATTTGATTTCTGAATCTTACTAATGCTCCTGCTATCTCCATACCTTAGGGAATGGTGGTGTTGGAAGTTGCATGAGTCCATCTATTTAGGCAGTATTCCATGTCATTTCCAAATTCCACATTCTCTTAAGAATCCCTTGTTTTCCTCTATAATTGAAGTTTGAAGTGCAGCATACCTCTTCCATCTTCTCCTTTGATACAATATCTGATTTAAACAAATCTACCTTGACAAATGTTTTGAACTTGGCTTTGATCTGTTAGACTGTAAAATTATCTTCTGAATTTTCTTTGAAGAGCTAATAGTGAAGGTCTTGAAACTCATATATGATGCACAAGCCTTGAAATATTCTCTCTTATGTAGCATGTTCCTAAGTTTATTAATGGTCTCTTCAAGGACTTTCATCTTCCAATCAATATTGAACATCCATTGTTTAGATAAATTGAATTTTGGATCATCAAACATTTTATTGGCTAGAAGAAATTGCACATCTATTTCACTCATGAGCCGGAGGTCTTTGATATATTCAACCCACATTTTCAATTCCCTCTCCAAACTGCTAAGTGTTGTAGTGAATTTCAGTTGTATCAAAATAATATGATCATATGATTTTTATGCTTCCTGTGATGAAATTCAATCCTAGTGATTAGCATTCCATCCACCATGGCTTCCATTTTTTTTTTCCATAGGCAGCATGCTTATGGATATCCTTGATAGTTTGAACTTCATTACTAGTCAAAATAGTGGGCCAAGGTATTGTAGTCAGTAGAATCAATTGACCTTGTTGCTTGCAGTGGGAGAAGATTGGTATTGTTCCTTAAGATGCTCTTCTGTTTACCTCTTTCTACCCTTTCAATCAATTTCGATACTATGTCTCCTTTAGGTTATGAACCTCACTCTCAAGAGTGGTATTCACCCAATGGGGTCCTTGTTAGTTTTGAGTCATTTATGGTCAAATATTTTTCATTCTTCTCCTTTTTGGGTTTGGAAATCTCCAAGAACTATGTTTCCTTTGGAATCAAATATCGGTCTATAAGTGGTTATAGCTTTCTTAGGTGCAGGAGATGTGCCCTAAAAGAGTTGCTACAACATCAAATCTTGGGGCAATGATTGAAGATGAAGCTTTCCTTTTCCTACTCCATCAACAAATAGTTGGACCCAAGTAAAGGAGGTACTAGAAGAAGAGGGAATAAGAGGCCCCAGTGTAAGTGTGCTAATCAAAGCTAAAGTTTGTGTAATTGATACTTTAATGAAAAATATTTCAATAATAGACACTAGTATTTCCTTGGCAAGAAATTTTTTGGATGGATGATTCCAGAACAACCAATGTCTCACTTCTATTATGAGATCCTCTTGATTTTCATCATATTCTTCTTTCTTTGTGTTACCCCCTTCAAAATTACTTTCTTCTTCCTCATCTTGACCTTCTATTTCTTTATTATTTTCCTTCAAAGAGATCAATAATCTGTTCAATCACATGCATTGTTTCTATTTTACTTAGAGAAACAAATTTCTTGTTTTCTTCCTCAATCATTTCTTCCACTTTTTCCATATTTTCAACCTTCCCCTTTTTGGTATATACCAAAGTTGAAGTTCCAAGAGAAGAAATGGAAGTTTAAGTTGGTATCTTAGGTGTTGAAGTAGAGGCCTCCCTCTGAGATGAAGATACTTCTTGAGAAGGAGATTTCATTATGTTGGTTCTATAAACTCTCATTTTCCTATCAAACTAAACCTTATTCTGACTAAGACTGGGTTTATGATCTCTTGCAAGTTGTCCCTTTCCTTCTTGAACCAGTCAATGGTTTCAAGGGTAGTATGCTTGATGGTATTGTCAAGTTCAAGAGACTGTAGCTCTTCATCATCATCTTGCAGTTCATCAGGTACCTTATAGATTCTCAAAATCCTTGATTTTTTGCAAGGATAGACTACCATAGTATCTTCTTCTCACCTCATATTCATTTGAACAATCAGCCCAATAGTCTTCTACATTAGAGAGGTGATAAAAGGAAATTATAAGATTATTGGCAATGAAATGCTTTGAGACCAAAACAAGATCTTTTTTGAAAGAAATGGAAATTGAAAGCACCACTATCCTTTTAATGTTTTGAGCATGCAAGGCAAGTACTTACAAGTATAATTTCCTAGAGTGATAGGGAATTGTATACCAGCTATCTTCTTGTCTTTGCAGGTCTTGTATAACTTATCAAGTTGCCTACATATTTATACTAGGGAAATATTGTCACGGTAGAACATGGGGAGCTTATAAGGAGAATCTTCAAAGCATGTAAATCTAATTTAAGAGAACTTTTTGAATTGAATGAAATAACTACCATAGGTGGATATCAGCTGCATCAGAAAATATTTTGGCTGTATCAACTTCCAGAAGCCTGACTATATACATTGTGAAGGCATCATTGACCCTCCTAAAATGATGGTTGTTATTCTTCAGGGTCAATTTTGAGTAATACTCATATACTGGAGCATTTTTCTTATTGTCATCTGGGGAAAGACTCAACCATTCCCTGTATGTCCCAATAGTGTACATTAGATAGGAGATCATGTAAAATACATTGGTCCTCTACACATTATCCAATTACTCAGTTAGATTGGTACAAATGATTTCTCCCATGTCCAAATTCTGCTTTCCCTCACATATGATATTGATGTAAGGGCACATCTAAAAGTGAAACTCATTGCTTGATAGGGAGCCCCATTAATCTAGACAACAAAAATGACGATGTCAGAGAGTTATTCTTTAAAATCACTTCGGTACATGGCTTTAGGAAATATAGAAGCTCCCTTCTTTGGGGCCTTGAACCAGGACTTGGCTACCATCTACTTGTATTTGTCAGGTTCATGGTCAAAAAATTGTTGATCTTGTGCCATGGTAAGAACATTAGAATTTTCAAATGCTGGGATCCCAAGGGCAATGCTGATACATCCCACATTCAATTTGGAAATTACTTGACCTTGGGGGATTAGTGATCTCTCTTATGTCAGAGTCAAAATGGGAACCAAAAGCCAAAATTGTGTTTGCAAATTGAACTGAAACATGGAACCCTCCAGCATTCCCACAATATTTAATGAGATGAGCTACATGTTGAGAATTCACATTACTAATTTGTGCCCAGAAGTCATTGAAATACAAGTGTTGTACATCAATATCCCCTATGTCAGGTATGGAGGTCTCGAGGGAAGAAATATGCTCATGACCTTTATAATGAACCTTCATTATGGAAAAAGAGGGATAAGGGACAATGGTTCAGAAGAGAGGATACTCATTCTAAAATCAACAATGTGGTAGGGCCCAAGATTAGATTAACCTTGGAAATCACACAAAGGACTATGAAAATTCTACCTTCGATCAATTAGATGAATGATGACCTCCTCAGGATCATGACACACTTTGAATTTTTTGAAAATGGCTAAGGGTGGCTCGTGCTATGACTAGAAAAACTTTAGAACTGAATGCAGAAAACTCAGTCTGTAATTACAATAGTGAAAAGAAATGGTTAACCCCTTCCCAGTTTATAATATCCCATTTGGTAAAGGTCTGTGGGATGTATTTAATGGGATTATTAATGGTTTGTGGGGAATGAAGCATTCGAAATGCTCAGCGTGGATATGAAGGAAAGAAGCCACACAGGAGGGCCAAAATGCATGGGACACTTGGCATAAGAAAGGCCAAAATTTCTGCAACATAAAGACAAAATTCTTAATGCAGAAAATGTCAGTTTATGGGGAAATGAGGACTGGGTCACACTTGGGACACCTGGGACAAGAAACTGAAAACCCCACACAACATTGTCATGTAATAGAAAGTGGGAAAATCAGGCCAGAGACACACATGCAACCCATGGGACACTAGGGCAAAGGTTCTTGGCTGGCCCAAAAATCTGCAACATAAAAGATTGAGACAAGTTTTAAGAAACAAATTGCGGGTAGGCACAACTTTGCGGGTCCTGCATAGGTGCGGGGAACTGGCGACCAAAACACACAAGGGCCGCAAATTTTCAAGAAGCTCGAGACTCCCTAAGCAAAGGAAGACTGACTCCCTGTGGGAAAAAGAGGAAATCGGGGAACAAGAAGCACAAAGGACCAAAGGACATGTGGGACACCAAGACCCAAAAATACTTGCAATACAAAGGTAAGATCCCAAAACAAAAAGGCTTTGAAAAATGACTAAATGCTGGGGACCTTAAAACTTCACAAAGGCCAACAAAGATCCAAAAAGAAAGAACTTACTCAAAATTCTAGAATTTTGGCAAAATTTACAAACATTTTTTGGGTAAGTGACAATAGCTGGCTCTTTTTTGGGATTGAACTATCTTGACACAATATAGGAAAAAGGGACCCAAAAATCTCTAGTTGAATGACAATTTCAGAACCCATGGGCAATAAATTCAAAACAAGGAAATACAGAAGAAACACAGAGGCAACAGAAAGCACAAACCTAAAACCAAAAACAATGACTATAAAAGACTGTATAAAGGACAAGCTACTCACCTAGGACTGAAACAACTTCAAAAACTGACCACTATATGGCAACGAAAGTGAGGTTCCATCTATATAGCTTAGATAAAAAGAATTATCACCAGAAAAATGTCTAATTTTGAAAGGGCCAAGCCAGAGAGAGTCAAACTTACTATGAATTCCTCAAGGTTCTTGTCTCTTGTCCCAAAGTAGGACAATGTCTTCAACTTGGAAGTCTCTGGATCTGGCTTTCTTATCGAATAGTTGTTTCACCTTTTGTTGATGTGCAGAGATCCTATCTACCACTTGAAACCTATCTTCATCCAACTTTTGTAGGTACATAATTCTTTTCTCCATAGCACTAGTGAAAATTTCATCCTCAATGCCTTTCATCAATTGTAAGGCTAGAAATGTTACTATTACTGGCAGCTGAGCTTCAGTTACATGCACAATTTGAAATGTGGACATCCCAATTACTCTCTTTGGCATGATTCTGTCTACTCAAAGAGAATCGTATAGAATTTTATGCTAATTCCTCTATGACTCATCCATAAGCTATTTGATGATCGTTACCAAGTTCTTGTTATTTGATTCTTCTTATCCATTTCTTAAAGGATAGTAATCAGATGAGTGTGCCAAGGAAATTTCATAACCATATCAGAAATCAATCAGCTCATAAGAGGAAACATTTGGGGCATTATCAGTAATAATCTTATTTGGGACACCAAATATGACCAAAATGTTCTCCTTAATAAAGTTACACACTACTTCAGAAGTGGTCCTCTTGACTAGAATTACTTCCACCCACTTGGTAAAGTAGTCAGTGGCTATCAAAACATGTGTATGTCCTATACTAGAACTAGGGTTGAGAGTTCCTATGAAATCCAGACCCCACTTTTGGAATGGCTCCTCAATTACCACTAGTTTGAGAGGCAACCCAACTAATTTGGGTATACCCACAAAGGTTTGACATGCCTCACATTTTGTGACCCAAATTTTGCATCCCTGAATAACATTGGCCAATATTAGCCTACACAGAGGATCTTGTGAGCTATTACCACAGATGAAAAATGGCCTCCACAAGCTTGATCATGGAAATATCTCAGCAATCTTTTCTTTTACTCTATGTCTACACATCTCAAAAATCTCCCATCAATTCCTCTCTTGAACAAAAAAATTGTCCCAGAGCACGTATTGTGTAGATCACAATTTAATATCTCTCTTTTCTTTAATATTAAAGTGTGCTGGGCACTCCCCATAAGTCAAAAAGTGGGCAATTTCAACATACCATTCATCTATTGAAATCAAGAAAAGGACAGTTGGGATGCTATCGTCTCCTTCCTTAGGTGCCTTATTCTTAGCACTATTAGCAGTCAATTCATAGAGACCTTTACCTTGAACCAAATTAGTTGGCTTGATATCCAAATAGTACTCTTGAGCTTTTGCAACCCAATATCTTCTTTTTGATTTCAAATTCTTGTTGCGTGAGGATTGATTTGATAGATGTATCAGGCATAAAAATAATTGAGTGATAATTGAGGATATATAAGTGAAATTGCTTAACTGCCTTAAGTACTGCAAAAGCGTGTTTCTCCATTTGTGTATATTTTAATTCACGGGCCTTCAAAAAATAACTCATGAAAGCTATAGAAAATTCACAACCTTCGGGATTATTTTGCATTAAAATAGCTGCCAAAGTGTTCTCAGTGGCATAGCAATAGATTATGAAATCCTTCTTAAAGTCAGGACAACGTAAGAACGGGGGTTATGGTAATAGCTTTCTTAATATTTTTGAAGGCAACTTTTCTTTTAGATGTTTAGCAAAAGGATTGCATTTCTTTCATCATTTGGGCTATGATCCTAGTTAATACTATAAAATTAGGAATAAATCATCTGAAAAAATTATTTTGCCAAATAAAGAGTGCACACCTTTCTTACTTGTTGGGAGGGGAATATTTTAAATAGCCTGGACTTTTTTTGGATCAATTTCGATGCCTTATTTGGAAACAATATGCCTAAGAAATTTACCTTCTGTGACACCAAAAATGGACTTTTTTAGGTTGAAAGAAATTCCATGATCCCTACACTTTTGATGGACATCTTCAAGATGTTGAAAATGATCCTCTCTTTTTTTAGAAAACACAGTCAAGTCATCATGGTAGATCACAATGCACATTCCATTCCAATTGACAAAAGCCAAATCCATTGCCCTTTGAAAAGTTACGCCAACATTGATTAGGCAAAATGGCATCCTCTTATAGGAAAAAGTTCCCCAAGGAGTTGTGAAGGCTATCTTGAACATCCACTTCAATCGGATTATAGCTTGAGAATCCATCAAGCATGGACAACATCTCTGAGCCAGTGACAACTTGTAATATCTGATCCATCATAGGGAGCGGATAATTATCCTTGAGGGAAGCTTGGTTTAGATTTTTGAAGTCTACACAGATCCAAATTTCTCAACTCTTCTTGCTTACGGTTATGACATTAGTTATCTAAGCAAAATGATGTTTTGAATTTCTTGGTGAATTGTATCTGTGATTTTTGGGTTATATTGTCTTTGCTTTTGGTGAAATGGATTGATTCCTAGTTTCAAAGGAATATAATGTTACATCTCTCCTGGTTTGAAATATTTTAACTCGTCATATGAATAAGCTAAAACATCAATATATTTTCTTAACAATTCAATAATTTTATTCCTTTCATCATTGGTACAACATTTGTCAATATTGACAAATTTAGGCTTTTCCTCACTCCCTATATTAAGGATTTCATATTCAATTGACTGATGAGCCTCATTTGATACCTTGGACTTGATATATCTATCATGCTTATCAAACAAATCTTCTAAGCTTACCGGTCCTCTAGGTATCTTATTACCTTTCAACCTTAAGTAACCACCTTTATCAAACTCTTCTTCCACTCCTTCAGATACTACAGATGAGATAGAATCACGATGGAAGGATTCACTACCTTCAAAATAGAACTATCTGAAATTATCTTGAAGCGCAATAAAAGAGATCAGGTGTTGGTCATCAGTAAACACCTGTCAATGGTTCACATTGTCAGGCACACTTGGTCTATTTATCATTTCAATCATGAATTTTTCTTGGGAAAAATATAGGCGAGGAATAAATAGAGATCTACACACAGATAAAGCATAAGCTCTATTGTTTTTCTATCTAGGCACAAATTCAATGGAAAAAGTGTCCAACATTCGATAGAATCCCATACTTGATTTCTATAACGTTTTAGTCTACCAGTTTTTACTTGAAATATCCCTCTGACTTGCTTAACAATGAGGTCAACATCTCCTCGAGCACAAAGATTCTTAGTTCTCATTTATTTTTCCATTGACAGGAGAGGAGAAGATCCTCATATTCAACTGTGTTATTTGTGTTTTCAAACTGGAGCTTATAAGAAAATGGATGAGATTGAACTTTAGGAGAATTTATAACCAGTTCAAATTTAGAACCCGTCGATGAATAACTACAATCAAATTCCAATACCCAGACACCATTAGGATCATTAATCACTCCCTTAGGAACCTTCACTTCATTTCTAGAAAAGATCATATAATTATCATGGCCAATTTTCTCATAGAGAATTTGTGCTTTGGGATCATCAGTTTTATGCACAATATATTCTGCCTATCTCTTAGGTAGCACTTTCTTCATTTTTCCATTAACAATAATTAGGGCATGAGACCAATCCATTTGAATTTCACCTTCCACTTATTTACAATTTTTTCTACTCAACAACATGTCATATAAAGGTGGGATATCTACAACTAAAATGGTGGCCTTGACTCTTTTCTTTGGGAAGGAAACAAAAGCCACCTGGGCATATTTAATTCTTTCAACGAGAGGAACTTCCTTACTTTCCATAGAGTAATATGAGCCAAATGTGCATGTCAATGTGAGGTCAAGGGCATGGGCTACTTTAGTGGGCATCACATTGTTTGAAGCTCCTAAGTCAATAACTTAGTCGCTGAGCTTATGGCTGGATATGAACAAGGTGATAAAAAGGGATCTATTTTTCAATTGTAGAAGGTGCTGAAGCCATTAGGTTTTGTGGGGGTGGAGAGATAGGAATGGGTAGAAAACCTTTAGAAGTGATGGATGATGAGCCAAGTCTGTACTTGAAGAAACTTGACAACCTAGGAAAAATCATCTAGGTGATATTGATAGAACTCGACTTCAGAGATTTGGATTTTGGTCTTTTGAATATGATCAATTATATCAAGGACCCTGAGTTGGAAGGAGAATCCAAAATTGAAGATATAGAGGCCTTAGGCTTATCAATTTTTGTATATGAAGAAGTTTTGGACACAATAGTTGAAGAAACATTAGCCTTAGGCAAGACAGATGAAGTAAAAGGAGTGTTAGTATTACTTACCTTCTAAGTGGAAGTGGTAGGGAAAGGGGCTCCTCTGCTTGTAACAACTGGAATAGTGAATGGAACCTCTTTAGATTTCTTTGTAGGCTAAACAACCTCTTTCTTCTTACTCATTTTTCCTCTTGTCATGACAACATATGATTTACTATTCATATCTACCACTACATCATAATCATCTTCATCACCATCAACCCCTTTTGTGGTAATAAAGATGACTTGGGAATCATTCTATTTTTCTAACATCTCATCAGGTTCTTCTTTAGGATCCTCAAGTTATTCAGCTTTGACTTCATCTTTAGGTTCTTGAACTTCACATGTTGTATTGACCAGAACCTTGAGAGGTAGTGCCTCAATTGCCAGCTTAGGCTGGGTGGGAGGCAAATGATTTCGGGGTTGGAAATTCCTTCTCGGAATATATTTATAGGGAACATTATGAGCTATTTTATTTTTGATGGAAATCATTTCATTTTCTAGTTTCTAAACTAAATGATCAAAACTTGTGGTAGCAGATGAAGAGGCTTTGGCTTTAGGTGGCTCCTTCTGTAACTTTCCTAACATTATCAAATCATCTTCCATACTTATGGCCAAATGTTGGTCATCATCCAAGGTGGTGAGGTTAGCCCTCCTCAGTGCATAGCTTACTTATGATAGCCGAGCATTCAAGAAAAATCACTTTTGAATATGATCTACAGGATGGATAGCCACTGGGATTTTATTCACCAAATTGTTAAATTTTTCCATGAAATCTCACATGGGATTGTAAGGATCCTTTTTATTTGAGAGAGTTGAGCCAATAGAGCAAGCACATCTTTTGCAGGTTTGAAGCAATTTTCAAATTGAGTTTTCATATTATCCCAATTTGTAATGACACCAACTAGGAGGTGATAAAACCAATATGCGGCATTTTCTTGTAGTGTCTCCATAAAAATTCTGATAGAGACATCTCCATGCTCAACTCTGAGTACTCCACATGCCACAATAAAGGTGACAATGTGCTCATCTAGATGTAATTTTCCTTCTCCTTAGAATTTGGGAAAATTCTTCCTATTCCTTTTTGGTAGATCAAGCAATGGTTGGGGAAGTGCCAAAGGCCCAACTCATTGACCCCAAAGGAGAGGTACGAAAACCATCCTGGGAAAAGTAGTTTGTAAGGGGATTATAAATCCAGCTAACAATAGGGCTAGAGCAATGAGAATTGATTGAGTTTGGGTGTTATTGGTGGAAAACACAAAGGTTATATCCTTTGTAGAAGGAGTACTAGTTGATCTTCTCCCTCTAGCCATTATTTCTAGAGTCACGTGAAAGCCTTCTAGTTCTAGCAACTGGAAATCAGTATCTTCAACACCTTGTGCTCTTTGACCTCGCATATATATCCTTTCTATCGGTGTGTTACCACTACTGATCTATTTGAAGATTGTTTCAATGGGATGCAAAAATCATGCCCCACGGTGGGTACTAAAAAACTGCTGGTTAATAAATTTGAATCTTGAGTACAAGCAACAATTCAAGGGACAACAGTCCCTCCTCTTTATGGAAGAGGCTACCTTATTCACCAAATGAAGAAAAAAAACATATTTATTTACAAATATACAAACTACCAATATCTGAATAAGGATCTTGATGTATTACATGTATCGATATTTAATAATTTCTCAATATAGAAGAAAAGGATGCAGAAGAATAAATGACCTCGAGAATAAATATGGCAACACTTTCAAATGCATAGATTGCAGAATAGGATCCTACTTATGTATGAATGAATTGTCAAGAACACTTGGATCTAGATATATTTGAATACAAGACATAAATGCAATAGACACATCGTTCTAAGCATAACATCAACTAGGAGAACACAAAGTTTCATATTCAAATATATACAATCCACATTCATTAGAAAGAGAGCAGAAATAGAGAGAACATAGTAAAAGAGATAGAGGATCTTCTTCTGTATTGATATTCATTAGCTCTATTGATGTAACCTAGAATTTACTAGATAACACCCTAAACGCACTGGCACATCACTCAGCCTAGACTGAGTGCTCACCCAAAGCACGCAAAGGTACCAGGTCCCTCTTTAGGGTTGTTGTAGCAGGATGTTAGCATGATGAAGGAAGAAACATACATATCCATAACTAATCCGTCATTCTACAATTCATGTTACATTAAGATCTATGAAAGAACAAGTTTTAAATAGCAATCATGATTAAATCAATAACATTCACTACTCAATTACACATAGGAATGACACTTAGATTCAACCAATATCTTCCATCTATTAACAAACACAAAAGCTCCTTACAATAATGTCAATCTATACCAATGTGCACATGGATCTGATACCTTAATTCAGTCATATGCGTATATCTCTATACCTTCATAGATCCATATCTCTCTGTGTATATATTCTACTATGTGCTTCACACCATATATATAGGGTGGGGAATTTCCCTTCACTGCTTATCTATTCCAAAAATAGGCCGCATGCTATTAATAGCCATGCGTTGTTTACAAGCATAACCACACATGCAAGTGTGATATCTATAGACATCTTACAGTTAACTGAAGTGACAATCCTATTCTTAGCTCATCTCCATGCAAAACGCTTCGATCTGATCCTCCAAAGATAGATAATGCGTGGCGCACACATCTCTGCATCATTGGTGTGTTCTACACACTATCTTCAAAAAATAGGTCTTTATGCTCAAAATCAGCTAAGTCCTGAATGCTGAACTTGCCCTCCGCGTGCAAGTTCTTCGTGTTCCTCCGCGCCCTTGATCCTGGCCTTCTCTGCCATGTATACTTCTTGTGTGATCTCTGACAAGTATTCTCTAATCAACATTACCCCATACTAATCTCATTGTCATCCCGACAATGGGTATCTCCAAAAATTGAAGTAAAGAATAGAATAATGGAAAGAATAAGAATAAAAGAATGTAGATAAATAAATAAGTTTTATGAGGTTATGAGGCAGTCTCCTTTGTATCAGTTTGAAGTATCAACTTTGGATACTCCTTTATTTCGGCCTCCAAGGTTTGACATTCAGCGAGTTCTTGTTCTGCTTTCTCTGGAATGTCCACAACAATAGACTCCAACTCATCCCTCACAATCTCCCCTTTTTTATTGTGTAGAACCAACGCAACGCTGGACATTGATGTCATTATTCCTTCTTGAAGATCCATCTTATGTGAAATTAGCTTCCCAAGATCTTCCAGCTGAGTCTTGTGCGGCTCTTGTGCTACTGCCAGGGCCTCTCACTTCTGCTTAACTATTGACAACATTTCTACGTAGCCCAATGTCTCGTCTTTCATTGATTTTTGGACCTCATTGTTTTCTTCTAGGGTCTTTATGCTGAAAAGTGCCTCTAGAGCTGTGCAGATGTTCAAATCTTGGTCTGCTTTCTTCAATACTTCCTGTAGCGCTTGTACCAACCCTTCATAGGATGAAATATTTTACATCACTAAGGCTTTCTCTTGTTCTGAATCTTTCTTTGACTTCCTTGGCACTGTCATGCGCAGAGGTTCATCTTCAAGTAACAGATCCACCAACTTTCCTACATAATGTATTGCTAAGGGAAACGTCTGTGGTACCTTGGTCTCTAAGTGTGGCCTTACTATGATGACATTGTCCCCAATCTCCTCTGTAACGCTGATAAATATTTCATTTTTCTTCTTCGCGAAGTCCGTCTCTTGTGTTATGCGCACAATCTCCACATCCTTTGTCTTTAGCTCCTCACGCAACACTCTGATTATTACATTTTTGTCCATGTTTCTTTTAGCAACTTCAGTAGAGACCTTCACCAATGCGTTACTGACCTGCTCATCCAACATGACAGTAGGTTTTACCGTCATATGTCTAGCTTGGGGTGCCTTCTTCAACCATCTTGAAACACATGACTCTTCACATACATCAAAGTTAGGCTCATCCATGTGGGTGTGCATTGACCATGATAATTGCTTTCAAGTGCGCACAGTTTCCATATCCTCATCCATTATCTCCCAGCCAAATAAATCCTTCTGTGCTATCATGCTTTGGAAGTGGGCACATACAATTTTACCTACGTCCTCTACATACCCCATGGCTGGTGGAATGTGCTCTTCACTCATCCTCTTCGATCTAGGACCCTTAGGAATTGTAGCTTCAAGGTTAGGAGCCAATTTTGTTTCATCTATAGTAGTCGCATGTGTGGATCCAGAGATTTCCTTTTCTTTTTCTTCTCTGTCCTTCATCTCTTTATATTTTTGCTCCTCCTTGTTCCGTGGCTCATCTTCTTGCTTGAGTGGGTAGGAGATGCACGCTTGCTCTCTTCTGATTCCTCTGCTTCTTTATCTAACTTCAACTTTCTTATCTTCTTTAGTTCAATAGTCTCCTTGTGTGGAGAGAGACGAGATGATTTCCATACCATTTGTGGGGTTCCACCTTGAGTCCTTGTGCATCTGAACACTTTCTTAAACCTATGCTCCCCTGTTCAACCTTCATATCTTCCTCTTTATTCTATCCTTAAGGTGGAGTGGCCATGCGCTGTGACTCTTCATTGTCATAAGGTTGCTTCCTTCTGTACCCAAGCCTCAACTATCTTCACGCTCCTCTTCTTTACCCTCTACTTTAACAAATTCTATGGGCCTTTGCATCGATATGTTTTCTATTGTGTGCTTACCCTTCAGTGGCCCTGGGAGCGTGAATTCATTCTCCACATAATTTTTGTTCTCCATCTTGGGCTTTAGCTGAAGATACACCAATGCTGCCCCTACATCTTCTACAACCAAAATTATTGGATTGATATTCAACACCTCCAAAATGATCCTCTCGCTATAGGCACTTCTTCCAGGATACACATGCTTCTTCCTCAAAGTATGGTAGTTGTAGTCTACCTTATCTGCATTGAATACCAGTCGGTGTGTGTCTATGAATATGTGAACAGATGCTTGGAAATACCTTGCAGTGAATGCATAAGGTAATTTATACCAAGGGCTCCAGATTCCATAGCTCATTGGGAAGCGCATGATGCATAAATGATGATATATAGAAAACTGAACTTGTTTCCCTACTACTGATGGTAGGTCCTTTGGGATGCACCACTCTTCTCCAAATGCCATGCAAAGCTTGCCATACCATTTCTTTGCCCTTTTCTTGACATCATCTGTCATAGACCCTTTACATAGGTACTTGCTAAAGCTTTCAGCTAGTGACTTATTCTCCATGGGGTATTCCTATACCTTTTCCTTTGGCCCGTTTGGTACTCCAATTTCCATGAATACTAGTGATAGTAGAACAGATCCAAAGTTGATCTTCCTCCTGTGTGCACTTCCTCAACTATTTGTTCTATAATGTAGCCTATAATATTGTAGATTTCCCCTTCTGACATCTTACGCACAACGTGTAACCACATAGTATTTACCTGTGACCATTAGTTTTGATCATTTAACTTTGTAACAAGGTATGCTGCTGCTTGCACAACCGGATAGTTCTTAAATTTGTCTATATCCATACCATGCGGACCCTTCAAGTACCCCAACTCCTGTCTAGTCTTTAAGATCATGGATTTATCTATGAGATCATTCTTTATGTCCTCTCATGTGGCCTTCAAACCTGTAACTGATGAGATAAGCGCAGATGAGATTCTAACTCTACATCCTGCAAAGTAGAAGAATTCCTCGTGCACTTTGCTCATGAGCCACTGATAGAGGGCTTATACTTCCCAAAATATGGAGGCTCATATAGTTGGTAGACCCCAATTCTCTTCTAATGCTTCTCACTTGCATCATCATAAAATGACATGTCATCCGCCGTACGCTTGTTTGTCATAACAGTGAGTAGGGAATCAAGCTCCTTCTTGTTCTCCATGGCCCTATGATTATATTCGCTCACTTTCCTCATTCTGATAGGTGAATCCCATTCCTGGCCGACGATGACTCCTTTTAGATATTGCATTTCTAAAAAATCACTTTCGGGTGCCATCTCTTCTTCCTCGACGAGTACCTTCTTCTTTCCTTTTGCTCCTATTGCAACTGCCTTCTTAGGTGCCATTTTTACCTTGCAATCCTTTGTAGATCCTTTCCGTTCAAATTCTGCAATGTGTGAAGCAAACCCTAGCTCGATTCAATCATGCCCTAGGTGGAAAATTTGTTCCCTAACTCCTCTCTATCTCTTTGCTTCACCTAAACCCTTCACCACCGGGGACACAAGCTTCTTTTTACATAGATATGGTTGTCATGCTTAGTTTCACACCCTTCACACCTTAATCTGATCACTCGAATCTTTACACTTAGCTCTTTCATCAAACTCTCTTAGTTACAACAGTAAAAATGAATCTGCATCCCATCCTTATATAATTTTTCAAATTTTGATGCATTTATTGCTCCTTCACCTACCAAATACCCTCTCATTCATTGACCAAATTCGTTCATTCCACGCGGTACATCTTCACGCCCTAGCTATAACCTTCTAGCATGCCTTCCTACCCTCTGGTCACAGACTTCTCTTCAACGCATGCCCTTGAAACCGAGTACCTCATCACTGTACCTTCTCCTGGTAGTTATCATGGCCTCCACTTACCTCACATTATACTTTCCTTTCATTCATCTCCATCCTTGGTCAAGTTTGAGAAGTAATCTTCTTTTGACTTAAAGCACACCCGTAGCATTTTATTCCTTTCACCTTTCAATTCCCAAAATCTTGTACTTGGTTAAGTAGAACCACCCCACACTAAAAGTATGTGCAGTCCTCTGTGCATAAACATGCTTCATATAGTAATTAGCTTCATGCGTGCAAGCACACTTATTACACAAAATCAATAACTAAATTGAAAAAGAATAATAACAATGAAGGAAATACATTAAGGAAATACATAATGGAAACCTAATCTAAATGGCAATACTACCTTATTACAGACACGAAGAAGAATTATTTATAGTAGGGCTTTAACCTACTCCTGTTAAAGTAACTGTGTAGTCATGTTCCATCAAGTGCTTCTAATTGACAAGCACCTGATTCAAGTATGTAAGTGATGACATACGGCCCCAAAAAATGTAATTTTAGCTTTCTTGGATGGCACAAGATCTTAGAGTCATAAAGAAGTACCATTTGTCTAATCTCAAACTTCTTATCCGTTATGTTTCTATCATGCCTTGCTTTCTACCTTGATTTTTCCTGCTTCTGACTCTATCATGATATGGCTCGTTGCTCACCTAATTGAATCATATTATCAATAAACTCTTCTAAAGCCTTCTCATCAACTAGACCTCCAGCGTGTGTAATGATCAAAGAAGGTAACATAAATTCTATAGGGAGAATGGATTCTATGCCAAACACCAACTGAAATGGTGTGGCTTTGTTCAATCTCTTGTAAGTTGTTCAATATGCCCAAAGAACAATTAACACTTTTTCATCCCAATCCTTTCTTCCAACATTACAATTTTTTGTCAAAGTCTGGCTCAAAATCTTGTTGAAAGCCTCAACAGTTCCATTTTCTTGAGGATGATAGGGTGTAGTTTTATGGTGTGCAACCATAAACTCATCTAATAGGATCCTGATTGTCTCATTCAAAAAGTGTGTACCCCTATCACTTGTCAAGCTTAAAGGACATCCATATCTTGTAAGAACATTCTACCATAGAAACCTAGCTGATGTAGCTACTGTACAGTCCTTTGTAGGTGCTACTTCTACTCACCGTGTGAGATAATCTATGTAAGTAATAATATAACGTGATTCAGTCCTGCGCGCGACTGGCGAAATAGGTCTTGCAAAGTCAATGGCCCATTTGTCAAATGGTTCAACACTAGTAATTGGTCTCAAAGGCATCTCATCTCTTTGCCCTAGTTTTCCTAGGTGTTGAAAATGATCACACACCTTACAATATTCTTTACAGTCTTTATACAATGTCTCCCACCATAATCCAGTAAGTAGGATATTCCGGGTAGTCGCATCACCTACATAATGGCCTCCTGTAATACCACCATGAGCTTCTTCCATAATATTCTTGTGCTCATATTCTAATACACAACAACATAATACTTCATCTCTGCCTAACTTGTAGAGGTCACTACTGATTAACATAAATGGTGCCACAAGTATAGCAAGCTGTTTCTTTTCTAATGCCTTCAATCCTTCTAGTGCCATACCAGTTCGTAGAAATACAATAATGTCTTCTAATTCCGTGGGTGCGTGTTGTAACCTATATAACTGTGCATCTGGCATTGTTTCTTCAATTATCCGTGCTTCTTCACTTGAGTGAATTCTAGACAAGTGGTCTGGTCCAGAATTACTTTTCCCTGGCTTGACCACAACTGTGAAGTCAAACTCTTGAAATAGGAGTACCCATCTACATATGCGGCCCTATAAGATGGGCTTGTTTACCAAGTACTTCAATGCCATGTGATTTGTATAAAACAAAAATGGTGTTGCTAACAAGTACTATTGAAACTTGTACAATGCATAGATCATTGACAAAGCTTCGCACTCTATAGTTGTATAATTCTGTTTAGCAGGAGTGAACTTCATACTAGAAAAAAAATTTGGATGATCTACAATACCTTCTCTAGGTTGAGCTAACACAACACCAATGGCCATGCCAGAGGCATCCACATGCACATGAAATGGTTTATCCCATGAGGGAAAGCATAGAATGGGCGCGGTAGTAAGTTTCTCCTTTAATATCTCAAACGTGAGATGTTGTAGTTCTCCCCAATAAAATGTACCTTTCCCCTTTAGTAACTCTTCCAAGGGTGTAACACCTTAAGCATACCCTTTGATGAATTTTCTATAATATCCTGCATGACCTAAAAATCCGTGCACCTCACTTTGACTGGTATGCGCTTCCAAGCCTAAAATGACTGCAACCTTATCTAGATCAACCAATAGACCTTCCTTGTAGATTATATGTCCTAACAATATTCCAAATGGTGTAGCAAATATACACTTTTTGATGTTCAAAGAGATACTCAATTGCCTGCACCGTTCAAACATTAAACACAAATTGTCACAACGATCTTTCACAAGCCCATATATTATCCAATCATCTAGGTAGACCTGTAAGAAGTTGTGAATAATATATTTTAATGCCTGAAAAACTATGCACAAGAATACATCAGGTACATTTTTCAATCCAAAAGGCATCATAGTATAGGAAAATCTACCCCATTTAGTAGTAAATGTTGTCTTTTCTTGATCCTCCTGAGCAATCCTAACCTGACGATACCTAGAAAACCCATCTATGAAAGAATATATTTCGCACCTACCACTCCTTCCAGTATTTCCTCAGTGAATGGCGTAGGGAATGGATCTGTGACACATGCAACATTCATCTCCCTGTAGTCCACTGTGAATAAGAAGATTTGGTGGAGTTTTTTCAATGGTTGTGCTCCTTTCATAGAGACTGTAACACCGTTGGTTGCCTTCTGCTATTGCAATGTATCTGAATGACCCTCTGAGATTTCCTCTAGTTGCCAGTGTCTGTGGTTGATAATGATCAAACCCTCTTACATATGCTTTACCACGTCATTTATACCAACCATGTCAACCAACCCTTTTTGACCATCTGAGCAAGAAGTAGGTTATATTACATGGGTGTTTAATGTGCCAAAGCACTTGTTCTACATCGATCAGGCCTCTGACTCACCATGAGCTTATTCAGGAGGGGTAATTTTTTTGGCTCATATGCAATAAACAACAATCTGAGTGGCTTCATCTAGATTAACTTTAGAGGTCACCCTCTGATTAGGACATAAATTGTGTGCACTTGACAGAGTGGGGTAGGAACTAACCTTTTCTAGATTCCTTTCATCACTCTTCTAGTGTATGGGCAGTTGGTAGAAAGACAATCAATGTCTTCTAATTAGTGGATAGAGTGCGGTGTTGATAACCTATATAACTGATCAATGAGGTGGCATTGTTTGCTTCAATTGTCTATGCTTCCTTCCTTGAGTGACATTCTAGACAAGTGGTATGGTCTAGAATTAGTTTTCCCTGTCTTCACCACAATTGTGAAGTCAAACTCTTGAAATAGGAGTAACCATCTACATATGCACCCCTATAAGACATGCTTGTTTACCAAGTACTTCAATGCCATGTGATCTGTACAAAACACAAATGGTGTTGCTAACAAGTACTGTCAAACTTGTGTAATGCATAGATCATTGAAAAAGCTTCAAGCTCTATAGTTATATAATTATGTTCAGCAAGAGTCAACTTCCTACTAGCAAAACAAATTGGATGATCGACAATACCTTCTCTAGGTTGAGCTAACATAGCACCAATGGCCATGCCAGAGGTGTCCACATGCACATGAAATGGTTTATCCCATGAGGGAAAGCATAGAATGGGCACGGTAGTAAGTTTCTCCTTTAATATCTTAAACACACACTGTTGTGGTTCTCCCTAATAAAATGTACATTTTCCCTTTAATAATTCCTCTAAGGGTGCGGCAACTTTGGCATACCCTTTGATGAATTTTCTATAATATCCTGTATGACCCAAAAATCTGTGCACCTCACTTTGACTGGTAGGTGCTTCCAGGCCTAAAATGACTGCAACCTTAGCTGGATCAACCAGACAAACCTTCCTTGCAGATTATATGTCCTAACAATATTCCAAATGGTGTAGCAAATATGCACTTCTTGATGTTTAAAGAGATACTCAATTGTCTGCACCGTTCAAACATTAAGCACAGATTGTCACAATGATCTTTCACAAGCCCATATACTATCCAATCATCTAGGTAGACCTGTAAGAAGTTGTGAATAAAATCTTTGAATTCCTGAACAACTATGCTGCAAGAATACAACAGGTGCATTTTTCAATCCAAAAGGCATCACAGTATAGGCAAAACTACCCCATTCAGTAGTAAAATTTGTCTTTTCTTGATCCTCCTGAGCAATCCTAACCTGATGATACCTGGAAAACCCATCTGTGAAAGAATATATTTCGTGCCCTACCACTCCTTCTAGTATTTCCTTAGTGAATGGCCATAGGGAATGGATCTGTTACACATGCATACATTCAACTCCCTGTAGTCCACACATATTCTAATTCATTCATCCTTCTTGATACTGATCACCATTGGGCTAACCCATTCTGACTCATCAAGGGGCTTGATAATTCCATATTTCAACATTTTATCAATTTCTTCTTTTACCTTTTCATGCAAATTAGGATTCATTCTGTAAGGTCACTTCCTAACTGGTAATGCACCATCCTTAAGTTTTATCTTCATTTCCCCAAGTGATTTATGCATGCCTTTAAGTTCATGATACCCTCGAGGGAATAAGTCCTGATAATCCCTGAGTAACTCAATGATCTTTGCCACCTCCAAGTCTGACCAGTAGTCTCCAATGATGGCCTCCTTAGGCTCAGCCTCTGAACCTATATTCACCTTCTTTGTCTTCATGGGTTCGTGATAGGCACGCATATCCTTGTTTGCACTGTCCAAGACCTCGTGCACCCCTTGTGAATGTTCAATATCCAGGTTCTCAACTTCCTCATCATCCACGATGTAAACCATCTTTCCTTTCTCTTTCTCAAGGAAAGCACATTCAAGTAGTATGGAGTCCATTTCTTCTTCCTTTTCAAAATGTGCTCCGGACTCTGCCTCACCAAATAATTCCTGAATATGCTCTTCATCTTTTGCACTATCTCCCATAGTTAAGTGCTTGAAAAATTTTAATGCCTCTTCTATTGGAGGTTGGGAAGAAAAGTAGTCAAAGGTCTGGATCATTCCTGTAGTCAAATTTTACTAGTTTCCAGTCTCTCGATGTAGTTCTGCATATACATACCAGGCACATGCACATCCTTATAGCGTAGAGTACAATCTATGCACCCAGAGTGAAGGTGGTAATGCTTCCTATCCTGCTATCCAGAGTCTCTCACATTGCTGAATGTGATGTTGAACAGGTTGATCACCATGATAAGTGTAGATCTATGTAGGTGCATTGTTCCTTACAAACCTAATAGATAAGGTGACTCCAATCTCTTCCCATTTTATAATATTATCTCTGTGGACTACCCACCAGCACGTTGTTGTCCCGCGTAAGGTATATACTAACATATATCTTCTCTTAATTTGATCTGTCCACTGTGTTTCCATGGCTTTCAAAAATACAGGAAGATCTTCTTGCCCTTGTATACCAAGGTACTGTGCTACCTATCCATCGAATAGAACAAATTCCATTCTTGCGTGCAACCATGCTTTTTACCTCATGACCTACTAGTTCATATGTACCATGAGCCCAATTGTCACAAGAAATACTCGTAGTATCACTAATAGAATGAGAATCCTCCCACTGTAGGATGCCTTCTTTTGATGGCTCATTGACCTCTGGGTCCTGAATAGCATGTACATAAATTTTGTTTAAGTCCTCCTCACTTAGAGGCTCAACATATGGTGTAGACTTCCCATCTGTTAGAGGTATCACAACTATTTCCTCCTTGTTCTCAAAGCTGATATACCCCTTATTGAATCTCAAGTCAACATTATTCACATAACACCAAGGGCATCCAAGTAAGGCTAGAAAATTGTCTACTTCTGCAAGTGCTAATACCTCAAAATCCCCAGTGAACTTGGCCCCTTGTATGGTTATAGATGCATCCTTCAAAACTCCTATGGGAGTGGCCTTAGTCTTGTTTTCCATAAACAACACATTAGATGATGGCTGCAATGGAGGCCTCCCCATTTGTACCCATGCATCTAATGTAAGCACATTTACTTCCACACCTGTATCAATCAATATGTTTCTCAACAACCATCCATCCACAACAACATTCAGAGTAATTTCCTTGTCATAGTCAATGCTATCAGGGGGAAGATTTGCATGTAGAATCTGTCATCCGGTCTCAATACTTGCGCGCAGAGTGTTCCCTTTTAACCAACTTCCTAATAGTGGAATGATGTTCTCCTGGCGCAACATTTTACACACTTCTCTCAGATCATCGATATCAGTTTGGACTATCTCTGATGCTTTCTTCTGCTCTTTTAGGTACTGTATCTCACCCTGAATATTCCTTAGCACTTCCATGGTATCCTGGTAAACTTCCTTCTGATGAGAAGGATTTGGGTACCTTACATGTAAAACCTCCTCCTTGGTGATCATAGGATTCTTCTAGTGTAATGCCTCTCTTGCACACACCACTTCAGCTCATGTAGTAATCTTCACTAGTCAATGCCTGAGGTCCTGTGCTATCTTGGGAATCCACTGATCTTCTACCATGCACTGGATTCTAACCATCCTAGTGCCTTTGTTTTCTTGCTTATGTTACTTACTCAGATGCTCATATAATTCTGGGAACTCTTCATAGCTATGGTTCTTTCTACAAAAAGAACATGCAATATTCTGAGGACATTCACGCCTATAGTGGTCAGGAGATCCACATGTATAACATGTTCCATGAGGGAACTCACCTCTTCCTCCACCACAACCTCATCCTCCATATCCACCATGATATCCACATCCCCTTCCATGACCTCCTTCAAAATGCCCCTCATTCCTTGTCATAGCGCGTTTGATTATGATCCTAATCCTGGTGCTCATTCTTACCCTTAGAATTATCTATTACACTTGTCTGTCATACCCCAATGTCTATAGCATCCTGGATCTGACCAATCAACCAACAATCTTCAGTATCATGGGTCATGGACTAGAAAATTTTGTAAAAGTAGGATACATTCTTCCTTATCACATGTTGTAACAAAGGACAAGTGACTAGCATCATGATTCAAATGACAGATCTCACAATCCAACAGTAATGAGCGTACAGATCTGCGAGGACAACTATCCTTGGTGTGACCTTCCACTTCACAATCTGTACACCAAATTCCTGAGCACATTTCATGGGCTGAATTTGCTGATAGCTTCTCTAACTACTTTTCCATAGCTACAATCTGTGCCTCTAAGAATGGACTAACACCAGTGTCAATGCTCCCAACTACCTCAACATGCAAAGTTATGCTTCCAGTGCTTTGGGCAGATCAGTGTATGTCTTATGTGACAATGCCCTTCTGAATGGTGTAATCAATCCTCCAACAAACCATTGTGCATGTTGGCTTGCGTGAATATCATAAGATAGCTTAGATAGAAGTGTCTTAAAATGGGCATCATACTCACATACACTCTCAGTAGTGCCTTGCTTGATATCCTTGAGCACACTTATACTCTTCTACTCAAACTCAGGGATATGGAACTCTTTCAAGAAAGCATCCTTCAATGCTACATAATCCACGCAAGTTTGATCAGGGTCAAACTTCCTATACCAGCTGTGTGCACGTCCCTGTAATGTAGTAGTAAATTGACTTGCCTTGCGTTCAGAAGCCATGATCCCTTTTTGCATGCCATAAGATTTCACACATATGCACATGTTCAGCAGCATCCTCTATTCCTCTATACTCTAGGAAGACGAAGAGACATCTCCATATAAATATTCTGTGGTTGTTGCGGACCTTGACCACCTGATCCAAAACCTCATGTGTTTCCCCTGCCTCCAGAACCACCAGATCCACTGGAACTAGAACCACCTATACCTCATGATCCTCCACCTGTAGCTAGAATAGGACCTGTAGATGTACTCCCCTGTGCTTTGACAGTAGTACTATACTGAACCCCTATAGTCTGTGAGGTAGTTCCACTTCCAGAGGTGAATCCAACATTCTGTGCACTCACATTCTGTGCAGATGATGCACCTAAAAATATTCCTCCAAATATAATTGAATTCATATATCCTGCCATTGATGTACTTGCTCCCTGACTTACTCCTACTCTCCTACTTCCCAAGTTAGCTTGCTGGTTACTTGTCATACTAGATACTGGAAAACCAAGCGCAAGGGCTAGGTCACCAGGTGGATTAAGATGCGCGCCCACGGCCTAGGTAGTCTCTACTGGCGCACTTTTGTGTGAGGCCAAGGGGGGGTCTCTGTCATGTTTTCCAAGATGGGGGAGTTCCTGATGCTCTGGCTCCACATCTTCTACGTGAGCTATAAATCCTTCACGAGCCATCTCTCTCCTCAACTCCATACTTTCTGCAACGTCACGCTGCTTCTCTATCTCCCTCTCACGTGCCTCATTATACTTAAGCCACCTTTCCTCTCTCTGCCTCTCTATTGCTAGGTCTGCCATCTTTCACCAAACCTGTTCCTGCCCTCGCATGTGGTGAAGTTTAGTTAGCCATTGGTTTACTCTCCAGGTTCAAAGTTACCATCAAGATCTTGATCACCAGTGGAATACCTTGTAGATATGTTCCTCTTGGATACCGCAAAAACTAGAATTCAGCTACCTCTGGGCAAGAATACATTGAAATTGAATATTCTTAGAAATATAATTGTTTAGAACACCACGAAACCACGTATCCACAACACGAGTCCAGATCATATCAAGCATCATAAAGGGCCTGAAATTCTTCCTGTGTCTAGACAAGTGCGTGATACCTCCAATTTCTGCTTAGATGCATAAGCAATCATCCACTCGTATAATTCTACTGGAAAGATGGAAAAAAATGTCTCATATAAGGTGTCATACAGATTTTGTTCTACCCAAGTGCGTGCGTTAAACTCAGATCCACTGCTGAACCATTGTGCATATTCTTCCTCCAGATCATGTATCCACTCCTCAATACTTGCTAGAGTTAACTGGTACGTCTTCATCATGAACCATCCTGAAAATAACTGAAAAAGAGGTCCCGGGCAATGGAACCAATGATGCAGCCTAGAATTTACCAGATAACACCCTAGACATGCTGGCACATCACTCAACCTAGACTGAGTGCTCACCCGAAGCACGCAAAGGTACCAGGTCCCTCTTTAGGGTTGTTGTAGTAGGATGTTAGCATGATGAAGGAAGAAACATATAGATCCATAACTAATCCATCATTCTACAATGCATGCTACATTCATATCTATGAAAGAACAAGCTTAAACAATAATCATGATTGAATCAATAACATGCACTACTCAATTACACACAGGAATGACACTTAGATTCAGCCAATATCTTCCATCTATTAATAAACACAGAAGCTCCTTACAATAATGTCAATCTATACCAATGCACACATGGATTTGATACAGTAATCAGTCATATGCATATATCTCTATACCTTCATACATCCATCTCTCTCTGTGTATATCTATCTACTGTATGTATTACTATGCACATATCACACCATATATATATAGGGTGGGGACTTTCCCTTCACCGCACTTATCTATTCCAAAAATAAGTCGCATGCTATTAATAGCCATGCACCATTTATAGGCATAACCACACATGCAAGTGTGCTATCTATAGACCTCTTGCTAGTTAACTGAAGTGACAATCCTATTCTTAGCTCATCTCCATGCAAAACACTTCGATCTGATCCTCCAAAGATAGACAATGTGTGGTACACACATCTCTACATTGTTGGTGTGTTCTGCATGCCATCTTCTAAAAATAGACCTTTATGAGCGAAAATCAGACTTAGTCTTGAAAGCTGAATTTATGCTCCACGCATGTGTTCTCCCTATCTGTTCGCATGCCTTTGATCTATGAACTATTTCTCCCACGTGGACTTCTTGTGTGTTTTCTGTCAAGTGTTCTCTGAAAAAAAACTACACATAATTAAGCATTGTCACATTATGTGGGTTTAGGACTCTCCATACTTCATACCATGACTAAGATTTGATCCTCATAGTAAAAACTAATATGCAGTTATAGTTAAAGACCTTTCAATAATGGACATTATTTTACATACAACCTCATAGCTAATCTCTAATCAAGTATACTCTAGGGGAATACTCACCAGATTGGGGGCATGTCTACATTAGGGGCATATTATATGATTGAGCCTAGAAATTAGCCAACTTCATGATATATACATTTTGTGGATTATTACAACCCCATAAGGCCTTTGAGATAGATGACCCACCACATTTGGGGGAAGTAGTTGCACTAGGGGTAAATTTAAGTACTTGACTAACCTAAATATAAATCATGATCCTTATGAATTAGTCCATACAATCGAGTACATCATGGTACTCCTACGTATATTACACGAGTACCACCTTGCATCTTTAGGAAGTCTTCCATGTCCTGTCCAAATTGTGAATTCATCCAAGAGATCACATTTTTTATTTCTAGATATTGAAGTTAGGCATGCTTCATGGATCTACTTCCATTTCCTAACCATTGATACTTATAGTCCATTTATTAACCACATATTGATGTGACAAATGTTTTGATTACTACTAGCCATGGGATCATATATTTTGGATATTTCACCTTTATTAATATATCACCCATCTCTTATCTACACATTATTTGGTAGTCATTTCTACTTCTATGATCCTATTTGCTGCTATGAACTTGTATCTTATTCTACCTTCTGATAGCATGTTCTTGATTCACATGCAATAGCCTCTATTCTCATGTATGATTATCCTGTTCCTATAAATCTTCCAGCACACTCACATGTTTTTGTGCTCTTATTTTATTTTGGGCCATCAAACACTTTATATGGCTCTATTATCTATTTTCTGTATGCAGTTGTCACTGTTATATGCTAGAGGTCTTGCTTCTATTCAAACTTATATGATCATATGCTCATGTTTTCTTACTATTGAGTCTTATAGTGATCTATTTCAGCTGTATGCACATTGATATGATCATATGCAATTATATGCTTCTTTGCTATTTTTTTATCACATGCCATTATTTCCTCTATGCTTAACATTTCATCCACTACTTGTTTGCTTCCATGCTAGATTTTCATATAGTTTCTTCCATGCTATATTGATCTCCTTAGACACGGTAAATGATACATATCCTAAATCAGTTAACATATCTCCTATGACATAGGTACATGTAGACACTTCTTGTTTGATCCATTACCTTGTTGCTAGACCTACATTTAGATATGACATACATTTTTGTGACATGCATTTCTATATGTACCTCATAGCTTGTTCTTAGCACTGTTAATCAACACACCTTATCAACCCTATCTCATGTTACATTGAAAACATATCTGGATACATATATTGTCTACTTCACTGCACAGGGTAGCTTATACCATATTTCAATCCATATCATGCACATAAAACATTTACTTGTTACATATCCTTTTCATTCATAACCTCCTTGGGTTTGAAAATCTCCAAGAATTTCAATCATATCTCATTAGTTACCAGTCTAGAATTTGCGTGTTAGCATATCTTAGCTTGTAAGTACACTCGTGCCCAACACATATTTGCTATCTATCATCAAATGTTCATGGGGCAATGATTTAAGATCGCCTTACATATATTTCTACTATCAACAGATTGGTTGGACACAAGTATTTTTAGTACTATATCATGGAACAATGACACATGATCCTTTTATGATATCTCACTCTTAACACACCAGATTTACTGACATTTTCCTATGGCACATTGATTAATTACATACTTGGCGGGTGGTTACACACAAGAACCAACTATCTAATATTTTATTAAGAGATCATCATGTCTTGTCATCTATCTTATTCTTTATGGTGAGATTGTCCCCATGTCATGATTGCATTAGGTCTTCAACAAATTAATAAGGTATCGAGTTGTGTGTTATCATTTTCATACTAGTATACCATTCACTAATACTGCTCAATCACATGCACTATTTATATTTGACTCTGGATTATTGGATTATGCTTATGATATTCCTAACCATGACTATGACATACACTACTTGTTCCATAAATTCAATCATATCCCTCTATGATGAAGATTGCTTATATGAGACCATGCTTATTTTACATGCTATATATGGTTCGCATCAAGGTGTCTGAATTGTGTATTTATTTTCATACTACTCTATTATTCATTATTACACTCTTAACTATTGACTGGTTATCTATGATCTATTGCAAGTATGTCCCTTATGATATGCTTGAACCATTCAATGGATTCAAAGGGAGTATTCTTGATAGTTTTTTCAAATTCAAGAATAGTCTTCTATATCAGCGTGTTGCTTACATAACCATGTTTGAGATTATTGGACATAATACCTATATGTTATCACATCCTTAGATGCTTTGGTCTGAAATACACTCTAAATTGATAGATAACCACCGTCCTTTCAATCTTTTGAGCATCCAATTTATTCCTTGCAAGTATCTGTCATCTCAAAAGTGGGGTAATATGTAATTGTGAAATAGGGGAGGTATCTTCTGTGATAATTGTATTGATCCTGTGAAACTTATTAAGCTACCTACAAGGTTATACGAGGGAAATTTTGTCAATGTTTATATACATTGAAAAAAACTATAGGGACAAACTAAAAAACACTGTTATTACCATCGCAATGACAAAACAATATTTATTACAAACAACCTATGTAATGAAATAATAAAACAAAGGTGGATATCAGTTGCTTAAAAAATTAACCATATAACCACATTTTGGCTGTATCATCTTCTAGAAGCTTGACTAGGGTAAATTGTAAAAACATCATTGACCCCTCCTATAATGAAAAATGTTGTACCTTAGGGTCAGTTTTGACCTAGTACATCCCCCCCTGGAGAATTTTTTCGTATTGCCTCATAGTGAAGAGGAGAGACCCAACCATTTCCTGTAACATGCTCACAATAGTGTACACTTAGATAGTGACTTCATGTAGAAGATATATGCACGTTATTTGCAGATGTTGGGGAATTGCTAGAGTTGAATGTTGTGTCACAAAACATTTCTCACCAGTCTGAAGTGCTACATGTACCCTCTACATGCTTCGTCCTGATCGTGAAGGGCACATCCAGAAGTGCAAACTACGTACTTGTAGGAAGCACCATTATGTTGTAAAGGAGAATACATGATGTCATATATTTCTCCTATAGTAGTCCCTTCGGTCCCTCAAGCTATAGTGACACATATATAAGCTCCCTTCTTTGGGATCATGATGCAGGACTCCATGGCTACTTAAAGTGATTGTACTTTCTAGCCCCCCTCTCCTTCTCAACTGCAAATCATTTTTGACGCCCACTTGTGCCCAATAGGAATGGGAACAATTAGAATTTTTGCACCAACCATCCCAAACATTTGGGATGGTTGGGACAAGAATTGATACATCTCCAAGTCCCAACTTGGAAATTACTTAACATTGCAAATATTTTCATTTCTCTTATGTGCTAGAGTACCTACTTCTTCCCGCCCGCACACACAATTATACTATGCACTTTGAACTGAAATAGGGAACCCTCCAGCATGCGCTATCCCACAATATTTGATGAGTTGAGCCAAAAGATGAGGATTCACATCATTAATTCATGCCTAAAAGTCATTGAAATATGTTGGGGTTTAACCATATAACAGTGTTGTACATATTTAAAATCAGATAAAGCATACAAGAAATGAATGCAAAAATAAACTAGAAGATAAAATAAACAAGAAAACTATAACACCAGATTTAATGTGGTTCACCTAGTGTGGGCTACATCTACCAAGAAATGGTCAAAATTATTATTCAATGCTTTATAGAGGAAATATAATGAAGATCTACTATCTTCCAACACCTCACATGATGTTCAATATTTTTCCCTCACTCAATTACTCTTTCTTGCTCACCAAGAAAACTAACATGGAAACCATTACTATTTTCTTCTCTCTTACCCTCATACAATGCATACATGCATATATATATATATATATATATATATATATCCTAGGAAAGTAAATATGATTTTACAATCAAGAAATCATCTTTAAAGAAAATAAATTTATTCTAATTCTTGATCAAAAATGAAGCACCATCGCACAAGTTGACCAATGCCGATCACTTCCTGACCAATTCCAGTCACTTCCTGACCATTTCCGGTCACTTTCAAATCCAACAACATGTAAAAACAAGCTTTATGTGAATCAATTAAGCTCCACACTCAAAAATCTCCCAGTTAAAGATCAATTGTTAAACTATACTATACATCACCATCCTTAGAGCCTTTTCCTTGGCCTATTCCTTCCTCTTCAAGTCTCAAACTTGAAGACCAACAGAAGTGGAGTGAAGCTCCAACTTCTCCTTTACCAATGACTTCATTAGCATATCTGCATGGTTATCATCTGTATGTATTTTCTCTAACTTCAGCTACCCATCCTCTAATACTTGCCATATGAAGTAATACCTCAACTGAATGTGTTTCATTCTTGAATGAAATGTTGAGTTCTTTTCTAGATGTATCAAAATCTGAATATCACTGTATAATATGCAATCCTCTTATTTTCTTACCCAAATCTTCCATGAACCTACTCATCCATATCATCTCCTTGCTAGCTTTTGTAGTTGCAACATACTCTGCATCTGTAGTAGAAAAAACCACAACCTTATGTAATCTTGAAATCTAGCTAACTACCGTTCCACCTACCATAAAAACATATCCAGTGGTGCTCCTCATGCCATCCATATCTAAATCAACATAGCCACATAAAGAAGTATCCGAGCCTCCATAACATAACTCCATGCCGGATGTCCCTCTCAAATACCTAAGAATCCATTGGACGACTTTCCAATGTTCTTTACTTGGATTAACCATAAACTTGCTTACAACTCCCACTGCCTGTGCAATGTCTGGTCTAGTGAAAACCATGGCATACATAAGACTTCCTTTTGATGAAGTATAGGGAGCACATGCCATGTACTCAACATCCTGGTGTGATGAAGGATACTGATCTTTTCTCAATTTGAAGTGTCCTACCATAGGTGTACTAATAGGTTTTGAATTCTACATGTCAAACCTTTCCAACACCTTATTGATATAAGCCTCTTGAGATAATTACAAATTCTTGTTTTTTCTATCTCGGTGAATTTGGACGCCAAGGATTTTCTTTGCAGCTCCCAAATCCTTCATTACAAATGTGTGAGCTAGCCTTTCTTTAAGTTTACCAATGTCCTATATACTAGATCCTGAAATTAATATATCATCCACATACTGTAAGAAAATAACATAGCTCCCATTTTTAAGCTTCTTAAAATAAACACAATGGTCAGATTCACATCTCATGTAACCATGCTCATGCATAAAACTATCGAATCTCAAATATCATTGCCTTGGAGATTGCTTGAGCCCACATAGGCTCTTTTTCAATCTACACAAAAGTTTCTCCTTACCCTTGAATTCATAACCAAACGGCTGCTGCATATAAATATCTTCCTCCAAATCACCATGAAGAAAATTCATCTTAACATTAAGCTATTCTAAATGTAAATTTTCTGTTGCAACCAAACCTAAAACAATACAAATAGAATTCATCTTAACTACAGGAGAAAGAATCACATCAAAATAAATACTTACTTTATGTGTAAATCCCTTTACCACAAGCCTTTACTTGTATCTTTTCAGTCCACACTCATCTTCCTTGATCTTGTAAACCCATTTGTTCTATAGTGCTTTCTTACTTGCTAGAAACTTGACCAAATCCTATGTCTGATTTTGTTCCATAGAGTCCATCTCCTCATCCATGCCACATTCCCACTTCTCGTGGGTATATACCTACATTGAATATTCAAAACTTTCTGGTTCACCATTATCAGTCAATAATAAATAAGAAAAGGAAGATGAAAATATCTCTGGAGGTCTACTTACTCTTTGTGATCTTCTCACTAAGATCTAGGGTGTCTGGGGCTCATTCTATGCCTGCTGCATGTTTGTGTCAATCTCTGTCAGTGACCGATGCTGGTCTCTTGATACCGACCGCAGTTCTGTAGCTGATCATGGTTCCTCTATCTGACTATCAAGTGTGGTTACCTCACTGCCACTGGTTTGAGAAGTACTGACACCAGTTCTTGTAGTTGTCTATTTTGACCCTGATCTTGTTTACCGATACTGGTTAGCCCGATCGACACCGGCTTCTATAGAACCGACGCCGATGTCTGTGGATGTCTGTATTAGATCCAAAAGTTGATTTTCCTTCAAAATATCATGAACCTGTTCATGTTTAGGTGCCACAACCTAATGCATGTACATTCTCTTTTTATTCCAATCAACATCATGAATCCTAACAATCTTAGAATCTTCTAAATCCCAAAAACGATATCTGAAATCACTAGAGCCATAACCAATGAAATTACATATATTAGATTTAGCATCTAACTTATTCATTTTTTCCCTATCAATATGCACAAAAGGTTATGAGCCAAAAAGTATAAGAAAAGAAAAATCTACCTCTTTTCTAAACCAAGCTTCTTCTAGTATTACACCATCCAATACTGTTGAAGGCCCATGGTCGATCAAGTACATTACTGTATCCACTGCTTCTGCCAAAAACCTCAAAGGAAAACTAACATGTATCCTCATGCTTTTAACACGTTTCATGATTGTTTTGTTCATTCTTTCTACAACTCCATTCTCCTGTGGAGTTCTAGGAACCATTCTTTTTCTTCGTATTCCATTCACTGAACAATAATCATTGAAATCCTTGCTGCAATACTCACCACCATTATCATATCTAAGGAATTTTAAATTTGAATTTGATTCATTTTCTACAAGGGCTTTCCATCTTTTAAAAGTCTCAAAAACATCAAATTTATGTTTAATACAATAAACCCATACCTTTCTTGTGGCATCATCAATGAAAGTCACATAATATTGGGATCCTCCATGAGAAGCTACCTGGGATGGTCCCCACACATCCGAGTGTACAAACTCCAATTTTTACTCCCTTTTTGTCGACCCAACTTTGAGAAATATCACTCTCTTTTGATTTCCAAATATAAAATTCTCACAGAAATTGAAGTATCTACATTGTTTCAAATATGATAAATTACCCTTAGCCTTTAAGATATGCATTACTTTTTGACTCATATGGCCTATCCGATTAAGCCACATATTTGTATCTGAATCTGAAGTAGATAGCATAGAAAATGAATTAGTAATATAGGTAGACAAATTAAACGTTCCTACCTTTTTTTCTCTTGCTACAAAAAGAGATCCCTTGGTAACCTTCCAAGAGTCAGCTGTGAATGTAACCATGTAATTAGATTCACCTAATTTTCTTGCAGATATTAGATTTCTCCTAAGGCTTGGCAAATGCCTCACATATTTTAATATCCATGTATTTCCATTCTACAATTTTAGATGAACTTCCCCTTTACCAATAATATTGCATGGTTCATAATCTCCTAAATAAACATGCCCAAAATTACCGTGGACATAATTTTTTAAATAACCCTTATTAGGGGTAGCATGGAAAGAACTCTTGAATCTAAAATCCTGATGATTCTAATTTAATTATCTAAAGAGAGAATAAGGGCATATTCTTGCATTACCTCACTATGTAACAAATTGCCTCTTTACCTTTTTTCTTTACCTTTGTCTCTGAGTACATTCTCTTTGTTTTCCTTAGAACCAACAATATTTCTTTGCATGTCCTTTCTTTCCACAATTCCATCAAAGTTATTCTCTTTACCTCTAGATTTAGATATGTCCATTTCTTAGACTTTAATTTCCCATTATTTTTGCTCTCGGATCTCTCCTTCTACCTTCCCCTTCTTTCTACATTCAAAGCATTACCAGATGATAATTATCATGTACTTTTCCTATGGATTTATTCATTTAAGATTATAATGACCACATCATCAAACTTTAAAATATTAGAAGAAGACCGTTTATTAATAATATTTATTACCAAGTTATCCCAACTATCTAGTAAAGAGCATAAGAAATAAAAGTGCTTTCACTTCATCATCAAACAAAATATTCTACTGATTTTAATTGATTTACAGTAGATTAGAAATCATTCAAATGAATTAGATATAGATCCACCTTCTTGCATCTTAGAATTAAATAACTTCTTCATCAAATAAAATTTATTTGAAGCACTAGGTTTTTCATATAAATTAGCTAAATATTTCATCAACTCTACCATGGTTGCTGATTCGGTAATATTCGGATCCACAAATGCTGGGAGACTCAATCTTATAGATCCCAGAGCCTTTATGTAAATATTTTTCCATTCTTCATCAGTCATCTTTATAGGTCTTGCCTTCTCATCCAACGGTAAGTATAGATATTTCTGATACAGATAATCCTTCCACCTGCATCTTCCATAGCTGATAATTATGACCGTCAAATTTCTCCACTTTAGTATTTTCCATCTTCTTCCATTGCTATGTAGCTCCCACTCAATTAGAAATCCCTCTGTGAGTAAATCTTGTCAACACACAAACCTCCAAACAAAGCTCTGATACTAGTTGTTGGGGTTTAACCATATAACAGTGTTGCACATATTTAAAATCAGATAAAACATACAAGTAATGACCGTGGAAATAAACCATAAGATAAAATAAACAAGAAAAAGATAACCCCATATTTAACATGGTTCACCTAGTGTGGTCAATGTCCACCAAGAAACAACTAAAGTTATTATTCAGTGCTTTACAGAGGAAATACAATGAAGATCTGTTGTCTTCCAACACCTCACAGGATGTTCAATATTTTTCCCTCACTTAGTTATTCTTTCTTTCTCACCAAGAAAATTAACATGCAAACAATTTCTATTTTCTTCTCTCTTACCCTCATACAATGCATACATGCATATATATATCCTGGGCAACTAACTATGATTCTATAATCAAGAAATAATATTTAAAGCAAAATATTTATTCTAATTCTTGGCCAAAAAACAAAGTAATGTTGCATAAGTTGATCGATGCTGGTCAATGCCTGACTGATGTCGGTCACTTCTTGACCCTTACTGGTTGATAAATGATAGATGTCAGTCACTTCTTGACCGATTCCGGTCACTACCTGACCGATTCCAGTCACTGTCAAATCCAGTAACATGTAAAAACAAGCTTTCTATGAAGGAATCAAGCTCCACACTCAACAAAATCCAAGTGTTGCACATCAATATCCCCTATGTTAGGTATGGAGGTCTCAAGGGAAGAAATATGCTCATGACCTTTATAATGAACCTTCATTATGGAAAAAGAGGGTTGAGGAAAAATGGTTCAGAAGAGAGGATACTCTTTCTAAAAGCAACAATGCGGTAGGGCACAATATTAGACTAATCTTGGAAATCACATAGAGGACTATGAAAATTCCACCTTCGATCACTGAATGAATGACGACCTCCTTATGATCAGAACACACTTTGAATTTTTGAAAATGGCTAAGGGTGGCTCATGCTCGGCTAGAACAACTTTAGAATGGAATGCATAAAACTCAGTTTGTAATTGAAATAGTGAAAAGAAATGGCTAACCCCTTCCTATTTTATAATATCCTATTTGGAGAAGTTTGGTGGGATGTATTTAATGGGAGCATTAATGGTTTGTGGGGAACAGAACGTTTGAAATGCTTGGTGCGGATATGATGGAAGGAAGCAACACAGGAGGCCCAAAATGCATTGGACGCTCGGGACAAGAAAGACTTAAATTTCTACAACACAAAGATAGAGGCCTTAACACAGAAAATGTGGGTTTGTGGGGAAGTGAGGGCCATATCACACTTGGGACACCTAGGAAAAAATGAACTGAAAACCTCGCACTATACAGTCATGCAATGGAAATCAGGTAAATCGGGTGAGAGACACACATGCGGCCTATGGGACACTAAGACAAAGGTTCTCCACCAGTATGAAAATATGCAACATAAAAGACTTAGACAAATTTAAGAAATAGGTCACGGGTCAACGAGCCTTTGCGAGTCCTATGGAGGTGTGGGGAACCAACGACAAGAAAGCACAAGGGCTGTGAGTTCTCAAAAAGGCTGAGACTCCATGAACAAAGGAAAATTGCATGACCATGGTGTTGGAAAAACAAGACATTGGGGATTCTTTGGGGTACTAAGGACCAATACACATTTGGGACTATCAAGACTCGAAATACCCGCAATAGAGGAGGTAGAAGTATTTTATCCTTTACTCAAATGAACTTCGAACAATGAAAATACTGTTACAAGGAATATTCCTTTAAACTTCATAAAGGTCTTACAGAGGAACCCATTTCTACCAAAGGACTTACTCATAATTTTGCTGACATGAGGGAAAAATGACTACTCACCTACTTTGGGTAAGTGACAACCAAAGACATGAACTAATGATTGGTTCAGCTACTGAGGATCATGGTACCTTCCATTTTATTTTCGCTCCCATGGATATATATAATTTCCTTTGTGGACCAATTAGAAGTAAGATGGAGTCATGATATATACCTAGGGTTATTGACCTTTATCTGTGATACTTTATAGACTAGAATGCATTAAGACATTTATCCCACATTAACTATTGAGTCTTCAAGGAAGTGGCAGTGAATGAGAATACACATTTTATATCATTGTAAAAGTAGACCCAGGTATAAGTCATTTTCTCACTTGATACTCATGAATCTTGAACATGAAAATATTATTCAAGGGAACTCTTTCCTCATTATCATTTAGGGTCATGTAAGTAGGGACTGCATTTCTACTAAAGCTTCTCATATCAGGATGACATGAGGATTGAATACTCAACATTGATGTCTCAAAAGGGAGTGATTCCCAAATACTTGAACTATATGATTTTGAATTGATTGAGGATCAGATGGTTATATGATCCTTTATGGAAAAAATCGATCCTTGGTGGACCAATTGATAGTGTATAAATGCCCCAGGGTATCAAACCCTCATAGCTAATTATATGGTAGAATATACATGCATATCCACATAAGGTCCTATTGAGTCTTCCAAGGACAGTTGGTGATGTCTCCGTAATTTACATATATCTTCTAGAATATATAATATGTTATAGTCCTATTGTATTATTATTCTCTTACAAGTCATACCATCTACAGATCATTATCCAAATATCGAGACTCAAGGTACTTAGGCTAAATGGAAATGTAAAGTTCCAAAGGGATTCCTTCATCACCCAAAGTCTATATTTGAAACTGAGCCTTGTGTGGAAGGGTAATTATTAGTGACATCCTTTGAATGTTCACTAAAGAAACACTTTTATCTCTTGAGAGTAGAGGAGCACGTGTAGAGGCTCAATGGAAATAGGGAAATGAATTCTCTCAAGTTATGTGTTGTTTTTATATGAAGATAATGCCATCTTTATATAGGTGAAACTTCAAAACATAGTAATAGAGTAAGTAGACCCACTTGTCACTATTTGATTATCCTTGGAAGAAAATACACAGGATCACTTGAAATATCCCACTCACACATGTATTGTAAATTTGTGTGTGTGTATATCGAGAGGAAAATACATCTCCATTGAGTGCACTATATTCCATGCCATGTTGGTGCATCTACATGTTGGACTAGTTATTTGTGTACACATTAACATATGATGCTATATACAGACACAGCATACATTTACACCTCACACACACACATATTTACATATTTACATAACCACACATGTGTTGTGTGTTTGTGTGTGTATATATAGAGAGCAAATAAAGTGGGGCATAATGAAATAACTTTATTAAAACTTTTTGGTCAATCTTAGGATATCATTCCAATCATTCTTTGCTGCATTATAGACCATTGGCTCAAGACATAATCATAGATTTTCCCTATCGCATGAAGTTTCCTTGTAGTTGCTTGTGCAGGGAATCACTGATCAATTCTCCCCATCTAAAATATTTCTAGAGTTCTGATCCTTATAAAGTAGCATGAATTAATAGATGCTAATATTGAAATCTATTTGGCCATAAAAAATACCTACCACTTGGCTGAGAAAAGTAATGATATCTTATTGAATTATTGAATGAAGTCACTTTGAAGAAGGGTCTTTGGGAATCAAATAATTGTAGGGTTTTCCCTCTCCCCTTCCATTCCTACCCAATTTTTAATTCTTTTCTCTAATCATCAACTTCTCAGTCTTGACTATTCTAATGACCATAGAATTCACCATTATAGTAGTGATAACTTGATGAGTTGTGTGCATGACATTTAGGACATTGTGTTAATAAAGGGATGAAATAATTCAACAAATGCTAATCCACTGTCCATAAAATTATTCTTGAATCGACCCTAGGTGACATGGATGGATTTTGATGTGTACTTTGAGAAATCTAGAAATACTATCCATGTCACACGTTTCACCTAACTTTTTGTCTCTGATCTAGTATATATTAGAGATAATATTCGAAGGGGACACCACCCCTTGATAATTTTAGCTACATTATATTAATTATTTGGCTTTAGATGATTCTACATTCTAATTAGGTCCCTCTTATATAATAGATTCTACATATTGGAGTAATTGAGAACTACCTGAGAACTTTATCATGAACATCTTCCTAAATGGCTCTGATTTCAAATCTCTCCAAATATCCATTTTCTTAGAATTACCTTTCAATATCCCAGAGGACAACTAATTGGTAGCCTTGTAATCCTGTGTTCTTGAACATTGAAAAACCTCGACACACACTTTCATTAGAAAATTACTGTAATCACTTAGCACCTTCCAAATCTTGACACCAGTCAGAAACTTAGACTTCGTTGAACAATCTTGAAATCTTCATCGCACCACAGGTTTATCGGAAGTTTTCTCCTTGTTCTGTCAACTTGTAGAGTCTCGAGAAAAGGCCAAGTGGGATTTAACCTAATGCTTTGAAATCTCTAAAATCCTAAAAAACTCTTTTTCAAGGATTCTTATATGTTTTACAAATTGGAAAAATAGAAAACACTATTTATTTGCAGGGTTTTCATCTTGACAAAAAAGTTAAAATACTGACTTGAACTCTGATGGGGGGGGGGGGGGGGGGGGGTTTTTGACTTGTCTATGCAAGATTGAAAATCCTAACTAGTGTTGGAATTAAATTTTTAGACCCTAAGCAATCTACTTCCCCCATTGAAATATGCATGGGAAAATAACACCCAGTAGATTCTTAGGAAAAAAATATGAAGGTCTTGGTGGGGAGAAATAAAATTATATAGATGTTTTTTACCAAAACCAAAGTAATTGGGTTGAAAACAAACGAAATTGCATGCAACACAGTTAGCAAATTGATCAATGGGGAAACTATGAGGTTTTATTCAGATTCACAAATGGGTAGAAATTATTTTCTAAAAACGTGATAGCCTTTTCATGTTTCCCCAACCTACATTCATGATTCATTGTATCAGTACTTGATGAATAGATTAATTTTTTTATGTCCCTATTATTCTTTCCAAACCTTAGAATTGTGATTCCTCATAAAACTACTCATATTATGCTACAAAAAATAAAGACAGGTTTGATTAAAAAACTGTTAACGAAAAAAAGAAAAGGAAAAGAAACCAAAACTTAAAAGCAATTCACATTGACAAATTTATTTTATCACTTTCCAATGACATCCTTGGCACCCTTTCTTCCTATTGACGTTGTTAAGCAAAAAAATGACATATTTTTCTAGAATAAGTAATCTTGGTTCTATATTTTCCCCTACTCTTGGGGAGAGTAATTGGGGTGTTTGAATGCTCTTGTGTCTTATGATGGGATTATGTTGGTACTATTGGATATTGTATTAATCAGACTTGATGCTTGATTAAGATGGTAGACTATTATAAAAAATAATTGTAATTTTTGGACCATGTGAGATCAATTAAAAAATATATTACTGTAATTCCTAATTGATGTGATTATTGAATGTACCATATTTAGATGCTTATCCTTGTTATATGTGGTTTTATCCCTCGGTGTTGCTAGTGTGTGATGAATTTGGTCAGAGTAAACACACATTAAACACTTCATTTCTTCGTTATATTTCTTCACACACTAATAAAATTATATAGGAATGTGACTCCTATAAATAAGGAGTTCAAAACTTATTTTATCACTCCTAGAATCACTCTAAACAAGACTAAAATATCTCTCAAACATATTCTACGTAAGTTGTTTAAATTACTTAAACAAATTGCATAATATATATATCCACATAATATAATTATTTACACTTACGGAATAGAGCACTAATACAAATATTCTAACATTCCCTCCTTCGTGTGAATATGGGGAGTAAGAACACCACAAAAATTGAAATAGAAATGCATTTCAATACATGCTTTAGGTCTACATTTTTTTACTTGAGATATATTTTGCATGTGATCACCTACATAAGAAAGCACAACTGCTCCCACTTTCACTTCTAGTGAATGTTGGTATTTTCATTGAGTAACCACATACTTCCAATTATCACCTACATATAAGAATAAAATTGTTCTTTCTTTTGTTTGTAGTGAGTGCTGAGTTTCTCACTAGTCAATCATTGTAGAAGTATACAATAGAAAATACACAATATCCATTTTCTCTCTTATTCATCTATTTATAGTTATCAAAACATACACATCAACAAGAAAATAAAGGTTTAGGACATGGTCCTTAATGCTGCATATATAACCACCATTTTGGATCATTGTCACTTAATCAAAAAGTGATATAAGGTGGTCACCACTGCCACTTGGAGACTGATCCTAGTTTAGTCATTTTGGCATTATTGATTTACCACTACTGCATATGTGTAACCTCATTATTAGTAGTTGATGAGAATTCTCTAATCGACTCCTTCCTCTAGTGCCTATATCCTTCAATGTTCTTGATTGTTTATGTGAAGCTAAAATGCATGCATTTTTAGGAAAAAATACTCCCCCTCCCCCCATAATTTTAATTCAAACATTGGTTTGAATTGATAATACATCGATTTACAAATCAGGATTTTTTTAAAATTTTAATTATTTTTTGATCCTTTAGTTGATACCAACTCTTTGCACTAGACAACTACGACTATTAATAAAGAAAAAAATGATGATGACATCACAAGACAAGTTGTTTTGAATATATAATGATGTTGTCATATTTTATAATGAAAATTACCACATGAATTTAGTTAAAATCAAATATTAAGACAATTATTAGCATAAACATGAATAACTATCATATAAGATCACTTTATAAATAATTATTGAAATTTGACATATCTGACTCTATTACATAAAAAACAAGTTACCAAGTTTATTTTTGACCACATAAAAATAAAATTATTGAGAATAGTAAAAATAAAATGAGACAATACTAAAATGTCACTAAACACTAAATGCTAAACACGATGAAATTTTTAGCGGCTTGACTATTTGTGGTGATAGGATTACACTCACAATTAGATTCATGAATCACATGAATAAAAAAGGCACATTAAAGAATTAGGTATAAATAAAATTGGACAAATATGGCCAAATGGCGGTGGAAAATCTATAACATATGAACAAGGGGAATTAAGCCCTAGGAAAACTAGGTAGTTTCCTAGGGCAGCAAAATTTAAGGGGCACTTACATCCAAATATTTCCTTTATTTCCAATTATTTTTAGATCTTAGAATTCAAACCAATTACCTAAATATTCAATATTGATTGACTCATTTATTGATATTGTTATATAGTAATATGAATTTCACGCATACACATAAAAAAGTATTATAATATTCTTGCAAGTAATTTTTTTTGATATATTTAGAAGATCATATGATTTTAATGGTATTGTTACCCATTTTACAATGTAGCTCTAGATTATGAAGGTGTGTAACGTTTTCTATGAAATGATTTGTGTATTTTTTATAATGCCAATGGTGTAGCCAATAGAGGTGAGTATAATTAAACTAAATAAGTATTAAATTTTTTCTTCATAATTTTTTTGGGGGAAATATCTATTTTTAATGGAGGAATTGGTAGGCCAAGTCAAAATACCATTCTTTGCGAAACCATGAGAGATACATAAGTATTTTATTACTTTGCGAAAAATGGTGATTTGTTCAAGTTTGAGTCCCATCACATATTTGATATCTATAAATCAGACTTGAAAGTATATTTGTATGAAAACTATATTTGGTGCATTTTGAACACTTATTATAATTAATTCTCCATATATGGAATATTTTTCATCCTTTTGTGATAATTTTATAAGATATTTTAATTCATTTTACATAGCATTTTCTCTAAATTTGTGATTTATTATGGTCTTGATGCAAGTTATAAAATATGAGAATGAAAGAAGCTTTTATATATCTACTTGATGGGAAAAAATTATTAACTAAAATTTTCATAAGGGCATCCACTCCAATTATTTCCTAGGGAACTTCTAACCTTTAATCTAGCTCTTCATGTGAAAGGATGCAATGGATGGATTAAGAAACACCAATTAACTATTAAAAATAGTATATGGCTAGCCTAATGGAAATTCATCCATTAATATTTGATTGAATTGAAACACATATGAATGTCAAAGCATAGGTGCTACACAAAGTGAATACAAAATTAATGGTAATAAATAAAAATACATGTTTAGATCCTAATATCACACACTTTATTGATGAATTTGCAAGGTAGATGGTAATTTGGTAAAGATGTACAAGCTTCAAGGCCAATATGGAAATTGATGGCGAATGGTGAATTAGCGAGGTACATAGTATGGAAAGTCATGAAATGGTGATTCATGAACAAAAAATCTAATAACATGTTGAAATGAGGGAATTAAATATTGCACAACACAACTAGATCACAATTCTTTTGTAGCGAAAACATAAGCATGCACATAGACAATCACTCTTACTTACTTCTCGTATTTAAATCTCCCTCATTTATTTGTAACCATTAATCTATAAATTATTCTAATCACACACAAAATAAACCAATATTATTTTTCATTTTTTGGGCACTCACACAATAAAGATGCCCCTTAGTGGATTTCAAAAAATCATGGCATTTATAAACCTTGACACAAATCACTCTGATACTAAATGATGAATTATATCAGAGTAAACACACAATAAAAATTTCATTTTTTTAATATTTATTAAAACTCTCATACAATTATATAGGAATGTAAATCCTATAAATAACGAGTTCAAACCTTATCTTATCACTCTTAGAATCACTATAAACAGACCTAGAATGTCTGTCAAACCTATATATGTAAGTTATTTAAACTACATAAACAAATTACATAATACATATATCCACACAATATAGTTACTTAAACTCACATAATGGAGCATTAATACAAATATTCATAATAGAGGAGGTGTGTGCACGTTCTTTCTTTGATATGTTTGGTGCCCAAGTTTGTGAGTAATTATTGTGTTAAATGTGGTAAAGGGTGTTTTTCAGAGTTATACCTATATTTGTGTTGATGGGAATTTTGTGATATTTGGAACATCGTATGTTATATGGAAAAAATTTAGAGATTCGAAACCAAATTGCACAATTGTGGAAATTTTAGGAGAAATGAACTGAATAACTTGCAATTAGAAAACTTTTAACAATTGTGTTCACTCTTAAGGGAAAAAATTATTGAAACATGCTAGGAAATTATTATTGACATAAGATTAAGTTCTCCAAGAAAGAGAGAATTGAAAATATTCAAATAAGATGAATATTTTTGATGTCTTATTATTTTCTTTTCAATGATTCACAGGGAAACCCACACATATTGTGATTTTGGCTAAGCCCTTATTGTTTTGGCTCACATGTTAACTTATAGATTCATTTTTCAGATCATCATCTTGGGTTGTGATATGGATTTTTTACTTATGGTCAGAGATGGAGTTAGGAGTCTCTATTTGTCTTATGTGTTTCCTAGTTTCCTCCTTGCCTTTGAATGTCCAGGACATGTTTATGTATATTATTTTGATAGCTTTTAGTATTTAATTTATCATTACATCATCTCAATTGAAACTATAGGTAGTTAGATATAATATAAAGATTTATGAATATGATCTCGTTAAATATCACAGTAGAGATGATGATACCTTAACAATAAGGATAAACTCCACAACACAAAGAGTAATCATCTCTACTTTTTCAAGTGAATTCCAGGATGAATTTATGTTATAAGGGGAGGGGGATGTAATGTAAATTTTTGCACATCATCATTTTAAACATGATTATATTATTATTATAATGATTATTGATGCTTATAATCATACATCGGGATGAACTTCCTAGACTATCACATTTTAATTATCGACACACTTTTATATCCGTACATGATTAGACTTGTAGCACATGGTGCTGAGATTGATATGGTTAGTTAGATTACAATGGGTTGATTTTGAGACCGTTGTTTCTATTATATTTATTTTATGATGATCACAATGATAATTTATGATTTCAAGTGTTAAACATGAATATGGTGTAAATTAAAACACTAGATGTTATAACAACTAATTAAGGATGTTGTTGATTATAATTCACTCTAATGTTAATATAGCACTAGTTATTTTTATGTTATTGGATATGAGTATAATTGCTTTAGAATTATTATAGTACCAGTTATAAATGTAGTATTTGATTATGGTAACAAACTTTATTAAAATGGATTTTATTGAAAATAATGTTGAATATAGATGTGTGTTCCAATTCACTTGAAAAAATTATCATACACAACATTACTTACATTATTATAACATTGAGAATAGATGAAATTTATTTGATTAATTATTATATTGATCTATATTTAGTTTCATTTATATTCTTACAATGTTGAATATACATGTAATTATTATTGATGAAGTATAAAAATTATTTGGATAAAGTTGCAAGTGAATAATTAAAAAGTTGATTTTTGGATTGTCTTTTTTGGATTAATTAAAATGTTGATTTAAATATAATTGATTGTGTTGGTTTAATTGCAAAGAATTTAATGAGTTTTTGGATATTATTATGGATTGTTGCATGCTCATATATATGTTGTGAATGACTAATTGGTATATTATGTTGGGAAAATACAACATGTTCGTTGAGTGTGTACAAAACTTGATATACCTATACATATACACATACTTATCTATTTAAGGAGGAAGGGGACCAAGTCCTCATATGGGGTTATTCGTATATGGACCTTAGTTTTAGTTCATGTGGTGCCCTAGTATTAGTTAGTCTCTAATGTTGTTATATTTAACCTCTTCTTTGACCCATGGGCCTATTATTTTATTTCATTATTTTATTATGTATTTTGACCCATTTTAAAATTTAGTATTTATTTTATTCTAATTATTTGAATTACCTAAATATTAAATTAATTTATTATTGTGAAAGAATTGAAAGCTTGAATTTGGCCCATGAAGCCACTTTTGGGATGTGTGTTGGATAAGTAAAACTTGTCCTAAACCCCCAAATGGGGCCCATGTCCATACCATTTGGCAAGTAAAATTTTCAATAGCCTTTGAACTATTTTTAAATAAAAAGGACCATATTAATAGACTTGGTAAGTTTTCAAAAAGTAACCCAAAGCTTGTTTAAGAAGATGTGTAGATAGGTTGCTTATGTAAGATGATGTAACCGAGTTTGTGTGTAATTACACTTTTGTAAGAGCTACTTGTGTAAGTTGATTTATATCAACATTACAAATTTGTCCTTGTTATCTTGTCAAGTATGTAAGTAGGTGGTTGGATCTTGTAAGAGCTTGAGTGAGGGAAAAAATAAAGTACTTGTGTAAGACAATTGATTGCATGTGTATGAGAAGCGTAGGAAGCCATATGATGTGTGTTGGGTTTCAGAATGGAACAGGGGTTGAAACCACAGTAAGGGGACAACAAGTCCCTCCTCTTTAATGGGAGAGGTTCCCTTATTGAAAGTAGGAAAAAAAAATGTATAGATATACATCTCTCAATGTTTGGACCCTGATATTCTGGAATGTTTTCATACTTAAAAGATTATCAATAAGAAGGAATGGAAGAATAAAGAGATGGGAGAAGGAAGAAAACAACAATGCTTTTGGGAGATATAGATAGCACAGTATCTCCCCACTCACATTGAACCAAGAAAATATAGAAAAGGATCAATTACTTCACCACCGATGTAAATATGCAGACACAAAGTTCTAAAGATTTACACAGACCAGAACACAAAGTTTCTATTGAAGGCAAAACAAACGATCCCTTGAATTGGGTAGTGACAGAGAGAGATAATAGAGGAAAAAGATAGAAAAAAAATTCTGTATTGAATTACTTCAGAATTTACAACCTTCCTAGAAAACCAAAATCCCTTTTCTATGGCCAAAACCATGTTCTTATAACAATCCATGTACATTCATACTTTTTCCCCAAGAAAAGAATATCCAAAAGGAATAATGTTTGTTGCAGATCCAATTTTGGAAAGTGACATGAAACACATGCACTCATAAAAACTGGAGGTTCAAAAAGGTGAATATTTCATTAGTTGGAGCATGATTACTTTAGTAGGGGCATCACATGATTTTCTTCTTCATGTGCTTCTGCCATTTCTACCTTTTAACCACTTTTATAGCACTCAAGTGCTTGCTGGTAAGTTTTCTCCCTTTTTATCGCATATGCCTGATAAACTCCATTTTCTGATGATCAAACTTTACATCCCTTTAAACTTATCGATTTGGCTCCACAATAAACCAAAAATGCATCTCATGGAGAAATGACTAGGATATGAAGAAAAATAATGAAGAATGATCCATTTTTGCATTTTGTAGAGCTTTGGTTCGATAACGGTGTTAAAAACTAGATGAGTGCATTTGGCTATATTTTCCCCCTTTTACCTTCAAACTTGGACCCTACACGTGGCAAGATCCAAGCAACGATGGCCCTGAGGGAGAAATATACATTTCCTGACATTTGGGAGAAAAGGTGTGATTTCTTATTTTTCTCCCCCCCCGTAGCTCCACCAAAAGCCAGACACGTGGCGCCATCTGAGTGGTTGAGGAAATGTGGTTCAAATCTGCCTTTAAACTCTTTTTAACAAAAAGCTCAAATTCTCAAAAACCTCCACTGGCTTGCTTTGACTTTTCAACGTGAACACGTGGCACACCATGATTGGAAAAAGGGGGTGCAACTCAATGTGCAACATCTTAACCCTTTGGTGAAAACGACTCAAATTGTCAATTTCCCCGTAGGCCCGTCGTTTTGATTTCATTCTTCAACATGTGGCATCACGTGACTGGTTGTAGGAAAATGCTTCAGTTTTATACTTTATCCACTTTTTAAAAGGGGGAAAAATACCAACATTCCCCTAGAAGTCCATGCCCCTACCATTGACTTTTCAACGTAGGCAACGTGTCCCTTTCTAATTTTCTGTGGGCCTCAACTTAGAAATTTTCCCTTCGCATGAGCAGGACCGCGGGCCATTTTAGAACTTTTCACCCTTTTGTGGGAACAAGGCTAAAATTCTTGAAGTCCCCCATCGATCCGCCAAAGTGCCTATGAATTGAAAAATGACCACGTGTCCCTATTTCATTCTTCAACACATGGCATCACCTGATTGGTTACGGGGATGTGCTTCAATTTTTATCTGTATTTGAAAGAGAAAAATTCCAAACTTTCCCCTGAAAGTCCATGCCTCCACCATTGACTTTTCAACATGAACACGTGTCCCTTTCTAATTGACTGTGGGCTCCAACTCGGAATTTATCCTTTCGTATGGGTGGGGCTGCGGGTCATCTTAGAACTTTTCGCCCTTTTGCCATAATGCCTTGGAGAAAAAAATGGATCCATCACCCTGAACTTCCGCCAAAACTGCTCTAGCCAATTAGGGACCAGTGGGGATGCAGGGCAAATCTGACATTTTTCCAAAATCACCAAAAGTGATAAGTTTAAAAAGGAACCCGTCCAGCCGCATCCAATGGGAAAAAACCGTGTAGCTTTACCTTTTTGAGAAAGAGTTTGATGGGGAAAAGAACGTAGGAAGTTACAGGAAATGGTAAAATGCCATTTTTGCTCTTGATGAAGAATTTATTTCTCTGTAAAAAGGTTAAAAATGAAAGATGCAAGGTCCCACGCATTCCAAACACATAAAAGAAGAACTAGAATCATTTCCCATCCATTGAAAATAGGAAAAACATTTTAATGGTAGCAGACTGAGGAAATTTTGATTAAAAATGTCGTGGAAAATAGAAACGAGCATCTGAGGAGTTTAAAACATGAATTTCTTCTATGGCAATGCTCCAAATTTCACAAAATTAGATTCGAAAGGGTGGGGAAAATTGAGAGGACAACAATGTGTAAGGGAAATTTATTTCAAATGTAAGAAATTTGGTGTTAGTTTCAAAGGATAGAGTTTGCTACATGGAAAGATCTTATTTGGTGGATAATTTAACTTGTTTTATTTGTATTTTGAGTTTCAAGTTATTTTGGGTGTTTTCATTTTTGGAATTAGGAGTGGGGAGTGAAATCGAGGGTTATGTATTTTGGAATTTGGTGAATGATTATATAATTTGGATTATGCATTTAAGATATAGTTGGGAAACCTTGAGTTGGAATTGATTTGGGAAGATTTATTTGAGTTCTTGGTTTTATTTGGAGCTTGCTATCTTGAGTCTTGGATAAGTGGAAGGAAGGAGGTATGCCCCAAAACTTTGTTTTGTATTTCTTTAACATTAATAGAATACCCCCCTCTCCTTGATCGTAATCACTTAAATTTTTTATTAAATTGAAATGGGTACCCAAAATTTAATTTTGTTTATTCAATTTTGATTATTTCACTATTACACACAATGCTAAACATGTCAAAATTGGAGTCGATTTAGCATTAATTTATATATTTTTTAGTTTTTCGAAGGAAAATTTGACATGATGTTAGTGCCACAAATGTGGTGAAAATGTGATGCAAAGTTGTGTCATGTTTGTGCTATATTTACATTGAATTAATTTTAACTGTGCGACCCCACATTACCTATTTAATCCAAAATGGATGTCATTTTCACTACAACCATAATTTTCACTCCTGAGAAGAAGAAGAAGGAAAAGGAGATAAAATACCTAGTAATTTTTGTTTCATAGAAGGAAAGGTTTTATTTTTCATTTTTTGTAAATAAGTGATATCAAGTTCAAGTCAGATTTGATTTTATTTCAATGTCTATAAAAAAATTAACAAAAAATGTATTCCATGGGACCACATATCCATGAGTCATTTTGTCAATAAAATAAATTAAAGAAATTTATTCCATGAAACCACATATTCTGTATTCAGTTTTTCAAACAATTCATGCTATGTATGCTTACAAATATTTTATACATATCTACATGAGCATTAATAACTATAACATTCAACAAGAAAATAATCTCCATTATATTTTGATAGATGTCCATAACCTAAACTCAAACTCCCATTTTTCACATGGCATTCAAGTATTCCTAAAAGGTTGAGGAATTATAGGCATGCAAAAGGCCAATAGTCATTTTTCTTGACAACCCCAAAAAAACTTGTCTCCCCTTTGAGGAATTTGGCCAATATTACAAAATTTTCCCTTTGTGATTTTCAACTTGTGAATGGTCATGTGTGAGTTCTATGTGATTTTAGGTGTCCTGTGTGTAGTCAAAAGAAATTTCTCGAAATATACCTTACACTAGTATACTCAGAGTCAAATTATGGGAGCATTGGATGTGTTCAGGGAACAAAAAGCTTTCTAGCACTAGGGTGTTCGTATACAAAGGATTGTAGGAACTCTGAATAGATTCAAAATATCTACAAGTAGTCAAATGAAATATCATGGAACTACCTAAATAATACAATCATTGGTTTTTATCTTAGTCATCTCAATCTTCCTTGATAGCCAAAATCTTGTTGCTGCCTCCTTATGGTCATTTTGGCCATTTATAGGTTTTGGCCTAAAACTAAAATATAGGTATTTCTATCTCTTTATAATAATGGTAATGATTTTTTAGTTTTTTTCCATTTAAAATAATATATTATACCCCTACGTGATCCCCTTTTTTGCTCTGGGACGGTGGAAGTTGCTCCTCAACTCTGTATCTACACTTAAATGATGATGTCATCAAGTATGTTTAGACTTGGGAACACTTTAGATCTTGGGAAGACTTTATACCTCTCCCATGATTTTTTCATCTCTTCCTTTACATATGCACCTCTCATAGTGTGCCAAATCTTGATTGGCCAAGGTGAAAGGTTAAAAAGTCAAGCAAATTTCACATCACCTTGTTTTATCCCTCCACCTTCTTGTTTTGTCTTTTGTGACCTTTTGGGGTCCCATCATGATTCATTATGATTGGTGTGCATTTTTGATCTGATCTATGTACTTAAAAGTGTGCCTAACATTGTATTGAGGTACACTTCCACCTAGACAAGTGAAAAAGGACACTTTCATCAAGGTAAATGTAAAGTACACTTTCTCCTTCGCATTTACATTGGCCAAAGTCCAATCACTTCCTCCATGAGTTTAAATATTTATTTTCCTTCCTAAAAAGTGTTAAGTAGGAAATATAAAGGTGAGAAGAGTGCTAGTGTGAAAGGGGATATTTTTTTTCTACTCTATGGATGAAAACCAACAAATGCCATAACTATATGCAAATTAATTTTGCTCTTTCTCAGAGTTCCCTTATGTCAAAATATCTTGAAAATTGCTTTAGTTATTCCTCTCAAAATTACTTTAAGATGACCCTAACCTTGTGTGTAGCCATGAATTGATTTTTTTTAATCCACAAAAGAAGCTTTTCAGCTGGAAAAGTCATTTTTTACCCCAGTTAGCTACAAAATCATTTTTCTCATTCCAAGAGACTCCATAAACCAAATTACTTGAAATTTTGACCACATGTTCTCCTTAAAAATGAGTTTCATTTGATTCATATATACATTTCTGATGTGAATTATTCTATTTGTTATGATCATATTTGTGTTGCAGCTAAAACTCCTTTAAAATACCTTGGAAGCACTCAAAAATATGAAAAACCTCATTTTCTCCCTCTCTTAATTACTTGTTTATCTCCCAAACATTCCAATGAAAAAATATCCAATAGTTACATTTAATTATTATAGTTACAATCCCATTTCAATTTTGATCTCAAAATATATAGATGTGGGAGATAGTAATGTGGATAACATGGATTTTGAAGACTTGAGAAGAAGGATTGAGGAAGGAACTCAAAGTATAATGGTTGACAAGATTTATCATAGTGGTATTTACCAAGCAAAAATATTCCCATTGTCTCTTCAAGACACCAAATTAATTCATACTTGTGCCCACAATTACGAATCATTTAGTTAGATAATTACTACAGATAATGGGTTTATTGTGGCTATATTGTCTTCAAAAGAGATCTATCGATGCCTTATTATTCCTAGAAAATGTAATAATTCTAAACAAAGAAGATGCCTTACTTTAATGGGAAGTAACATAATCATGCTCACAAGGATTGACTATTGCAAACTGGATGAAGAGTTCTTAGAAATTCATTTGTCTCCCCAAAATATTCTCCCACTTTGATTTCATAGAGAACATCTCAAATTACATCGTCATGCTAAACCGATTAATGTGAGAAGCATCTATAAAGGAATTATATCCATGGATGGATAAATTCATAATGATAGCTACAAAGGGTACTCATAAGATGGATTAGAATCAAATTATAATTGACAACTTACACTCTCAACTGATCAACTTGGAGAGGACTAAGAAGTTTTCCATTTCTTATCCAGTATATGCTATCGAAGCCTTGTAAAGTTGACTAGGGATATATATATATATATATATATATATGTATGTGTGTGTGTGTGTGTGTGTGTGTGTGTGTATCGATATAAATATTACCACAAGTGCTCCAATGAATTTGGTTTATCTACAACCTACTCTTTATGAGAAAAAATGGCACTACACCAAGGTAAATGATATTTTTTCCATATTTATCATCAAGAGATTGGAAGGTAATGTCAATGAAAGATTATCAAGGTATGACTGTGAATTGATTAAGAAGTATCCAGGAGCTAATTCATTTAATTAAAAATATTTCGATATATCCATGTTGGTGGAATTTATGGTGCTCCTATAAGACTCTTGCAATAACCAAGTGACAAGATAATTCTCATTGAGTTGTGTCGAAAAATATCCAAAGTTCATCTCAAGCGTAAAGAGAAAAATATTGAGAGAGTGGTTTTTATGATTTATATGGGCATATACTCATGTAAAAATTCAATGGATACACATAATACCGAGTCATCCTTGATTCCATTCAACTTACATACCTACTTCTCATGATAGTTATTTGAAAAAACAATATCTGGGGTTTGAACACAAAAGGCTTGGTGCTTCTCATGAACCTACGATGAGATATTACTGGGAAAATTATGTTAATGAAATGGAAGTTCATAAATTTATGAGGATGATAGTTCAATAGATGGAAGACTGTTGATTAGAGAGGGTCATTGAGGGACTAACTGATGATTGTAGTGACCCATATGAGGTGGATTATATGGAATCCATATGACATTCTACTCTACGATTAATGAATTGGTCACTAGTAAAGATTACAAATGTTTTAATTAAAACAAAAGCTAGTTACATTCACTATTTTGAAGGTCATTGTGCACTTCATGTTCTAATTGGAAATAAAAAAGGTAAGGAACTAAAGTGTATGTCAAGGTTTCAAAGGTCCCCAGAGATGAAGGCACTTCTTAGAAGGTACAATTTCCCTAACAAGTTTTACTCTCAGTATCTCAGTCTGGGTATCCTTACTGGAAGTTTCCAATGGGAAAGATGGAAGATCTCACCCTTGAGCTTGGAGAATTCATTACATCACTAGCTATAATCCAACACAGGTCTCTTAAGTCTTTAGTACATTCCCATCTTATGTCTCTTACACTTTTTGTGAAATCTCACATGGACATTGTTTTTAAATTTTGAACCTTATCCCATTCTCAGTTAGGATATGGTCCCTCTTTCACTCATAGTAAGCCTTGTAAATTTTTCTTCACTTTCTTCCACAGGGTATGTTTTCAATTGGATTAATAATATCATAAGTGATTGGAAATAGAATGTTTCCAAGGATAAGAATTTAGTGAACCAAATATCTCCTGATCTTTAACACTCTAAACTTACTCCTCTGAAGGATAAAGTTACTTCTTGATTAATGTTAGATGTTTCCAAATATCAATTCATTGAGATTTCTCATCCAAGGGTTGAAAAGGATGAAACTAAAACACAAAAACTTGATTATGATATGACTAAGTTTCCTTTTAGAGAATCAAGGCATGAGGGGGGCATTCATAATTTTCAAGAAACTGTTGCTAGGTTAGTTGTTTGAATTGAGAAAGGAAAATAAACTCAATAAAAATTAGGGGAACATATGTTTGATTTGACATCATATGTCTAGAACTTTAAGGACCTTGAGGATCCTCCTATCACTCACTTTAAGATAGTAACTTTCCTGAGTAGGTTTGATCCACATGTAGTACAAGAGGCCCAATATTTTGGAAAATTGGGAAGGGAAAAATAAAATGGATTAATTACATTATACATAAGGGATGTGAGCTTCTCCTAGAAATTAGTAAGATATACGAGGTTTACAACATGTCAAAGAAGAAGGTGAAATATTTTCTCACCAGAGTCAAAGATGAAATTGATCATTGTAAGGATCTCGTACTAGTTAGCTAGGAAATGAGTCTTAGTGATTCCATTTTGTTGCTAAGCAAAAAGGCGTTTATGAGTCTAGAAGATAAATATTCTTGGAAAGGTCTCTAAATAATTGATTAGAGGATGCAAGAACTCTGTGAGGCCTTATAGGATTCCCCAATTCATATCAACAAAGGCTAGGAAATCAAGGGAGAAATTGATTCTAAATTGAACAATAAGAGGTATCCATCATTGCATCCTGGTCAAACAACATTAGAAGAACTCCATGAACACTTTTGGATTATTTTCAAAGGAGATTTTATAGATCTATGGACCTATGGTATCCAACCCATGGAAATCATTTCTTAGGTATGAAGCACCATTTATGATGCAACTTAGTTAACTCCAAAATGTCTAGATCATTGCAGATTAATACAAGCTGCAACTAATCATTAGTTGGACATTTTTATGAACACCATAATTTTACGTAGGAAATATATTATGAATGCAGTGTCAAGATTCAATTCAAAAGTGAGAGGCCATAAGGTTCCTCCAATGTAGTGTATTTAAGGGTATTCATCTTCCAAATATCCATCTATAGGATAACTTCTTCCGTTCCCTTCTTGCTTCTCCCCACCTTCTATTTCTTCATGAAGAACTCAATATTTTGTAAAAATGTGACTTTGGTTGCTTGGAAATTTCTATTTCATCGTTTGGGGTATAATTTTTTCAATTTTGTCCTATTCACTTAAGTGATTCCATACCCCTCCATTATAAAAGTAATTTTTTAGAAGAAGGAAAAATTTCTAAATTTAATCCAACATATGAAAGGTCACATGGGAATTTGAAAAGACTTATAAGAGGGCTCTATATTGGAATGAATTACTCATTCCAAAGGATCAGTTATTTCTCTCCCTAGCAAATTTTATTATTCTATTTATTCATAATATTTTGCTCCATTCTTTCGCTTGACACTTAGTGGAGAATATTGCAAGTTTTGTAAGGAAACAAGGGCTTTGTACCTATTGAAATGAAATGAGAATCACTAGTTAAACTTTATGTTGATTTGTGTTATTTTTTCATGAACCTTATGTGATTATGTATGCTTTCTTGTTTCTTCTAATTGAAATAGAAAGTTGTTGTGAGTTATTGGTTAATGAACTATGTACTTCTCTCATTGGCATAACTCCCCTCTTACTTTTCCTATATTTCTCTCCCTCCTACTTGTAATCTCTCCACTCTCTAATCTATCGTTGAAGTTACAAAAAAGGTGGTCCTATACATTCCTTAGTCTTTGACGAACCTTAGGGTTAGAATTAATTTATATAATTTCTAATTTTCAATAAATGAGAGCTGACCCATTCAGTAGCAGAGGGACCTAGTCTTGCGAATGTTTAAGAAACCCTTATTTTTTCCCCAACACAATATTTCACTAATAGGACTTTAGATTTACACCTACGAAATGCATTTTCTTGAATTTTTTAAAGGCCTTTTTTAGTGAAACCATTTTGTGCATATCTTCTATTTATTGTAGTCTATAAGACCACATTTCATAGACATTTTTGTGAATATTTCATGTCTATAAAAATGATAATTTGATCATGATTTGATGTATGCACTTGTGCATATCCTTCATTGATTGTAGTGCATGATATCACATCTCATCATTCCAAATTTTATTAAATAGTTTAAGTGTATTGTTTGTGATTATACCATTTTCATATATATATATATATATATATATCTACTAGATCACATATAACTACATTAAACAAGAAATATCTTTCCATCAAGGTTTGATGAATATCTATGTCTCGATCATAATTTGAATGAGGGTTATAACTACTTGAATGAAATTATGTTATAATTGAGCATTATGCCTATGTACATGCTTGTTTTGATGTGCTGGGTATCTTGAGGAAACTCTAGAATTTATCATCAAAATGCCAATTATACATGTGGTGGTTATATGAATGTGTTTTCTTGGTCTCTGAGAGACGGGATTAATCTCAACCTATTGCCCTTATCTCATAATAAAACACCATTATTAAATATATTATAAAACTATCATGTCAAAATGAATTTACAAATGAACTATTACATTAACTATGATTATTAACACACACATGATATCAATATATGGGATGTAATGGAATTGTAGCTGTAAATGAAATAATACTTTGTTTTTCTATGTTTTTCTTCCAAAAACATTTTTCCATCAAAGATTACAAAACCCAACCCAACCATTTTTAGTTACATTGTTCATAAGATCATTGGAATGAAATCCGGTCAATTATTAAAACATCATTGCAAAATTTAAAATGAATTTAAAACCTAAGAGGCCCAATTGTACCAAATTTAATAATCAAATTACTTATCCAGTCGATTATCTCTAAATATACATTTGACAAGCTGTAACTTAGAAATTTTATTAATCTATTATTATCAATTTTTTTATCTTTAAAAAAAAACTATAACAAATAACATTTGACAAAATTTCACTTTCCAATATTCTCTTATGGATGTCTATACCAAATTCTAAATATTCCATTTAGGTATAGGGTTGGAGTATGGTGAAAGTTTTGCGGAGTCTTGTTTTAAATATCCTAAATGTTATTTTATAAGAGTTAAAAAGGTATTTGAAGACACTCATTTGTGTATACCCTACAATCATTGTAGTCCATGAGACCTGTTGGTGAGAAAATTTGTCGGGTGGATAAATCAGTTGTCTCCACCAATGTTCACATGGCTATGCCCCTCTACATTGAATGGTAAAACTACCATTATTGAAAGTAAAATAATATTGATCCTATCTAAATGTCGTGGGTGGAAAAATTGGCTGGGGATCACACAGGGACACTTCACTAAACCTGTGGAAAAGTGCTTATATGGGGGTACAAGGGAGGAAATTACAATGATAAAGGTAAAGAGGGGGAAATTATGGAAGGAAGATTACTGCCATGAGTAGATTTTAGAGCTCACACCCAGTAAACGGAGTAGTTCAACCTTTAATATAGAGGAAAGCACAATGAAGCTAGCGGGACCAATTAATTAAGACACCAAGTTTTTAAATTCATTTATCGAGGACACCAAGTTCCTCTTCAATTCCATAAAGGATCAAATATGCTTGAAAATTGCATGAAAGAGAGAAATAGAGGAAAAAAAAGAAAGGGAAAGAAGAGAAGTGTATCTTTTATTCCATGTGTAGTGATGGATACAAAGCTTCAACCAAGCTATCACAATGCTACATAGTAAGAGTTCTTCCAAAATCTAGAATCCTTTTGGAATGGAGAGACCATACCAATTTATAGCAATATGAATTGTCCTTTCACCTCCACCACATGACTCTTCATTTCCATATTCCACTCATGACCTTTAATTTTCCATGAATTAAGTATTTCTCTTATAATTTTGACAAAATACTTTTTACAAATTAAAAAAAGGTCACTTAAGTGAATAGGATGAAATACAATGATGAGACACAACAAAGAATTATAATGGAGAGAGAAAGAAGAGAGGGAAAGAGAAGAAGAGGGAAAATATGGAGGGATAACAATCCTTGTGATGAATTGCTTTGAATGCTTTGATGAAGTTATGAACTTTTGAGTGAATATTTCTGCTACTAGTGATCTTCTACATTGATGAAGATTGCTCCATCAAATGACTTTGAATCATTTTCCCCATCTAGTGATGGCCACAAAATATATGATGCATATACATCCTGGACCATAAAATGAGTGTCTAGAAACACTATTATGAGGTTTACTGCTGCAAGTGCGAGATGAACACATACGATTCCCACAAAGACCATCCTCGAAACTTGGTTGATGAACTCCTTAATGCATTGAAATCACTCTGATTAAATCTCTTTGAATCACCCAACTCATTAAGTGATGAATATGAATTCACATGATGTGCCTTGCAATGCCCCATTTTGTAGTATGAGATGATCGTTCCAAACCATGAAAACTTTCCATCTATTCATGATTGATTACACTTGAGAAACTAGACCAACCTGTGCACTTTGAAATTCATGTTTCCTTGGCACTTACTATGTTTGGATGAGACAACTTACTATCTTTAGTAAGTGTCATATTTTTCACTTTTGGATCCCAAATGGTGATATCAACTTGAATGATTATCCCTCAATGCCCCATTGTGTCAAACTTTCCCTTTGAGAACAACTTGCTATTTTTAGTAAGTACACATGGAGAAACTTACTATTTTTAGTAAGTGTTGTAGTTAGCTTTTACAAACCTCAACTAGATATGGTAGCTTGAACTATTTCTTCTTTCTGTGTTCCTCTCACCTTTTGGACCAACTGGTTATTTATAATAGGGGCTTGTGGAACCACTTACCATTTTTAGTAAGTGTTGATTGCGGGCTGAGATGACCTTTTCGATAACTTTTTCTATGATACTCCCTCTATGTTCACTACCTTATTCGTATCCTAGGTTTACCAAAATTAATAGTCTCATATGTAGGAAGGCTTTCTATTTTTATTAAGTGCACTATGGGTGTCAGATTGCAATAAAAAATGGTCTTGAGATTTTGGTCAGGGATAATTTTAGTGGTGAATATTTGTAATATGGCGAATATTCCATTTTTTTAAAAATTGAAGGTGAATTTTCTAGCGCGGGTCAGTGACCTGTTCGCCTAAAAATTATAGTTTAATTTTTTTAGGGGTCGGCTTCACCTACCCTTGAAACTATCCCCTATATAATCCTATATTATTCACCAGGTAGAACACTATTAGCTCACTCATACCACCTGGGGGCATATGTATTATCAAGTACAGTAAACACATGACAAGAGGGCGGAGGCTGCAGATGCGTAAAAAAGAGTTTGTTAATGCATGACAGGGAGAGTTTGTTGACGTGTGATAGGAGTGTGGAGGAAGTAGACACGTGGTAGAGAGTTTTTTGATGCACGACATGGAGATTCTTTTTTTCACGACTAGATGGCAGAGGCTGCAGACGCACGACAGAGATTTTTTGATGCATGTCAACAAACCTCATTGACGCGTGTCAACAACCTTGTTGACGTGTGTCGATGAGGTTTGTTAACACGCGTCAACCACCTTGTTGACGCGTGTTAGCAAATCTCTATCACGCGTTTGCAGCCTTCTGTCCCACCACTTAAAAATTAGGTGAAATTTTTTTTGTCAGACCCCCAAAAAATTCACCTTCCCTTGAAACCAGTTCCGAGGATATTCACCAGGTATTTTCCACCTCTGATTTCTAAGAGGTCTCTTAAAATGAACCCTGATTCTAGTTTTTATTCTAGGGTTCCATAAACTGAATTTTGAGAAATTCCTTCATTTGAACAAGTTAGAAAATGATATTTTCATTGGTGGTGGTAGAAAACTAACAAAAAACAACCCTCCATATCCCTAAAAAATAGGGACTTAATGACACAAAAACTAGTTTACGCGAAACGAGGTTTTTCAATGATCATTCCCTCCAATTTTTACGTGATTTTGCCCATTGGAACCTCGAGAATTAAAGAGGTAGCTCATTGCCTTTTTCATTGATATTATTCATCTGACAGGGAAAACTGCTGATGAAATATTAGTCCTCCATATTCATAAAAAATAGGGACTTCATAGTGCAAAAATAGTTCACGCAAAACTAGATTTTTCAACGATCATTCCCTCCAATTTTTGTGCGATTTCACCCACTGGAACCCTAAGAAGTGGAGAGGTAGCTTGCTAATTTTTCCCACCACTGTGCCATGATAGCCATTAATGGAGATTAAAATTTTCAGGTCTAGTTTTTGTCTTTGTTCACGATGAAATCAACTCCATTGCTATAGTTTTTTACTTCTTGTCTCACTGGTGAAATTTCTCTTCCATTCGGTTGCCAGTTTGATGAGAAATTGAACTTTCTTCTTCGTGGAGATAGAAGTGAAATTTATTTTATGTGAGAATTCCTTACTATGAATGGGATATTTGAAGGTGATTTTTTAATGGAATGCAAGAGTGAATAACTTAGCAATAGACACTTCTTCATTTCATGCACCGACTTGCAAAATATGTTCGAATCTTCGTCTCATGGAAATGGAGGTTTATGAAGAATTCCTTCACTCTTCTTCATCTTTTCTTCTCAGTTTGATGAAATATTCTTCCAAGACCTACGTATCACCATGGGGTAGAGTATTTCATTACTATGGTGAAGGTGGTTTGAGATACAACAATGGTGGAGTGGTGGTGAGAAGTTGCAGAGAAAGTTACAAAGCAAGCTATGCACAAAGGAGTTAAATGTTAGAAGTTAGAACCAGGAGGGATTTTTAAAATTTGAAATTTTTCAAAGGCATGGAGAGAGGTGTATTTTCATATCCTTGATGAAATTAATATCAAATGGATGTGAGGGACATCAATTTTCATAGCACGCCTCGGCTTGACATGTGGTAGAGATCCAACAACAAGGGATTAAATCTAAAAAACAACTTTAAAGCACTGGAAGGGCTGAGAAGTGGTCGCATGAGGAACCTCGAGGAATCATGAGGGCTGGGAAATTTTTTTCATCTGCTATATCCCTCAACTAAACGGGACATGAGGGACATAAGTTTATAGGGCGTGCCAGGTGGTGACATGTGGCAGCGATCCAATGGTGAAGGCTTTGAGCTCTTGCAAGCACATGGGGGCTGAACTAACAATCTTGGAGGTTGCATGAGGGTCTATAGGGATTATAGGGGATATATGAATTTTATTGAGCTTGATGTCCCTAACCTTGAGGGACGTAAGGGACACAATTTTTCCAGGATCTTGGAGCTAACACGCATTCTCATCAAAATTTGACTAACTCCCGAATTCGTTGTAAGAGGGCAACTTGAAACAGTGACAACTTGAGCTCCCAGTGGAATTTTTTGATGAAATTTTATATGATATTGACTTTTAATGCCTTATGAATCCAATGTTGGGGTTATTAGGTATTTCTTCCTCCATTTGATTCTTGAAAAATTGGATTTTTGATTTGGTACTCCACCTATGCATGAGAAAAACCTAGTGCAAAACCATTGCAAAAAAGTGTTGTGAAAAAGATAATTTCACCATATTGTAGGGATTGGAATTAATTTTTTGAACATTTTTTTCTTTTCTCCTAACTTCATCTAGAGCTCCTAGAATCGCCTTCAGAAGCTCAACAACTGTTTTGGCCTGTGCACTGCCTAGGCATGTGAACCCTGATTTTAGTGAAAATGTCCCAAATTATCCAGATCCTTCGTGAATATTCCTAAATCAACTCCATTATGTTCCTAAGCCTTTGATTCACCTCCATGTCTAGTTTGGATTTTTTGTTCCGCTCCATGGGGTTACTCCAGTCCTAGGAAGGTCAGTGATAACACTTACCACAACTACCTGAAGTTTGCATTTTCTAATGAACTCCTAAAATCACCTAGGGATTTTGAATTGAATTTCCTAAATCACTTAGGGGAATGAATTAACACCAATTATGAGGTTACTAGACTGAATGGGTAGACCCGGGGTGCCTTGTAATGATAAAACATGAAAATTTTGGTACAGGGGCATCTTTGTCATGCTTAGAAATTGTCAATTTCTCTATTGCGCATTTGCACGACGACAAGACCGAATATGTTTCAGGAAAATTTTCAAGCAATTCACATGCCTTATGTATGCTTCCAAATTTTTTATACATTTGTACAAGGTAAATTTTACCTACAAAAACAAAAACTAGAATCCCATTATGCTATGATGAATGTATATATGGTGTTCTAAATTTCCTATTATGAAACATGATTTAAGGCTCGTGAAAAATGTCATTGGGTAAATTTTATGCTGCTAATTACATTTGTTGGAAATATTTGTGTGAATATTTATAAATCATTTCACCACATTCCTTTCAGTCATTTTTTCCAGAACTTCACGTGCCTTGTTAATGCTACCACATTTTTGATACATATCTTCTAGCGAAAAGGCAAGTACACATTTGATAATAGTCTCTTCATGATGAAGTCCATACCTTATTTGAATAGAGAACTTGATGGAACTTCGAAAAAATTTCATATTTATGTCAAAATTATGAAATATAGAAAATTGAAGACAAATAAGAGAAATTAGGAAAAATATAAAAAATTAAAGAAAATATGCATACCATAATTTTTTGGCAAGTTTTTGTAAAATAATGATATTATTGTATTTTTCTTATTATTATTTGGTTTTAGCTAATATTTGAAAAATAATGAAATGATTATTACTATTGAAAATATGTGAGCCTCTTAAATTTTAAATTTTTGTTCACCATAACTATAATCATATACACACTCATATTTAGATATTATGGAGATTGAAAGCAATTATAAAGACAACATGGATTTGATAGAGGAAAATTTGGAAAATGTGTTGAAGAGGAAGAGGTTGAACACCGTTTCATTAGTGCATGGAGAAACAACAACTTTTCAATGATCATGGTTAATTAACATGCAACAAGGGGGGAAATAATATTACACCTATTGAGGAAGAGTCCAAAGATGATTTAAAACTTTTTCCTAATATGTTGAATAAATATAATATGTTTTTCCCAATTGGTGACATGATGGGGCTTGGCCAATGAATAAACCAGTTCCATCACCTTATGAAGAATTTACATTTTGGAATCTAGTTATATAATAAAGTTGTCTTTTATTCCCAATACAGGTTTTGGATTATTCACTTTGACATCGATTCATTTTGGGTTTACCACTCAACATTTAGTTAGTATATCTATATTACCTATTTATGGTCCAATGTATTGGTTTGTAGATTGGAATCATGTAACAAACTACAAAGTTAGTTTATTAAGATATGATATGTGTTGTAATGTAAAGTCAATGGAAGATCAAGTTTATATAGCCTTGGATAAAACTTTTCATATGCATGATCATATGTACAATAATGGATGCCCTTGTGCATTTGAAAATATTGTTGGTTTTTGCAATAATATTTACAAGTGTTCATGTTTAGCATCTCTTGATTGTTAATTTATATAGTGTAATAATGAAAAAGAAGATGAAATGAAATGGCCAATTTTACCTCTGTATGTCATGGTGGAAGCAATAAAAAATATCAAAGATGGTGAGAAGCTTATGATTAACTATAGATTTACAGAAAAAGCAATACCAACAATATTGTGGGAAAAAATGTTGACAATGATGATGGATGTATACATGTATGTATGCATGTATTTACTTATGTATGCATGTATTTATTTATATATGTATGTATAAATGTATGTATGCATGCATGCGTGTGTGTGTGTGTGTGGTATTTTGAAACCCATTTTTTGACACATTTGATTTTCTTGTTGTGTTTTGAAAAAAAACTAATGCTATGTTTTTTATGTTGTGCAAAATGTTTTTTCTTTTGTAGTATATGATTTTAAAAAAAATTCAAGAATGTGATGATATTTTGTCTAATTATTTTTATATAATTTTGATGAAGAGGATTTTTCTTAGAAAACTGAAAAAAATTGTGTTGTGGGACATCAATATCTTTACATTCTGATGAGGATCCTCATTTATCCCCTACACAATCTTCAAAATCACCTGCACCATCACCACATTTTGCACTACAAAAATATCATAAAAGATCCAATAGAAAAACATATGAAAATGGTCAACCTTTTGCCCCCAGTCCTTTGATACATTTTTTTGTAGGTGTTCATATGTACCTTCTACATTGCCTATATATTGCAAATCATTTACCACAATGTACCCATAGAATAGAAAAATCATGGTATGAGTTTTGCAAAGAAATTAGGGAATAGATACCACCACCTCTATGATGTAGATGCACATGATACAATCAACCTTGAATTCAATCAAGAAAGAGACACAACAATTATTTATTCTTTTGATATGCCCTTGAGGAACAATTTTTCCTAAAATACTCCAATCTTGCATAAACTAAAAACTATGAATTAAAGATCTTAATCAAACTTAATCCATAATTAGAAAATTCATTCATAAGCTAATACCCTCTTAATGGTAATTCCCAATACAAATTATAACCCTCTTAGCTTAACTCATTACCTGACCCATCTTTGGTTTTCTATCTCTCTTCACTCAAGAAGGCTATCTTGGATTTGTTTTAACCTCTTAAAACCTTCCTGATTCCTTATAGACATGTTTCAATACTCAAAACATATGTTATACCACCATTCATCAGATCAAATTACTTCAAGACTCCATAATTCAAAACTAGGCGCATTCTAGTCTTTTGGGGTTTGAGATAATGTGTTTGGTTCAAATAAGGTTAAAGTGGATTAGGAATATTCCCAATACAATATTAGTATCTTTAATTATTTTAGACCTCCCCCAATGTGCATACAAAAAATTGGAAATCAAAACCCAGAGTTGTTCTCTCCACATAAAAATTCCTCCTTATATTAGAAAAGCTTTAACTAGCACTAGAAACACATACTGTCATCCATATGTCCATTTTTGGAAAGATTTAATGCAAAAGAGGGGTATTTTCAAGCACCATTGAATGTATTTTAGGTGTGCATGAAATTTCATTGGATAACTCCATGTTTAAGGACTACTTCCTTTGGAATATACCTCACTTCCTTAGGTTTATACTGTGACAATCTACTGTCATCTACAACTAAAATTTTCACCACTAAAATTCCTAAATTCATTTTGAAAGTCTTCCAGGACCCTTTTCTCATGATATCTACTAAGTTCTAGGTTAAAATAATAAGTTTTAGGGTTCTAAATTTCAAACCCTAGTTGATACTGGGTATCTAGCCCGAGAGGACACAATTATGCATAACTTTCTTATCATTGTTCTTTTAAACTTCAAACTTGACATGTATGATGATAGACTACATACCCTCATTTTTACTTTACCAGTAACTCATGAAAGTGAATGGAATACCTGTAATTAGATGAAAATTTATCTCATAGAATGTAAAAATATAGGGGATTCAATCCCTCTCACCATATTAGAAGAGTTCACTTATTTATTTCCAAGAACAATGGGTTAAAACATTAAGAAAAACATATATTCCACTCTCCAATACACTTGTTTGCTTCACATGTGCATCCCATTCTCTAGAAACTCAAGTTTTCTTCAACTCTTACTTTTCCTCAAACTAATAGGATTTTGAGTTTTAAAACCCTCCTTGCTCATATTTTCCAATAGATATATTTACCAACACTTGGTATCTCTCTAAAGATCAGTTTAGATGAATGAATTCCTACACAAATTATTGAATCAATCTTAAATTCTATAATGAGCCTTTTCCAGAATTTTCATGATATACCTTTCTCCTCTGACATGCACACTCTCCAAATACACAGTCTAAGATATTAACAAATATGAAACAAATAAGGAAAAGATAAACTCTTCTTATCACTGTGGTCAATGCAATCTCACTCATGCAACATAAGGATGCTCAAGAACAAGAATTATACCCCATAACAAAATACAATTTTGTACTTTTTAATTTCTTGCTCAGGTTTGATGAAAACACAGTCACAGTTCTTTCTCATAGCTTACAAATTTACAATGAAAACAATGAATGCTCGATTCCAACCTTGGAGATGACATCATAGACAAAATTATAGCAAAATGAGGGCTCAACCAACTAGTTATTAAGGAACATACTTAGAATTCCAAATGAAAACATTGTTATACAATCATACAAAGTCTTAGGTATAAACTTAGATGTTAGAACAAAACAAGACATTCTAGGTATTTGTTAATGGATTCATAGTTTCTTGATCATACCAACAAGAAATAACCAGAAAATAGAGAAAATAAAATACAGTATATGTAGTGTTGTCCATTAAGAAGCATGTTCTCTATACAAAATTGTCTATATTCTCAGGCTTCCTTCTTCCTCTAGAAAATTACCTTCCTTCCTTCATTCTCCCCGCTTTAGAGAGAAAATCCCCCTTGTATTAGAATTATCTTCTTTTTTATTCATTCTCTCTCATGTTTCTAACCCTAACTAACTCTCTTTTTCAGACTCATATGCCCTCTCTTAGCTATATTAGCTATATTACTTCATTTTTGCATATTTCATAATTCTCATTAACTCCTAATGACTCAACTAAACCCATTCAAGACCTTACAACCTCTAACAAATCCTTAACACTTGTAGCGACACCTATTGAAGGCTTAACTACCCACTACTAAGCTTAGCATCCACCTTTACGAGTTTGAAATTTGAATTACAGGTTTTGGAGGGAAAGTTCCTTTTTTTTTGAAATTAAGACCTCTAGACCACCTGAACTAACTCTCTCTTGACTCCACACACCTAATTTGACCTCCTTAACTTCATGACCATGAAAATATGCTTTCAATGAAGGTGTATATTGATGCTCCTCAACACTCCACCTCAACAAAATTAATGTCCTTTTAATATTACTATATAAAATGAAGGATACCGGTGTTATATATTCACCATGTTATTTGTTACCCATGGGTTGCAACATGTCAATGCTATTATTTTCATGACTATAAAATATTTATATGTCCATTTGTTTTCTAGTTTAAATATAGTATGTTGTGTTTTATTTAACAAGTTAAGTAGTTTCCATAATATCATGATGGTTGTATTGATTGTGGTATCCTTATTAGAATGTTTATTTTTCTTAAAAATTCATGTAAAAGTACACTTTGCATGATTATAAGGGTCCTAAAAATTCATTATGGTGACTGTTTTGACTATCCTTCACTATTAATTCATTATGTAAAGTGTGTGTAAATAAGGTGTTGAGATTGGTTTAATCTTCGAGGGATATCATTTTATTGTGTGTGTGTGTGTGTGTGTGTGTGTGTGTGTGTGTGTGTGTGTGTGTGTGTGTGTGTGTGTGTGTGTGTGTGTATAATTTGTGTTATTGAGTTGATATATACTTGGATGAGAATTGAACATTTGGGTACAAGTACCTTGTTTTACTCTCATTACGCATGGATAAACATGTGATTGTATTTTTTCAAATATTGTGATATCTATATGATTTTAATATCAAGTTAATTTGAATAAACTATTTTGGTCCCTAATAATATCTGACACTTTTCTAGTTCAAATTTGTAATAAACAATATGTTACACGTAGTCACTACCCTAGATTTATTTTTTTGGTAAGTTTGAGATGATGCAAAAAATACAAAATAAAGTTTAAACATAATTATAGACATTACTAACATTAAATAATGACTCGATATTTCAAAACAGAAAACATTATTTATGTGCCAAACACCATTCTATTTGTATGTTTCAGTCCAAACATATTGTTTTATAATATATTCTATTGCATAAAACCTTTAAAATTACACAATATAACCAATGTGCCCATAATGCTCATCATACCTTCAAATATCGATTTCAAAATTAGCTAAAATATTTTTTGATGGCCGTATTTTATACAAAATAAATGAACATTAAGCCCCCCAAGCCCCTCCATTCGATAAGAGATGCATTTTCAATTTTATTTTGAATATTAGAGAGTTAGGAAACACATTAAAGGGTCTAAGAAAATTAAAAAAATTGGCATTCATATGAGCAAATGCAGACTTAATTTCTTGAACTATTAAGAATTTGCCTTGGGGATTAAGTATAGGGGGAATAAATTCCCATTTCTAGGTGGATATTTTTGAGTTCAATCCATCTTATTATGGGTTGTATAACAATTCATCCCAATCTATATCCACGTTCCATATAAAAGAAATGAAAATTGAGCTCCCCAAATTCCACATAGGACTGGCTAGGGCACATTTCTACATATCTGAATTTTTAAAAATGACTAGGAAGACTATGTATATTCAATGATCAAATAATTTGTGAGAGGGATATGCAATTTAATTCATGCAAACAAAAAAATTAGTGAATTATAGTGTTAGCAAGTTGTCCTTCACTCTCTCTCTCTCTCTCTCTCTCACACACACACACACACACACACACACACTCACACACACACACACACACACACACACACACACACACACACACTTATTTTAACATTATTTATTAATGTTCATTTAAATCTACTCACAAATTTTAATGTTTGAGAATTAAAATTTTATTTATTTATTTTTAAATATCAGGGGTGGAAAAAAAGTGACATTAATTTTCTCCACATTTGTGCCACAATTTTGTCGCACCCACCCCTAACTTAAACACAAAGTGACATGCCAAAAGGATATCCCACTTTTTTCATTTCCTTTTAACAACAATGATGGGAAAAAATAAAGTGAAAATGGAGAGGAGAGGAGAAATATAGTGGAAAAAATCAAAGGATAATAAAAAGGGAAAGGAAATAGTAAAAATCAACAAAAAGGAAGAGGAGAAATGAACACATATAACATAGATGACAACAAATAAAATAAGAGACATGGAGCAAAACTAAAACCTTCAAGGAAATAAAAACCTCCACTGGAAGAAGAAGAGCATGTGACAAATGCCAAATTATAGATACGCATATTTTCATTTAAATTTAATTAATAATGTATGTGAACTCTAGGAAGTAAAATATAAATCTTAGGAGAAATTATGTAAACCCTAGGATATATTTGAAAAGAAATTACTTAAACCCTAAACAAATTCTAAAAAAACCCTAGGATAAATTAAGTAAACAATAAGTAATATTATGTAAATCCTATGGTAAATTGTGTAAACCCTAAGGTAAATTGTATAAACCATAGTGAATATTGAGTAAACCCTAAAGTAAATTGTGTATATCCTAAAAAATATTATGTAAATGCTAATAACCCTCTATATTTGAGATTATTATAGAAATGGGGAGTGTAATTCATGGATATTAGGACCTCCCTAATCCATTATTCAAGCTAAATACAATGAAATCACAAGAACATTACAAGGGAATCATCACATTGAATAATATTCAGTGATTTTTAATTCTATAACTCTTTATAGATACAAGCTTTGTCACAAGGTTATATCAATTTTATCAAAAAATTCAAAATTTGTAAAACTTTACTCTCATCAAACATGAACTTGAAATTTATCCATTGGTTTTTGCATGTGAAGTTTTGATAGGATTTTGCATTATTTTACAAATATGAATATGTTGAGCGGAAAAAATGTTGTTCTAAGGAGTAAACACACAAAGGATTCACACGCAGGAACAAGGCACATTTAAAGGCATGGACAGATATGGAAAAAAATATGCACTAGAACACTTTAGCTCAGGAATTAGCAATTTTTAGGGATAAGGGATATTTTTGGAATATAGCGCGTGGAGCACACATCAGGATAGATACTTGCGTGACACACAAATGGTATTTTGGGAATGAGCGGATGATAAGTGCCATGCATGGTTGTCATTAATAATAGGATTTCTTCTGCCAGTTAACTATTGGACATCTATTATTAGCGCATTTGCATGTGTGCATGCTATTGTAAAGGCACATGGCTATTATCAACATACAACCTATTTTCAGAAGTGCGTGGACTATGAAGGGAAATTCCCCACCTCTATAAGTATGTGTTGAACTGTGTAAGTTAGTGTGGTAGAGAGACTAAAGTATTGTAGAGTTATTATGCTGGATCTAATGCATGCATGACTTATGGATATACTTTATGATGTAAGAAAATTCTCTGTTTTAAAATGTTTAATGAAATAAATAATATTGGTTGGATAATGGTGTTAGACATAACTGAATATGGTTCATGTATGGTTAATATTATTATAATTATTGTTTAATTCATGATTCTCTAAGATCTAGATTTGGATTATGCACTGTGGAATGTTTATGTTTAATTATGGATATGAATATGTTTTATCATTATCACACTAACATCCTAGAAAATTAACTCTAAAGAGGGTCCTGGTACCTTTGTGCGCTTTGGGTGAGCACTCAAATCAAGCTGGGTGATGTGTCAACAAGCCCAGGGTTTACATAGTAGATTCTAGGCTACATCATTAGTTCTGTTTCCGGGACCTCTTTTTCATCTGTTTTCAGGATGTTTCGTGATGAAGACGTATCAGTTGACCCTAAAAAGTGTTAAGGAGTGGATAAAAGATCTGGAAGAAGAGCACGCTTAGAGGTTTAGCACTTGATCTAAGTTTGATGCACACGCGTGGGTGCAGCAGAATTTGTATGATTGTTTGTACGAGAGATTCTTTTCTATCTTTCTGGTAGAAATGTACGAGTGGTTAGTTGCTTATGCATCTAAAATGAATCAGAGGTATCGTACACTTGTCTGGAGGAAGGAATAATTTCAGGACCTCTATGATGCTGATTTGATTTGGATGTGCGCTATGGATACTTGGTTCCATGGTGTTTTGAATAGCTATATTTTGGAGTACTCAATTTCCACATATTCTTTCTTGGAGATAGATGAGTTCTAGTTTTTACATTATCCTAGGGGAACCTATTCACAAGGCATTATACTAGAAATCAAAATCCTGACAATAACTTTGAACTTGGAAGAAAAGACGATGGCTAACTAAAACCCACCACATGCGGGGGCTGGTGTAGGTTTGGTGAAGGATGGCGGACCTAGCGGAAAAGAGGAAAATAGAAGAAATATGGCTTGAGTATAATGAGGTATAAGAGGGAGATAGAGAAGAAACGTGATATTGCGGAGCGGATGGCATTGAGGAGAGAGATGGCTTGTGAAGGATTTGGAGCTCATGTAGAAGGCATGAAGCCAGAGCATTTGGAACTCCCCCATTTGGGAAAGCATGATAAGGAACCATCCTCGGCCTCATCTGGGAGTGCACCAGTAGAGACAACATGGGCCATGGGTGTGCATCTGAATCTACCTAGAAACCTAGCCCTTGTGTTTGGTTTTTTAGTAACTAGTACAACCAGTAGTCAGCAAGCTAGTTTGGGAAGTAGGAGAACTTGAGTAAATAAAATTGAAAGTACATATATGGCTAGGAAAAACATCTTTTTTTTTAGAGGTACCTTTTCAGGTGAATCGTCAACATAGAACTCAAGCGCGTAAAATTTTGAACTCACTTCTAGGAGTAGTACCACCTTGCAGACTATAGGAGTTTAGTTTAGTACCATTTTTGGAACATAGGGTAGTACATTAACTCATCTACTTCCGGATATAGGTGGAGGATTAAGGGGAATAGATAGATATATTTCTGGTGGATCTAGTGGTTTTAGAGATAGAGGTAACACATGAGGTTCTGAATCAGGTGGGTAGGGTCCTCATCAACTCCAGAATATTTATATGGAGATGTATTTTCATCTTCTAGAGTATAGGAGAATAGAATATGCTACTAAGCATGTGCACATGTGTGAGATACTATGGCATGGAAAAGGAATTATGACTTCTGAGTGCAACGCAAGTCAGTTTGTAACTATGCTGTAGAGACGTGCACATAATTGGTACAAGAAGTTTGACCCTGATCAGACTTACATAGATTATGCAGCATTAAAGGATGATTTCCTTAAGGAGATTTATATCCCAAAGTTCAAGCAGAAGAGTATAAGCATGCTTAAGGATATTAAGAAGGGCACTACTGAAAGAGTTCGGGAATCTGATGCCTATTTCAAAACACTATTGTTTAAACTTTATTATGATATTCATGCAAACCAACATGAACAATGGTTTGTAGGGGGCTTGATCACACCTTTTAGGAGGGTGCTATCACATAAGACATATACAGATCTGCGTGAAGCACTTGAAGCATCCTTACATGTTGAGGTAGTCAGAAGTATAAACACTGGAGTGAGCCCATTCTTGGAAGCACAAATTGTAGCTATAGGAAAGTAGTTGGAGAAACTATTGGCCAATTCAACACACGAGATGTGCACTGGGATTTGGTATATAGATTGTGAAGTCGAAGGGAACACTAAGGATAGTTTTCCTCATAGGTCAATACGTTCATTACTACTGGACTGTGAGATATGTCATTTAGACCATGATACAAGCCGCTACCCATTATTACGACACATGATAAGAAATAATGTATCTTACTATTGTAATATTTTCCAGTCCATGACTCACAATATAAAAGAATGCAGGTTGATTGGTCAGATCCATGATGCTATAGATATTGGTGTATGATGGACCAGAGTATCAGATAACTTTAAAAGGAAAAGTGAGCACCATGATTGTGATCACACTCAAGGGTGATACAATCAGAATGAAGGGAACTTTGAAGGAGGTCATGGTAGAGGTCGAGGATACCGTGGTGGATTTGGGGGCTGAGGTCATGGTGGTAAACAAGGTGATTTTCCTCATGGAATTTGTTTTACATGCAGATCTCTTGACCACTAAAGGTGCAAATGTCCTTAGAATATTACTTGTTCTTTTTGTGAGAAGAATCATAACTATGAGGAATTCCTGTACTTATGTAAGCATCTTAGAAAACAACATAAACAGGAGAATAAGGGTGCAAGGATGGTTAAAATACAACGCACGATAGATAATCAGTGGATGCCAAAGTTGGCACCGAAACCTGAGGTAGTACCTGTAAAGATTACTACACGCACTGAAGTTACGCACATTAGAGAGACATTACAAAAAAATCCTACCATTACTAAGGAGGATGTTTTACATGTGAGGTACCCAGATGTTGCACATCAGAAGGAGCTTTATCAGGAAACCATGGAGGTACTCAGAAATCTTCAGGGTGAAATATAATGTTTAAAGGAGCAGTCATGGAAGTTGGAACAAAAGAAGGCAACAAAGATGGTCCAGTCAGATACTGATGATTTGAAAGAGGTTTGCAAGATGTTGCACTAGGAGAATATTATTCCATTACTAGAGAATTGGATAAAGGGGAACACTCTGTGCGTAAGTATTGAGAATGGATGCCATATCCTGCATGCTAATCTTCCCCCTCATAGATTGGATTATGACAAGGAAGTCACTCTGAATGCTGTTGTGGATGGGTGGATTTTGAGAAATATATTGATTGAAAAATATGTGGAAGTTAATGTGCTTACTTTATATGCCTGGGTGCAGATGGACAGACCTCCATTGCAACCATCCTCTAATATACTATTTTTGGCTAATCGGACTAAGGCCACTCCAATTAGAGTTTTAAAGGATGCCTCTATTACTATATAACGGGCCAAGTTCACCAGAGACTTTGAGATTTTGGTGCTTACAAAAGTAGAAAAATTCCTAGCTCTACTTGGGTGCCCTTGGTGTTATGCAAATAATGTTGATCTATGGTTAAAAAAGGGGTATATAAATTTTAAGAACAAGGAAGAAAGAGTTATTATCCCTTTGATATATGGGAAGTCTGCACCTTATATTGAACCTTTGAGTGAGGAAGACCTGAACAGAATTTATGTGCGCTCTATTAGAGATCCATAAGTACTTGAGCCATCTAAGGAAGGAATCCTCTAGTGGGAAGATGCATAGTCTATTATACATACTACAAGTATTTCTTGTGATAATTGGGCTCATGACACCTATGAGATGGTTGAGTGTGAGGTAAGAAGAAAATTTGCGTGGAGGAGAAAAACTCATTGTATTAGGAGGATATGTAACAACTCTGCACCTTGGTACACTAGAGAATGAGATACTACGGTATTCCTATGTGCCATGGAGGAGAAATGGATGGATTAAGTGGAAAGAAGAAATATGTTAGTGTATACCTTGTGGGGGACAACAATGTGCTAGTGGATGGTTCACAGGGATAATCTCATAGAATGGAATGAGGTTATAATTTCTCTAACAACCCGGTTTCTCAGGAGAAATGCACCTACTCAAGTCTACACATATCATGGTAATCAACTTGTTGAGCACCACGTTCAACAGTGTGAGAGACTTTGGATAGAGGGGTAATAAGCTTTACCACCTTCACTTTGGGTGCACAAACTTTATTCCAATTTTCAAGGCTACGCATGAACTTGGTATGTTTATGTAGAACTACATAGGGAGACTGGAAACTTGAAAGACTTGACTGCAGGAAAGACCTAGACTTTTGACTGTTTATCTACTAAACCTCTGGTAAGGGCAGCCTTATGAGTTATGAAGCGCTTAACTATGGGAGAAAATTCAAAGGCTAAAGAAATTATTCAAAAGTTATTTAATGAGGAAGAACAAAGAACACATTTTGATGAAATAGATGAGACAGATGCCGCACTATTTACATGTGCTTGCTTTGAGAAGGAGAAATGAAAGATGGTCTACATAGTGCATGATGAAGAAGTAAAAAATTTGGACATAGATCATTTAGGAGGTATGAGAAAGGTTGTAGAAAGTGCAGATGTGCATGCCTATCATGAACCTAAGAAGACCAAGAAAGTGAACATTAGCACATATGCTGAACCTAAGGAGGTAATAATTGGGGATTGTTGGTCTGATTCTGAAGTGACAAAGATAATTGAATTACTACGTGATTTCCAGGACTTATTTCCAAGGGGCTACCATGAGTTAAAGGGAGTGCACGAGTCACTGGGAGAGATGAAGATTAAGCTAAAGGAAGGTTTGCCCTCGGTTAGGAAGAGGCCTTAAGGATGAACCCTAACTTGCGCATAAAATTTAAAGAAGAAATTCACAAAATGTTGAAATCTAGAATCATTAAGCCCCTAGAGTAATATGAGTGGGTTAGCCCCATGGTAATCAACATAAAGAAATATGGTTGGATTAATATTTGCGTGGATTATAGGGAGCTGAATGTTGCATGTGTCATTGATCCTTTTCCCACACCTTTTACTGAGGAAATAGTAGAAGGTGTTGCAGGGTGCAAAGTTTACTCTTTTACAGATGGATTCTTTGGGTATCATTACGTGAGAATTGCACAAAAGGATCAAAAGAAGAAAACTTTCACCACTGAATGGGGAATTTTTTCATATACAATGATGGATTTTGATTTGAAGAACACACCTACTGTATTCTCATGCATAGTAGTTCAAACATTCCAGGATTTTATTCACAACTTCTTGCAGGTTTACTTGGATTATTGGATGGTATATGGACTTGTTAAGGATCATTGTGACAATTTGTGCCTAATGTTTGAAAGATGCAGACAATTAAAAATCTCTTTGAATATCAATTAGTGTGTATTTGCTACACCTTTTGGAACTTTGCCAGGGCATATCATCTATAAGGAAGGTTTGTTAGTAGATACAACTAAGGTTGTATTTATCATAGGCCTGGAGGAGCCTACCGTTCAGAGTGAGGTGCGTGGATTCTTGGGCCATATAGGATATTACAGAAAGTTTATCAAAGGATATGTGAAGATTTCCGCACCCCTGGAAGAGTTACTAAAAGGAAAAGGGACATTATATTGGGGAGAACTATAAAAGCACACATTTGAGACATTGAAGGAGATACTTATTATAGTTCCTATTCTACGTTTTCCCTCATGGAACCAACCATTTCACGCACATGTGGATGCCTTTGGCATGACCATTGGCACAATATTAGATCACCCTGAAGAAGGTATTATAGATCATCCTATCTATTTTGCTAGTAGAAAGTTGACACCCGTAGAACAAAATTATACAAGTACAGAGCAAGAGGCCTTTTCGATGATCTACGTGCTGCATAAGTTTAGACAATACTTGTTGGAAACACCCTTTTCATTTTATACAAATTACATGGCATTAAAATACTTGGTAAATAAGCCCATTTTATAGGGGCACATATGTCGATGGGTTCTCTTATTCCAAGAATTTGACTTCACAATTGTCGTAAAACAAGGTAAAAGTAATTTTGGCCTAGACCACTTATTAAGAATTCAATCAGGAGAGGACACACATACAATTGGAAATACAATGTCCGATGCATAGTTGTACATGTTACATTGTGCGCCTTTGGACTTGAAGGATATTTCTGTCCTTTTACGCACATGTATGTCACTAGAAGGAATGAAAGCCTTAGAGAAGAAAAAAACTTGCAATTCATTCGGCACCCTTCATGTTGATCAATGGTGAATTATATAAACTAGGTCGAGATGAAGTATTACACTGGTGTGTACTAGAACATGAGCACATGGATATCATGGTGGTATTGCAGATGGGTAATATGTAGGTGACGCCACAACGCACAAGATTCTACTAACTGGATTATGGTGGGAGACCCTGTATAAGGATTGTAAAGAGTATTGTAAGGCATGTGATCACTTTTAACGCCTTGAAAAACCTGGGAAAAGAGATGAAATGCCTTTGAGTCCTATTACTAGTGCAAGGCCATTTGAAAAATGGGAAATAGACTTTATGGGTCCTATTTCCCCCATCATGTGTAGAACAGGATCACGTTACATCATCACTTGCACAGATTATCTTACAAGGTGGGCTGAAGCAACACCTACAAGGATTGTATAGCGACTACAAAAACAAGGTTTTTATGGGAAAATATTCTTACTAGGTATGGATGTCCGTTGAGCTTGAAAAGTGACAGGGGCACACACTTCTTGAATGAGACAATCGGGATATTATTGGATGAATTTATGGTTGCACACCACAAGAATACACCTTATCATCCTCAAGAAAATAACACTACTGAGGCCTTTAACAAGATATTGAGTCATAATTTAACAAAAAATTGTGATGTTAGAAGGAAATATTGGGATGATAAAGTTTCTGCTGTGCTTTAGGCGTATAGAACAACCAACAAGAGGTTGAATAAGGCCACACCATTTTAGTTGGTGTTTTGCGCAGAAGTAATTATTCCCATGGAATTCATGTTACCATCTTTATGTATTGCGCATGAGAGAAGTCTAGTTGATGAATATGAATTAGAAGAAAGATTTGACAAGTTAATACAGTTGGATGAGAGGTGCACCATAACACGTTGGAGTCAGAAGTAGGAAAAATCTAGACAGAAGGCATGACATGATAGACACATCAGGGACAAGAAGCTTGAGGCTGGACAAATGGTACTTCTTTATGATTCCAAGTTTCTACTCCATCCAAGAAAACTTAAGGTGCATTAGTTGGGACCGTATGTTATCACTCATATACTTGAATCGAGTGCTTGTCAGTTAGAGGCGCTTGATGGAATACAATTACTTGGTTACTTCAATGGGAGTAGGCTGAAGCCCTACTATAAATAAGTCTTCTTGGTGTTTGTAATAAGGCAGTAATGGAATTTAGTATAGGTTTTCCTTTCTTTATTTATCTTAATGTATTTCCTTCTTCATCGTTATGCTTTGTCAATTTAATTTGGTGTTTTGTGTAATAAATGATTTTACACGCTGGAAGCTAATTACAATCTAAAGTATTTTTTATGTGTAGAGGACTACACATACCATTGGTGTGGGGTTGTTGTTATTTAACAAAGGGAACACATGGGAATATATTATTACATGTGCTATTCAAGAATGGAAAGGAGCTGCTAGAAAGAAAATTGATCCTAGAGAAGACCATAGTTGGAAATAAATGAGTGAACAATATAATGTGAGGTAAGATATAGACGTGAAAAATAATAGGTGAAGGCACAATGGTGAGGTAATTCGGTACATGGACGCGTGCAAAAGGAGGACTATAACTAAAAGGTAGGAAGACACACTAGAAGGTTATAGCTAGGGTACAAAGGTGTACCGTGTGGAAGTTGGGAAAATGGTTAATTAATGAGAGGATTGGTAGTAGGTGAAGGAGCAATAAATGCACTAAATTTTTGAAAATTTATATAAGGATGTGATGTGGGTTCATTTTTATCTTTGCGATCACAAGTATTCAAGTGAGCTAATTTGCAATTGAGCCAAGTGAAATGTGTTAAGGTGTGAAGAGTTGTGAAACTAGACTTGGAGAGAATATTTGTGTGTGGAAGTGGCTTACGTCCCCATTTGTGAAGGGTTTGAGTGAAGTAGAGGCATTGAGAAGGAGGCAAGGCACTCAGTTTCGAGATAGGGCATGAAAGCTTACTTGATAGAAGAAAAAAGGTGAGATTTTTATAATGGCACTGAAGAAAGCACCTACAGCAGGTACAAAGGGGAAGAAAATGGTGGAAGTCAAGGTCGAAGTTGCTCCCGAGAGCAATTTTTTAGTGATTTAGTATCCATAAGGAATGATAGTTAGACATGATTGGGATTCCCATATCCATAAATTAAAAATAAGTGACTATAACTACCACACCACTGTTAACAAGGGAGAGTTGGATGTTTTGCTGAATAAGAAGACCAACAAGCACACAGTGGATGATATGCCAGTATACGACGATGTTGGGAAGAAGTTTCTTAAGAAGGTAGGGGTTTATCAACTATATGAACTCCCATATTTTGGAAAACCAAAACTTTATACCAATGGCTTATGAGAAGAGTCCACGAGGACTTCTTCTATTTTGCTAGATGGAGGGTAAGGATCACATCGGCCCTAATTGCTACATTGATAGGACAGAAGGACACAGGGACATATATTATTAGTGATCTGACTGATAAGGAAACTATTATATCCACAAGAACGGAGTTGGGATACTCCACGGGTCCACATGGAATGGAAATATATAAATTGAGGAAGTACCCTGGGGTGTAGGTAGCCGCACGTCTGCTCACCAAGCTGAATGATCAAGAGATATAGTCGCAAGTAAACACCATGTGGTTACATATCTTGAAGAATATGTCACAAGGAAAATTTTATAATTTGGTAGGCTTTATAGTAGAAATAATTATTGAGGAAGCATGCATAGGTGAAAAGATAATTTTTGGTGTTATCCTCTTATCCCTCATGTTTGTAGAAATTGGATTTCCCGATGGGCCAAAGAATAAAATTTGGGAATACCCCACAGAGGTTAAGTCCCTCACGGAGAGGTTCGAGAAGTATTTGTGTGAAGGAACAATGCGTTGCCCATGCAAACAAAGGGTTGAACTATGGTATGATTGACTGCACATGACATTTGAGGAGGAATGGCATATTCCTAAGGAGATGACATTAGGAGTAGGTAAGGCAGTACAATTTGTAGTGTACTATCATTTTTGTATTGCATGTTTTGTAATGAAGGATGGGACATAGAGTCCCTGGTGTAAACTACCCTATGCCTTTACAACATGCTTTTTCTAGGTAGTAGTACACAAGTTTACTAATGCATGCCGGTTAGGATTTGATGCAGACAAGGTAGATTGTGAGTACCATACATTGAGAAAAACTTATGTTTATCTAGACTGGTCTACTTTCATTGAGAGGCTTATTTCTAATGTTATCAACATGAAGCTAGTTAGTTTGGCTATTGGGGACACTGGAGATGTGCTTGTCTATCTCCAACTTAAGCCTAGGTTGGAAAATATTAAGTATGCAGAGAATGAATTTATGCTCCCAGGTTCACCTAAGAGAAAACAAATAGTTGAGAATGTGGAAGCTCTAAAGCCTACCTTGACCATAGAGATAAAAAAAGAATAACATGGTGATAGTGGAGGCTTGGACCATAGAGGACGGAGGTAGCCCACAGATAAAGTGGAAAGAGAGTGGGTAGATACTCCCCCACATGCATAAGAAGAGGAAGAATTGGACATAGATGCAGTACCTAAGGAGTGCCGGTTTAAGAAGGTATTCATAAGAACCAGAACCTAAAGCGCAGGAACATCGTAACCTATACGAATGTCACCTTGACTCTCCCCTCAAAAATAAGCACTTAAGAAGAAGAGAAGAAGAAAGCTGAAGATTAATGAGGATGAGGAGGAGTCTGAAGAGAGCATGTCACGAACCCCTGTTCAACCTGAGGATGTGGAGGAACCCAGGGATGAAGAAATAAGAGATGAAGAAGAAGGGTTGAAAAAAGTAGAAGAAACTGTGCAGGATCAACCTAGTGCACCTGTTACTGCTCAGGAGGAGGAATGACCAACTCCAGACCTTAGTGGTTAGGTTCCTAAGGGGCCAAGGACAAAGAGAAGTGAAGAATGTGTTGTGCCAAGTATGGGATATGCTGAGGACACACGTAAAATCATATACGATCAATTTCAGATCATAGTAGACTAAGGAGTTGTATGGACAGGAGGTGATGGATCCAAATATGGCCACTTCACCTGTAAGGAAGCAGTTATCCTGGTCCATACAGACCCATATGGAAGAATTAGATTTTGATGTGTACGAGGAGTCTTGTGTCTCATGAAGAGTGAAGAAGGCACCCTAAAGTAGACACATGACAATAAAGCCTACTCTAATGTCTGATGAATAGGTAATAAAAGCCTTGGTTAAGGTATCTACAGAGGTGGCATGGAGGAATATTGATAAGACCGCCACCATTAGAGCACTGATTGAAGATAACAAGGGAAAAACTGCAGAGATAACACACTTAAAGGAAGAGAAGGAATGAGAATAGATAAAGAATGATGACTTTGTTAGCATGGCAGAGGAAATTGGTGATGACATTTTGAAAGCAAGGCCTCATCTTGAACCTAAGGTACTTGAAAATTTTCCTTCTGCTATGCATTATGTGTGCACTTTGGTCAATTTGGTGTTAGAGGATGAACCAATTCAAATGCCAATGCCAAAGTATCCTGAATAAGAAGCAGAAAGAGCAAGGGCCTCCGTGGTTAGAAAAATTTCAACTTATGAGGTGTTGCTCCAAAATTTGAAAAATGAACTAAATAAAGCCGACCAAGCCTTGATTTTATGTGCCGTTCCAATAGCAGTAATAAGAACCATAACTATAGTTGAAGATAATGAGGTTATGAAAGCAATGAAATATGAGACTTTAGGGTGTGAAAATAGATTGACACTGGTGAAACAAAAGCGCAAGGCCATCACAACATCTCAGGGCCCTCACAAAGAGAGAATTGATGAGATTGGGAATCATAATGTAGAAGATGGATCTAATGGAAGGCATGATGTCAGGTATGATCAGTGTTGTCCAAGTACTTCAAAATAAGAAAGAAAAGATCACTCAGGATGAACTAGATGCCATTTCCACATACATTCTAGAGAAAACAAGGACTGCGCTAAGTGATTGGTAGATATTGGAAGGTGAAATCAAAACTGAGTATCTAGAGTTCATCCTCCCAGTTGAAGAAGAGGGTGCTGCAGAGTGAAGGTTCATTCTTTTGTAGAGTGATTATTTAATTCTTTCATCACTTATTCTTTATTATTTGGGAACATAAAAAAGAATTACCATTTAGGGGATGAAAATGTACTTTAGTGTGGGGTAATGTTGAGTAGATAGAGTATTGTTCTAAGGAGTAAACACACAAATGATTTTCACGCAGGAACAAGGTGCATTTAAAGGTGTGGAAGGATAGGGAATGAAACACATGCCAGAACACTTTAGCTAAGGACTTAGCCATTTTTAGTTATAAGGGCTATTTTCTGAAGATAGCGTGTGGAGCACACATCGGGATGGAGACTTGCACAACATGCAAATGGTATTTTGGGAATGCACAAATGATAAGTTTCACGCATGTAGTTAATAATATGATTTCTTCTACCAGTTAACTATTGGACATCTATTATTAGTGCACTTGCATGTGTGCATGCTATTGTAAAGGCACATGGCTATTATCAACATGTAACCTATTTTGAGAAGTGCGTAGGAAATGAAGGGAAATTCCCCACCTCTATAAGTATGTGTTGAACTATGTAAGTTAGTGTGGTATAGAGACTAAAGTATTGTAGAGTTATTATGCTGGATCTAATGCATGCATGACTTATGGATATATTTTATGATGTAAGAAAACTCTATGTTTTACAATGTTTAATGAAATAAATAATATTGGTTGGATAATGGTGTTAGACATAATTGAATATGGTTCATGTATGGTTAATATTATTATAGTTATTGTTTAATTCATGATTCTCTAAGATCTAGATTTGGATTATGCACTGTGGAATGTTTATGTTTAATTATGGATCTGAATATGTTTTATCATCATCACACTAACATCCTGCATAAGAAACTCTAAAGAGAGTCTTGATACCTTTGCGCGCTTTGGGTGAGCGCTTAGCTCAGGCTAGATGATGTGCCAGCGCGCCTGGGTTTTACACAGTTGATTCCAGGCTGCATCAATACACATATTCTAACCAAAAGTATTGGACAACAAAATCTATCCACTATATCCCAATTCTATTTTGGCATCACCTTAGTAAGAGGACCATTTACATTCTATTTAGATGCATTAAATGCATTTGTATAGGATTTACTTCTAGATTATAAATATATAAAGGAGAAGACAAAAGATAGTCAAACATACTCATTCCACAACCAATCCTCCATAATAAATACGATAAGTAACTAATCAAACATACTCATTCTATAAAATACTTATTTTATTTATTTTTTTAAAAATTTCTAGGTGGAAGGGTGAAGTGTTAAGAAAGAATTTAGAGTGTTAAGGTTGGAAATCACACCTAATTTATACTTTAAATAATAACGAGGAACAACAATAAGTTATTGAACATGGTATTAAATTTAATTTGATTATATGTAACATAATCTCTATGTTATTTATCTATTAACTAGATGATTTTTTAAATCACAATTTTTCTTAGAAAATCCATTTACTGTATTTTGTTTGTAGTAAATATGTACATATCTTGAAATCAATGCATACTATAATTTTCAATATAATATTGGAAAATACACAATCTATTTAGAAATAATTTTGAAGCCTTCATTTGTGGTAGCTTTAGAGATCATGGTTTAGCACTATATGACATGGATGAGGATTTATAAAATGCCCATATGCCACCTCAATGTTCATCAATCTCTACGTGCCCACCACAAAGGTATAAGTCTATATAATATTTTCTAATTTAATAATTAATTTTCACCTTTAAAAATTATAATTATACATTTGTAGACAACAAAATTTGGTATTTTGCTCTCTTTTTCTCATGATCATCCATTCGAATTTCATATTCTATCCTAAATTCAATTTATCCCACTTGCGACCATTTCCCACCATTTATTTTATCTTCCCTAAATGATTCCTAATCATCATTAATCATCCCTAATCCTCATTTAATTTGTTTATCCTCCATAAATTATAAAATTTATCCTTTTAAGGCCTTCATTTAATATTTTTACCCATCCATGGCCTTTATTTACTCATTTCAACCATCCACCTACCCATTTATCTTTTCTATGCACCCAATCTTGTCCATATCCGTTGAAACCATAATCTATCATATTTAGGCCCATTTTTCCTCGAGTTGGGCATATTTACACCACCCAAATATATGGATCTTTGTAGTTAGAAACAACCCATCTAGGTCACTATCGACCCTATAAAGGCACCTTCACCCCTCCTTGTTCAGAGATGCAATTTTTAGTCTTCTAGCCTTCCTGTGATCTTTCCTTCATTCTTGAGTCTTTTTATAGCTATCACAACCATCTTGGAGTCTTCTTGGAACCTTTTGTGCATAAAATTTGGATATTAGGGGAGAATTACCTCACCTTGGCATGTCTTGTGTTTTCAATGCAATATTATCATATATATATCTGTCACTAACATCTTGTGCAGGTTCAACTGTCATTAGGGATTCCACATTAGCCCTCTTAGTCTTCTATTTTCATTTACATGTCTTCATTTCAGCCCATCTATCCTCATTTAATTTTAGGTCAACTCGAGTCATTATCAACCCTATCTAGTCACCATCGACCCAACCCCCCATTGCGTCAGATTATCTACCATCCAGAATATCTACCATCCTCTCTCTGTATCTACACCCATCCAACCTTATATCTTGTCACTCTAACTCTCTATCATCTCAGATCCATTCTGTCAGCCCCCAGTCACCACCGACCTAGCCTAGTCACCATTGACCCAATCCATCTTCATACTATTCACCATCTATTTTTCTAACTTTCTTGCGTCCTTTATGTTTCATCCTATTCCAAACCTTATGTAGGTTTCTGTTTGTCATCTCAGTGCATCATCATATCTAGATCAGATCAAGATCCAACTATAAGAGGACTTGCATGTCAGTTTTTCTATATTTTATTCATATCCAACCCCAGTCACCGTTAAATGGACCTCTCCAGTCTTGGGTTGCCATCAAACCATGCATGTTTGGTTTATTTAGTATCTATTTAGATCACATCTATACTTTCTTTAAATTTATGTATTTCAGTTTTTGTCTTATCTCAGATTATACATCATATCAGATTTCACTACCAATTTATCAATATTTTTTTTCTTCTTATATTATCAAAATGAGGGTTGACATCCATCCTAGGAAGTTATTACTTCTTGAGACTGACTTTGTCAGGTAACCCTCCTATCTATCTATTAATCCACATCATGTTTTAGTCTTATTTGTTATACAAATCACTTAGTTTGCAGTGAGGAGGAGTTCATATTGTGCCCATATCCATCCATATCACCTCAAGGTACCATAAACCCTTGCATATTTAGAGTTACTTGTTTCCTTTATTACTAGTTCATTAATGTGAACACGAATGAAGGAACTTGGTCAACATTTTAGCACGCTTGGTGGGACCCACCCTTTATTTTATTTGTGTTTCATTTTCATTTTATTCCATACCTCTTCTACTAACCATGTAGGTAGGAGCATTTATTTTTCTTTATTGCATTGGATTACGTTGCTTGGATTTGGATTTGGATTTCTTAAAATTAAAAATTAAATATCAGATAAAAATGAAAAGCGTTATCCAGGTCTTCCTTGTTTTTATTCCCCATCTATTTATTTTATCACATTTCATCACTTGTTTTTTGTCCTCATCGAATATCCATATTTCATTTTGGATCTTAAAATAACCCTTCATTCTTGCTTGGAAATCTATTTTAAATAAGGGGTTTAACACACTACATACACTTCATCACCCACACCCTAAAACAAACAAACCAATTTACACATCTGAAACACTTCCTCCCAGGTGGAACTATTGGGATTTCATCACCTACTAGGAAATTCGACTTGATTTTCTTGTCGAGTAAAAATAAGATGGTTGTCAGTATATTAGCTAAGCACCCAACTCCCTTATCACTGTAGGATTGTGAAGTGAGGGGCTAGGTCCCAATACTAGGCCTCGTACCAATACCAATATAGATTTATGCCTCACATACCTTTGGGTTTATCAAGGACTCCATCCCAAACTACCTGAAACCATCCATGGATTGCCATTTCCTAGGTTACCTTTTAACCCCTTCTTCATTTATTTTTCACATCATAATAATCAAAATTATGTTGCTTGACTTGCTTGCTTTAATTGAAAATCAACATTATTTTGTTTTATTGTTTGTTTCATGCCAGTTATCATAAGCTACTAAGAAAAAAATGGAATAAACATGACATCAAACAACATTCCCATCTCCACCATTTCTACACAAAAAACTTCCACACTTTCGATCCTTACCTCCACTCATTTGGTCATCTCTTATGTAGTCACCCATCCCATGGTTTCCATTCCCCATATTCAAGAGGTTTAGTTGATCCAACCTAATTCTCATGTCGAGATGAATCCTTTCCTTTATCATCAGTCCAACCCATCTAGACTAGATACTCCTCCTTTGGCTACCTATATTGATGCTTCTAGGCCTCCTCTCATGCCTCATGGGTCTACAAAGTTTTAGGAGCTTCTTGATGAAAATATGAATGTACTTCATGACTATATCCTTTGTAAGACCACCAATCTCCCCATCGATGGACCTCCATTGTAACAAATCTATGCCTATCATTCTAATCTGGAGTCTACCCAAGTTCTCACTCCTCAACTTCTCATTTTCTTTCCTAGAGCCATGAGTGAGATTGTTATAGCCCCACATGAGTTTGATCTTAATCATCCATCTTCATCCATTACTCATTAAAAATATACCAAATTAGCAATCCCCATCCCTCCTAATTTTCCTCGCGTCACCACTACTATCACCTCATCCAATCCCATTACCTCATCATCCACCACAATCACTTGTGCTTCCATCCAATCATCTTAGGATTCTCACTTGCTTCCTCCTACATCTGAACCACTTAATACAAATTAACCTATAATGTCTACTTCATACATCCATGCATATGTAATTACTTCACAACCACACCATTTTGAAACAATAGAAACTCATCAACCTACCCCTAGATGTTCGTATCATTACATAATTCCTAATCAACCAAATCAAGTATCGTAACCACCTATCACTTATATTCCAACTCATCCCATAAAAAATGAATAAAATTTCCCCATATCACAACAACCAACTCAATCAAATCAATCTTATCACATACCCACTTCACAAAAACATCAACCTTTGTCTCAACCCATCTAATAAAAACCCCTTAATTACATCCCCCCTTATTAACCGCTTCCACCAACACCAAAACACCCTCAAATATATCAAACTTACCAACAACCCCATCCATCTACTTCATATGCATCAAAATCTCATCATTCAACATCTCAACCACACCCATCCAATGATCCCATGCAAGCGTTATAGAGTAGAATGGCCATACCTTGGGATCTAAGAACACCTTTTCATATGATCAAATATGTAATGAACCAATCAATCCATCGGTCCCTGTAAAATATTATCCTCCTCACTGGGAAATTCCAAAAATTATCTAAGTTCAATAGCAAGGAGGATCCTAAACAACATCTACATGTTGTTATACATGTGTGCTACCTCATCTCCCATGATCATGACCTCATGCTTCTTCGTACATTCCCTATGTCATTGGATTGTCCTGTATTGGAATGGTATAATGGCATCCCACAACATTCATTGTTCACATTCACCAAAATTTTGAAATTACTCCTTGAAAATTCCTTGATGAACATTATGCATAAGATCACCATCACAGACCTATACGCCATTCAACATTATGACAATGAATATATTATAGATTTCTTCACACGGTGGCATGACATCATTAACCAAATATTATTTTCCCTTCCATAGTTTGAATTTATTGAACTATTCTCACGGTCTTGTGTGAAGCACATCTCATCCACTCTTCAAATACAATCATTTATAACCTTTGAAGAGGCATTCACTATGGCTCAAAAACTTGAACTTCGTGCCCTTGAGCAAGGCCACCTTAAACTACGATTAAACAAGCCCAAATTAGAGTCACTATATCTTCCATGGATGGTGAATAACCTAAGAACACTGATAATGCCATCATGTTATATTTTCATCCACATCCACATCCACTTCTCATGTGAAGCCTCCATAATGAGCTTCTAGACCACCCACTAACTATACCACTATTGGGGAATATTATAGTTCAATATTTGATAAGTTGATGGTGGTCAACGTCATTTTTCTTCCTCCCATATGACCATTTGAAGAATCAAAACCTAAACCAACATGGTATCGTGAGGAAAATAATTACAAATATCACTAAGTTTTCAGGCATGACATTGAAAGGTGTCTCTCTTTTAAAGAATTTGTTTAAAAAATTATAGGCTTCGGTGATATCCAAGTGAAAAACCCTAATGCACCACCTAATCAACCTTGGGATGTATTTAAGCAACCCTTTCCTAATAATTCACCTAAAAATAAAACCCAACCTTCCACATCGTAACCACCTAATGCCCATAGTATCAATACTATCGACCAAAATCTGATACCATCTACTATTCCCATCAACTCTCCATCTGTCATCTCTACACCTATTTCAAAACATTACCACATGATCATAGCCACATCAACACCCACATCTACTGCTAAAACTAATACCTCAACATAAATTTTAAATACACCCATTCCTCCATCTATACCACCCACATATTTACCTATCACTTCTACTCCTTCATCTACATCTACCCGAAAACCACCTCGACACCATTATCTAACATATATACATATACACCTACTTCCACATTGATATCATCCACTATTATCACTATAACCTCACTAACATCTAAATCCATGACCACACCTATAATGTAAACATCCAATCTAATTGTAAGTAAGAATCTTACCACATCAACACCTAGGATCACATCTACATCATCAAAATCTACAAACCTTCTAGTCCTTGTCAAACATATCATAAAAAAACCACTCCCATCTTCAATATCCATAAATCAATCCATAAATCCCTCAGTTGAGACTGTCTTCATCTCTACCCAAGGTAAATCATCACGACCAAAGCTTAATAACCTTGACATGTCCATTTATAAATCCCTAACTCTTCCACACAAGAAGATAGAACATCCTTTCCCTAAGACCAATCCTTCTAAGCAATCAAATGTTACATCATCTCCCTTAGGAACATCCCCTTCCATTTTAGGACTAGGTCCTTCATCCAAAACCTCCATCACCAATGTATCTAATAATTAAAAGCAATCTAATCCTTCCTCTAGGACCAACCCTTCATTTAAGCCATCCACATCCTCAACTACCAAGTCTAGATTCACATCATCTAATTCATTATTTTCCCAAGGTCAAACCAAAATTTCACTTTCCTCTAAAACTATGACATAATCAAAGACTCCCATCAAATACCATGAAAGAAAATCTCCCCCCTCATCATCATCCAACATCACTAAGACTCTCTCATCCACAATATTTTCTTCATCTACCTCCATGGGTTCTTATACACAAATATTTCAATGTCTCCTTTAAGAATCCACAATTACCCTTCCACCCATCAAACATTTCAATATGCGTGGTCCAAGACCCTCATGGTTTAATTCTAATCTAATTTGTGCATACCATTGTGCACCATGACATGAAACTGAACATTGCAAAGACCTTCAAACCATCATCCATCATCTTATTAATGAAGATTATCTTCTTGTTGAAGAGGACCATACTCCTCCATCTATCGAATATGCTTCCTAATCCCAAATTGCATCCATCAAAACATTTAAATCCCATCACTTATATAAGACTTACTGTAGATACCCTAATTTCACGCCTCTTCCAAACCCATTAATTCTTGTACCTCATTTCCCACAAAAATACACTTCAAATTAATCAAATATAATTTGATTAATTATCCCTTTCAAACCTAAAAATGACCTAATCCTTACTACATGTCATTATCCTCCATGTTTTTCCACTATTGAATTAAAAATTCAAAATAAAATCCTCACCCACTCTTCGTGGTCCTCACTCACCTAAATCCTCCACTTATGAATTAAAAATTCAATTCAAATCCTCACCCACTTTTTTGGTCCCCACTCACCTAATCATACCCACATTTTCAAAATGTGATTACTTAAAATCCTTTAAGTTAATCCGATTCCTAGGCTATAAATACAACCTTACCCCCCCTCTAAAAGACACAGAGAATAAACTTGAATGCCTTGTTTGAACTATTGCATCCTTTTAGTAAAGAACATATTTACCACCTCGTCTTAATGTCCAAATAACCTCATCTTGAAGCATCCCAAATCCATAATCCCTTTGTCCATTGGTGTAAAGTGAGTTGATCTTGTTGTAGGGAAGGCCTTTCTCTGGTTCAAGGAAAGCACCTACATTTCATACAATCAATGCTCATCCACATTTCACTGCCCATTCTGAGGTTTTCTAAGGAATCATAAAGGAGGAGATATATGACTAGTTGCTTTACTTTTTTGTTTATCAGTGTATTTTTCTAGATCACATTCTCACATATCTGGTAGGACCTACCCACGATCTGTTACTGTTGATTTCCCAATTAGTGGTTTTATCAATTATTTATTTATTATTATTTGTTGTTATTATCTCCTTTTCTATGCCTTATGGCATCATTTGGTTAGCCTTCACGTTATAGGAAGTGCTTTTGCTATGTGGTGTCTTGTGGTGCATATGTAGGTTATAGTAACAATGAAACTATGACACTTGTTACTTCTTTAACCTCCTCGGTGGAGGTGTTTTGCAGTAAATCCATTACCAGATCTAGATACTCATGGATCATGACAGAAGTATTCACTATTATGGTGTTTGTAGAGGTTACATTTAAATTAGTTTCCTATTTTTGGTTTTGAGAGGAAATTTTTGTTTTGTTTTTTATTTTCTTGTCATTTTTTTGATTCTTTGTAGGTTAAGATCTTGTTCTTTCTCTTGCTTTAGTGTTATTTTTCATTCTCTGGTTTATACAAATCTATTATGTTGTTTTTCAAAGCTTATAATATTCGCTGTCATTCTGCAAAATCATATAAAACAAATTTTTATCTTCATTTAAAATTATCTAGATCTATATTTTTTTTACAAATTATTAGATTACATGTACAAAAAATAATCAGTTTTACTTTGCAAAAATTCAGATCTCTTTTCCAAAAAGAAAGAAAAAAAATAGATCATATTTACAAAAAAAAATTTAGTCCATATTTTTTAAATAGATCTTGATTTCTAAAAACTCATACTCTGAGTTTTACTGACATGGGAAATTAATCCAGAAAATAATCTTATTGGCTTGGATTTTGTTTTAGATCTTAGTTTTCCAGTAGATATCTATCTAGATTTCTAAAAAATTCATATTTTTAAATATTTGTTTATCACCAGCATATATATATATATTTAGATCATATTTATTTCCTTAGCCTATATTTTTCACCTATATATCGATCCTAAATCAATAAAGACAAACAAAAAAATATACCTATCCATCCTAGCTACCCCCAACCCAATCTCCCTGAGCATACCTTACATACTATTTTCTATCACTACTCAGATCCCGCCCCTTTCTCCCGTTCCCGTCTCCCCGCTTCCCCAAATATCTCACTTCTCTCCACGTCAACCCAACTCTACCACTTACCTCCGTAAGCCCATACCAATATTCACTGTCCTCGACCCATATCTCATTCCCAACTCCTCCCAACACTGCTCCATCCCATTCCTTCTGTTGGTCTCCCGTCATGTGCATCCAACTCATCTCACACCTCACCTTCCTCCATTCCACTTGACTCATGTAGACCCCTCCACCCATTTCCCTGTCAATCCATCCTCTCTCCCATGATTCCATTCTCCCCCCATTGAGCTAATCCCTAAGCACCAAGCCCTCTATTTCCTTCCACACAACCTCATAACACCCCACCTGAGCTCTCGGCTTGCCCATCCCAACATCTCCCACATAGACCCCAATCCATATGAATCTCCCCCACCCAACCACTGCCACTTTTTAACCACCCCATAATTTGAATCTCACCCATACCATGACCCATCTCCTCTGGCCACTCACCCTAACCCAAATACCCTCGACCTAACTCCCACGATACTACCACTGCCGTATACCATCCACCATCCCCTTGTTTGACTCAAGTTCCTTGGAAAACCACCCCTGCACCTAACTCTGGCCTCTTTTGGAACTTTTTGACCCCTCATCTGTAATCCTGAGGCAACACACCATCCTCTTGTGTCCCACAAAAACCTGCATGTAAGCCTCCAATACTAAAATATTTGATTTATTACCACGTGGAAAGATTTTCCAAATCTAAGACTTGTTATTTTTCATACTCGTTCACCATCATTTATTTGGTCATGCTCTATATTTTCAAACACTTTTAATTTAAGTTAGCTTTGTCCTCTGTCCTCCTCTTTGTTTGCCTTTAGGTATTTTTCATCTCATACACATGTTTAAATCCCATTCACCTTTTGGTGTTTTCTTTTCCTTAAATTCCTTAAAGTACTTCATCACATACCTACTTTCCCATTTATTATTCCACTTAATTTTGACATTCAGTTTGCACTTTCCATTTGTCTTCCTCTTGGTACACATTCTCATCATATAAAATCAAATTATTATATTCCAAGTCCACATTTTTGTCTTCAAATTCATATACATGCTTATTCAAACCAAACAAGGTCGCATTCCCATTGTTTTATTTGATTCAATTTATTTTTCTCGATCATTTTATCTTTAGTAAGATTTTAATTATATTCCTCTTTAATTAAATCTCTTGTCATCAATTTTCATTGCTTTTAGAGAATTTGTGCGTAGTAGTTCACAATTTTATCCCTTATTGTTTTAGAGATAATTTTTGTAACTCTTTGTGCGGTTATTCAAAATCATTAATAAACAAGGTTAATTAATTTTTTGTGACCCATTTTACAACTTATAGTATAATATTTATAAAATTTCATGCTTCTTTTTCGAGATCATTCTTATCATGTTTTGTGACTTTTATGTACTAATATCCACATTTTATTTTATCAGTCTAATTTTGGGGGTTTTTAACACTTCACACTTTTTTAATTAATTATCTTTAAGTAATCATTCTACTAACATTGTTTACAGGTACATACTATTCATCATTTTCTTACAGGACCTTTTCGTTAACACAATACCTTTTCGCACCTATCTTGCCCACATTGTTAGGTTTGCATTCCCAGTCGTATTTTGCACACTAGAGGCCCCCTAGTCCCCACAATTTTTTTTTCCTTACGTTCCAACTTTCCACGATGACACTTCTGGTAACGTTTTAACGATTTTTTTTTTGGTGAAGATAATCATCATCGCTATTTCATAATCATGATTAATTGAAAAAATTATTAACATTTTAAACAAAATATGTTCCAATTGTATCTGCGTATGCTATTTTCCTATGCCTTCGAGTGATCTGGAAAATTAGAAACTGTTGCAATTGTTTAGTTTCTTATTCTAACATTGCAGGATCCATTTCCTTATTATTTTATGTCTCTACCTATCATCTCAATCAATTTTATTTCATTACCTTATTACTGTTTGTTTGGTCATTTGTTGTGTATGATCTTTTCCTGTGTCTTCAAGTGATCTGGAAAATAAAAAACAACCGCAATCATTTTTATTTCTAACATTTTTTTGCAGGAAAACTACTAATCTATTCATTATTGGACCGCGTCGCTAGAATATTATCAAAAACAAAAAGAAACAAATAAAAATTCCCGTAAAATTACTACTGTTAAAAGATAAAATTATTGAAACCAAAATTTTTTAGCACGCGTAGGTACGCTATCATTTTCCTCAAGTGATTTATTTCAAGTTGGGAAGAACCCTACATATAATCACATCATCCTTTTGTTTTTTCACGTAATAGAGGTGGATTTCATCACCACCAAAGCTATACCAGTGACGTGGACTTAACTACAACACAACAACAAAATTCACATCTACATTACACTTTGAGACATAGTGTCATCACAACATTCGATATATACCTTGCCCTTGCTCTCCACTTATAGGTGATGATGTCATGTGGAGCATGCAAGTTGCACCTAAATAGATATAATAAAGAAGACTGAGTATCATCCATCTAAATATTTGGGGAGTTATAAGGACACCATACACATTCATCCCCCCATCACCTTCCACCTTTTCACAAAACTTTCCTTGGACATGGTGATTCACTCCGAAGCAGGTAAGTAATAATTGGTGAGTCTCCTCCAATGCTCTAAGGGTTCCCTGTAAGAATTCTATTCCCGTACAAAATTAGGTATATCAGGAATAGGGTATATTAGAGGAAACATATTTTTGGAGTGATAAGAGTATTCATCCATCATTCCATAGCATACATGTATGATTGCATGAAACAATGATCATTCCCAAAGAATCTACCTTTTGAGCCACAAATTTTTGATACACATGACTAGTTTCTATTTGTAAACAAAGTAGTTTAACATTGTTCTTATCATAAAACTTGGTTGATATCAATGTGTTCATTGTAAAGTTCAAATCCTATTCATGTTCCATAAAACCATTTCTCAATAGATTATATACTAAAATAACCACTGAAACAATCAAACAAAGAAGATAAAAACGTCGCACTAATTTCATTAGCTTGCTTCAACCAACAAAAAATCCTCCATAACATGTTTTCAAGCTATATCAAAATGATATTAAGTGACTTGCGTTCACTTCTTATCTCATCAATTGTGAAAAAAAATCCTTCATAGCTTGTTTCAAACAACTATTGAATGAATTGCATTCATTCCTTATCTCATCAATTGACAAAACATCCTTCATATCTTGTTTCAAGCTATATCAAACTGACATTAGGATACTTTTTTGAGTTCACTCCTTATTTCGTTAACTATCAAGTTTATCAATACCATATTCGACATAAATCCCTTCATAGATTATTTTGAGTCATATCACAACCGTGTTGATTAAATTGTTTGAGTTACTCTTCCTATCAACAATCCAGAGCTTGTTCAAAGCCAAATCCCCTAATAGCTCATTTTGAGTTATATCACAATCATATTGAGTTAACTTGTTTGAGTTATTCTCCTAATCAATAATCTAGAGCTTGTTCAAGCGAAATCTACGCAACGCGACACAAATTCCCTAATAACTCATTTTGGGTTATATCACAATCACATTGAGTTAACTTGTTTAAGTTAGTCTCCTTATCAACAATCACAAGCTTATTCAAGATAAATTCAAAATAACTAAGTTCTCGCTTACACTTAGTCATGTTTGCTCAAACTTCATAACCTCCTTTATAACTTAATCAGGAACACACCTATCTCACCATGGTAGTCACACCTAGTCATAATCATGAAAATGATGATGAAGAAGTCATGCAACCAAAACTCACCAATGAAGAACAAAAACAAGTAGATAGGGTGATAGAGAAAAATAAGAACAAATATATACTACGAATCCTAGCCATGGGGGAAAAACTACCCCTAACTTCGGGACTAAAAATATAAAAAAACTTATTGAAAATGGTGAATCGAGTCACCAAAATGAAATACCAAACAACCCAAATAGCTCTTCAACTGACGAGTTATTCATCAAAATCCAAGAGTTAACAAGGAAACTTGAGGAAGCAACTGCTAGAGCTGAAAGGTTAAAAGAATCTAATCTAGACCCTAATACTCATATAATATTTGATAACCCATCCCTTGACTCTCCATTCACACAAGAATGGAAACATATGAAAGACACCATTTAGGGACTACAAAGGCAATCAAAATAGTTCAAATTTGAAGAACTATGCCCCTACCCATTTGATATGGAAATGGTACGCTTACCCTTTCTTCCATCCTTCAAAACTCCAAAATTTTATAAATACAAAGGCAAGGGTGACCCCCATGAACATTTCAAAGAATTTTACTTGTAATTTCAGGAAGTCTCTTATCATGACACATATCTTTTACGATTATTCCCTAAAATTTTTGGAGGACATGCCTTAGACTGGTTCCTCCATCTTCCCAAAGGGTCAATCATGACATTCGTAGACTTATCAAAAAAATTCCTTAAATTTTTTCCTTAAACTTAGACTTATAAATAACCATGCTTGATCTCTGTAACACTAGATAAAGGCCGAACAAAAAATTTACGTTCTTTTTATAATGATGGTGAGGAATTGTAAGCAAATTTCCTTGTTTAATACTAGAAAGGTAATTGGTTAGAATTTTTGTTCTAAATCTTATTTCCGAAATTATCATTACACATGTAAATGCACTGTCTAAGTAATTCCAAAGAAGTCATTGAAAAGGGAAAATAGATTGAAAAATCCCTCATTTCTAAGGGCTTACTTAAAACACCCTTTAGGGACCAACCTCATAGAGACACTCATTAGAACCAAGAAAAATATAAATTCTTTAATCATAACCAAAATATAGTCAACAATGGTGTAACTGATTCTTGCCATGTCTGAAACATTCAAAAAAATCTTCTCAACACAATTAAATCCAAAAAACAACCGATCATAATCCCTAGAAAGGAAGCTCCTTCTCGGGGCATACGAAGATAGTTCACTCCACTTGGAGAAATCCTATCTAACGTATTTTGTCACTTGGAAAATTCCAACATGATTACGTACCCCATCCTCAAAACCTTTAAAGAAGGAAAACCCAAACCAAATTTGGTATAAAGACAATGAATATTTTGATTACCATCGCATAAAAGAGTACTCTACAGATCGATGCATGCAACTTCGCCATTTCATCTAAGACTTGATCCAACACAGAGACACAGAAGTTGAAAATACTTCTGATGCAAAAACACCCAATGAAAAAATTAACATGGACAAAAACCCCTTCCCTAACCATGATGATAATTCAAAGGATAAGGGACAATCAAGAAATGTTGGGTATGAATCAGTCGTCTCAACCATAGACTATGAGTAAAACTTAGTGGCTACCATAAAGGTCAAAAATGACTGTGTGATCACTAACAGACAAAAAAATGTGGGTCCCTACCACAAAAACAACTACCCCTTCATCTCCTATACCACCTCCTAATCCACCATCTAACTCCACTAACACTTCTACTCAACAGCCTACGCCATTTTTCAACATTGTCAAATAATTGGAAAAGACCACAACACAAAATTCCATCATGGATTTACTTAAGTCTTATCCTACATTGCAACACATCCTTATGCAAACATTGAGTAACGATCACATCCTATAGGACATCATTTCATAAAAATTCCAGGCTTTAATTGTGCATCTTTTGGTACCCAATTCTATTCTATCACTCAGTCCCAATGACCTTCTTAACCCCAACATTGGTAACAATCATTCTTTATACATCGAGGGTTATATAACTCATCGTAAGATCAAACATGTATTAGTCGACAATGGATCCACATTAAATATTTGTTCCATGAAACTCTTACATTTCCTAGGTTACAATGAAAATTATTTACAAAACAACATCATCACCATTCGTGGGTATGATAATAGTGAACAAAAGTCTGAAGGCACAATCACATTACCTCTTAAGGTTGGACTAATTACTTTATAAATGATATGTCATGTGGTTGACGTAGAAGTCACATATAACATTATTGTTGGCTGACCATGGATTGATGCCATGAAATTTGTCCCATCAACATTCCACCAATGTATTAAATTCCCTTATTTAGACAAAGAATTTATATTGCATGCAGATTCCCAACCATTTGAGTATTGTAGATTTCTCAAAGGGTGGTACAGACATAATCACTATTCTCCATTGATAGATAAGTATGCTCCACCTCGTGTAATCCCTAACAAAACACATGTCTATCTAGATACACTCCCCACATATACTCCAAAACCATCACCTTATAATAAACTGAATCCATTTTCTTCTACCAATCAACAATATTCAACCAGTCCTTCTCCCACTAATCAATCACATTCTTGCACTAACCAACCTTCTTATTTTAACAACAATCCTTCTTCCACTAAAAAATCCTCTTCCTCACCTAGTCAACCTTCTTCATCTAACCATGCCTCTTATGTTAGGAAACCTTTCCCTCCAGTTAATCAAGTTCCGTCCTCTAATCTTTCCCCCTCTTCATATAATCCACTCTCTCCATGTTTCATAATTACCAAAATAACTTCCCCGCCACGTGAGGTACCTACCGGTCCCCCGTCCCACACATTCAACATTATTGAAAAAGAATGTGGCGAATATCAATTCCAAAAGGTTGCAGATTCTTTTTACATAAAAAAATCCCCACACAACTATGGAAAACCCAATGCTTCACATCTTAGAATCTATCCCACTTATAGGTTGGGTCAGTTAGATTGGAAGAAATTTGGTTATCTAGATAATGAACATATTCCAAGTTCTTCAGGATCTTGGTTATATAATGAAGAATTTTCTCCCTGTTATGAGTCCCAGCAATTTACCAAAGCCCATAAAATAATGAAAACATGCGATGGAAGGGTAAAAGACTCGGTCCAAATGGACAAGGTCGTATTAACCCAATCAATTACACAAAACATTATAGTAAACATGGTCTGGGTTTCAAGGTATTCAATATAACTCATGTATTAATTTCAAGTGACAATGATGACACAAACTATGATAGTGCCACCAGGTCTACACACAACATTTTCGCAAACCTTGTTGAAACAAATATTTACTTTGAACATTTATCCGTTAACGTCATTGATTTCAAGATTGTGCATCCAAATCTCATAGACCATGACCACTTACATCATATGGCCATAGACATGTTATAGAATGATGAAGTCATTGAATAATTCCTTGGAACTCATGATCAAATCCCCATTTGTGACCATAAAAAAGGATTTGAAATCAACCTTGATGAATTGGCCCATTTTGGTGAAGAAATAGAATATTCGAATCGTTTACCTTTAGAAACCTTGGATAAAAAATGCAAACAAAAAATTTCCCATAGTGAAAATCTCATCGCCACCTTATCAAAAAAACATGTCAATAAAAAATCACAACATCACAAACAAAAACCCTATGTCAATTTCCCTGAATCACCTAACACTGATGACTTGCATCAACCATTAGCATAATTTTCTGAAAAAGATACATCTGGAATGCTTGTTGAAGAAAATAAATATATAAACATCAGTACCATTGAACAACCAAAAATTTTATAGCTCGACATCAGTCTGTTTGAATAAGAATGTGTAGAATTAACAAAAATCCTCATAGAATTCCAATATATTTTTCTATGGAACTATAAGGACATGCCATGTTTAGATCCATCTCTTGTAGTACATCACCTTGTGGTGCATCTAGCTACAAAGTCTGTAAAACAAAAACTATGAAAACTGCATCCCAAAGTAGCATTGCTTCAAAGCCAAACTCGATAAAATATTAGAAGTCAAATTTATTTGACCTATTGATTATTCTGAATGGATATCCAATATAGTTCCTGTAGCCAAGAAAATCCCCAAAATTAGGATATGCACAGACTTCTAAGATATCAACAAGGCTTGTCCAAAGGATGACTTTCCCTTGCCAAACATAGATATGATTGTCGACTCTATGGTGGGCAATGAAATGCTCTCCCTAATGGATGGATTCTATGGCTATAATAAAATACGTCTTGTTGAATAGGATCAACACAAAATGACATTTACTACACCATGGGGCACCTTCTGCTATAAGGTTATTTTTTTTGGATTGAAAAATGCTACTGCCACTTATCAACGAGCCATGATAGTCATATTTCATGATATGTTACATGATATCATGGAAGATTATGTTGATGACATATTAGAAAAATTGAAAACATGGATAGCACATCTAGATGTGTTGAGACACATTTTTGACAAACTACATGAGTATAAGGTTCACCTTAATCCAAAAAAGTGTGTATTCGGGGTGACCTCTGGAAAGTTGTTAGGGTTTATTGTTTCATGAAGAGGTATAGAAGTTGATCCTGCAAAGGTTAAAGCCATCATGGACATGCCTCCTCCCCAAAACCTAAAACAATTATGCAGTCTTTAGGGAAAAATCCAATCCATTCGATGATTCATATCACAATTGGAAAATAAGTGTCATCATTTTAATCAATTACTTAGGATAGATGCACAGTTTCATTAGAACCAATATTGTCAAGAATATTTCACGAAGTTTAAAGAATACCTTTCCAACCCACCTGTGCTTATGTAACTAGTTACAGATAAACTCATGTTTTTCTATACATCTGCCACTGATCATGTTATAGGATATTTTCTAGCACAACAAAATGATAAAGAAAAAGAACAAGATGTTTATTACGTTATTTGAACACTTATTGAGCATGGGGTGCGATATTCCCAAGTTGAAAAAATATGTTTGGCATTCATGTTTGCATTCCATAAGTAACGTCATTACTTTCTTAATCACACAACTAAATTGATTGCTAAGGTTGATCCCCTCAAGTATCTCTTGTCTCGACCTATTCTCATAGGAAGAATGTCTAGTTGGGTTGTCCTACTTAGTGAATTTGACATAAAGTTTGTTCCTCAAAGAGAAATTAAAGGACAAGCCCTCGTAGAACAACTTGTTGAGGCACTTCTTCTCGGAACACAGCCACTTCATTTTCCATTTCCTAATGAAGATCTTCTGTACATAGACATCGCGCCAACTTGGAATCTATTCTTTGATGGATCTTGTAATCTCCATGGATTACCTGGTATTTTTCTTATCACACCCAATAGACATTTCATCCCCAAGTCATTTTGATTAGAATTTGCATGTAATAATAATATCACACAATATGAAGCTCTCATAGCCAAATTGAAACTAGCTATATCTTGGAACCTTAAAGAGTTGGCTGTATTTGGCGACTCTTTACTTTTCATTAAACATGTTACTAATAAATACTAGGTTAAGGATGAAAAACTTATTCCATATAAGCACATGGTAGATAGCCTTCAAAGTTATCTTCAATTGATTAGTTTTGATAAATCCCTATAATTCATAATAAATCCATTGATGCTATGGAAACTATTGGATCTTTGTTAGAAATCACATCTAATTAACCCCAGACACATTTTCTTGTAGAACATCTCTTAATTCCTGCTTATGATCTTCCTGAAAAAACTATGGTATGTGAAATTGTGGGTCCAAATAACTCTTGGTACAATGATATTTACACCTTCATCTGCGATAAAATATTTCCTGCTGACATGAAACCAATGCATAAACATGCTTTAACACAACGTGCCTCTCATTACATCATTTTAATAGAAGCTCTTTATAAATGAGGTTACGATGGCACCATTCTCTGATGTCTTAATCAGGAGGAAGCCTCTAGTGTACTAACTGAAGTCCACTCTAGTATTTGTGGAGCACACACAAATGGCATAGATTTAGCCAAGAAAATACTGCGTGTTGGGTATTTTGGCCCACCATGGAAAGTGATACATGATATTTTGTCAAACTATGTCAAGCCTATAAAAAACATGTCAATATTATCCACACACCTTCCCAAACATTGCAATCAATCACCACACCATGCCCCTTCTCTCAATGGGGGCTCGATCTCATCAAAAAATCAAACCAACATCATCCGATAGACATAAGTTCATCATTACTGCTACCGATTACTTCACTAAATGGGTAGAAGCTATGCCTCTCACCTATGTTACCGATAGCCAAATATACTAATTCATTTTTCACAATATGATCTGTCGATTTTGTATTCCATCTTCTCTTATTGTAGATAATGAGAAATCATTTAAAAACCAAGATGTAAAAGACCTTTCCAAACATTTCCGCATCAAACTTAAGTGTTCCAATCTATACTACCCCCAGGGTAATGGCCAAGTAGAACTAACCAACAAGAATTTAAAATCCATCATGGAAAAAATTGTCAACACCCATGGACATAATTGGCACACTCGAATTTACCACACTTTTTGGGCTTACCATACATCTTATCACACACCTACAAGAGCCACCCCGCTTTCTCTCATTTATGGTTGTGAAGCCATTTTACCTATTGAGGTTGAACTCCCATCCTTAAGGGTATCCCTTAAAGATATAATTAAGGAGGATGCATATCGATAAACATGGCTTCATGAGATTGAGATTCTTGATGAAAAATGACTTAATGCCCTCAATCATCTTCAAGTCTATCACAACCGACTGCAACACATTTATCATAAAAAGGTTAGACCCAGAGAGTTCTAGGTTAGTGAGCTCGTTCTCAAAGAAAATAAAAACAATACCACTAAAGAGTGAGAAAAACAAGAAAAATTTGAGCCTAATTGGTTAGGACCCTATGTAAATATAGCTAAATTTGGGTCTTGAGCCTATAAATTGACCATTGAAGATGGTCAGGAACTTGATGAACTAATGAATGTAGTACATTTAAAGAAATTATATTCTTGAGGAACTCTATATTCCGGGAGACAATCACTTGTATATTGTTCCTTTTGTCTTACTCATCTTCAAATAATTTTAAATTATTCATTCCATTGGCAAATATTCTCATTATCAAAATCATAGCTTTATATTCATCATCATGAGACATGTGCTAATATAGATCATATTAAGTTTTGTGAGTATCATACTTCTTATAATATCTCTCATTTATAGCCGCTTTCACCTATGGTCATACCTAGAAGCTTACTGATGGTAATATATTGTAGACACCTAAAATTGATTATCCAATTTGGTGTCCCTCGTGTGCATTTTCTCTCTCAGGTAACTTGGGGCACGTTTATATCACCACTATCCCCTTGGGATATTATTCGATTTGTGATTTAAACACCTATCCTAAGTTTAATTCACCCCATTATGTTTTACCCGTGAGTAATTAAATATTAACTATTTAATTACACCTTTTCACATGTATCCTAACCACTTATCTACCCCATATCTATCTTATCCATATATTCCCCCTATTTCTCCTCCTCCCAAAGCGGGATATTTCCCGTATTTGAGGTGGAGGGATAACTCTTACCTTTCTAGAAATCACTCATTTTGGCCGTCTCAGGAGTCTGTTCCGTGATCGGTGCCGACCGATACTCGGTCGACGCCGATTTTTCGGAGTGGCGCCGATTATAAATAGAAGCCCAAAACTCAGTTCTGGAAGAACATAGAGAAAGAGAGAGATCGTGACATAGAGACACGGATTGTAAGAGAGAGAACGAGATATCTTTTAGCATCAAGTGTGAACATTATCTATCGAATGAGAGCGGATCTTGTCCAAATCAATCCCTGAGAGGAGCACCATTACTCTGCTCTTATCACATCAACATCGCATGTCTCCATTGATTTTCTGGTGACTCTGTTCCTGCATCCAGCATAGGTAGAGCCTTGCCAGTATCTCTCCGGCTTTTGCAGATCTAGCAGAAGTTGACGATCTGGCATTCGCTTTCTGATTTCCAAATCTTCTCACACTTTGTCTTGGATCGACGCCGATCTATATCAATCGACACCGATTTACATCAGTTGACGCCGATTTTAAATAGTCGACGCCGATTCTACATAATCGACGCCGATCTTCCTGCAGACAGGTAAAAAGACGCAGGTAACACAAATCCAGCTTTGTTTTCACAGTTCCCTATTTTCTGTTGCTTTCTGCCTGCTGTTTAGATTCTGTTTATTACTTTGATTAGAAAATCTAGTCTTGTACGTACATCTTTTATCATGTATACTTCTTTACTTAATTGAAAACGTGGACTGACATTCGCTGAGGGAGCTTACCGCTTCCCAGACCCGCTTCTCGGGCAGTCCACCTAAATATCTTTTAACGTGGTCTTTTTCTATCAAGCCTCAGTGCCTCGCAGGTTACTTGGATCTACTGTGCAGAATTGCTCGTGTGCGCCCATCTTATCTACATCGGCTTCCTTATCTGTCTACATCTTCGGATCTTGTCCATCAGGTATCGATTTCATTGGAGTTTTTCAGGGTTTTTGTGTTTAGTTTGGTGCATTAACTTGGACAGGTAACAAGCATGAAATTCTTGATCTACATTCTGGCACGCCCGGTGGGACCCAACCAAAGTCCCTTATTGGTAAGTTCATCTCTTTTCTAGTTTTGAGCTTTGTTCTTTTTCTTCATTGATTTTTATCAGTTCTGCTTGAGCATTTCCTTTCATCGTTTCAATCTTGTTTCTTTCATTTATGAATTTGCAAAGTTAGGTCCTTTCTTTTCTTACAAATTTCAATTCCAATTTCTATTTATAAAATTAGTAAATATTTCATTTTGATTTCAAGTTTGCATGTTTGATCCATCTCTTTATGCGAAATTGTTATTTCCTTGAAATTTTTCTAGTTCCTTAAAATAAAAATTTTCGTTTCACCATTATCTGGATATATCTTTCTGGATTTTGTTTTAACCTTTTCTTGCGGAGCACTTTGCTTGTTCATGGGCTTTTTCGAGGGGGAGAGCTCAACAACGTGCTTTTTGAAGTCCACACACCTTGGAGAGCTAAATCTACAGGTATTTCTCTTTTACGGTGTTTTCTCCTTTTTAGGAACTAAAAACAAAAAATACAATTTTTTTTTCTTTGTTTATTGTCTATCACATCCGAACATTTCAATTGTTGGTACTTAAAAAGAATTTAATCGCATTTGGGAAAAAATCTATTTGACTTGTCTTCATCGAAATCAAACACTTCGTTTTTAAGTGCTTTAAAAAAAAAGAACTCTTTCTTTGTCATTTCTGCTGTATGTTTTTCATCTAGTTTTAATTAGGCTGGAAAATTGATCAAAATCGGTAGTGACACTATTTGATTTTTTATTTTTCACCCTTGCACACAAAGCCAAAATCACTAGGTATAAAGCATTTAAACAAAAATTCTTTCCCTAGCCTCGCCTACTTGGAAGTGACATCCAAGAGGAAGAGCCTACGCGGTACTCGGGCTGCGCTATAAATTCACGGAAGTTCTGGTATATATTGGCAAAGCACCCGACTCCCTTATCACAACGGTGTGTGAAGTGCGGGGGTAGGCCCCTATATCAAGCCACGTACCGGTCTTTTACTGAAGTGCCTTCGGGACTCCTCACCAAAACACCCCTCAAACCATCCTTAGTTTGGCTATCTGAGTAGTTCCTGTTCTAAAAGGCCCTCCCTAATATTTTCTTTCTTAAAAGCATAAAAACTTAAAAGAGATAATCACCTACATTTCTTGAATTGTCTGTGCATTAGTTAGGTCAATCTTCTTTTCTGCTTGTTTATGATGGTCATCACTCAGTTACAATCTACAAGAATGGCTCAATTAGCCCCTTCTTGCTCTGAGATCACTACTAGTGTGGATGTTTCGGCACCCCCAAGGTCTTCCTCGGGACCGCTGTTAGTTGGTCCCCCATCCTGGTCATATAATCCTTTCTATCAGGCCAAAGCAACCCCATCACATCCAGCTTCCCCTAGTCTGTCAGAAATATCATCTGCTTCCGACTCAGAGTATGTTCCTCGCGGGGATCCTGAATTTCAGGTGCTCCTTGATCGCAATCCGGTAGCCCTCATGGACTACCTAGTACACAAGTCTATTCAAATATTTGATCAGGGACCACCAATCCAGCAAGTGTACGATTATCCTCATGAACCATCCCAGGCCATTGTAGAACAGTTAGCATCATTTTTCTCGCCTCGAGCCATAAAGGAGGGTGGCGCACATGTGCCTCCTTTTTCTCTTCCACCGACCATATCGACTAGTTCTCAAATAGTCTTACCTATTCCTAATGCCGCAGTTACCTCGACTATTCCACAACCTACTTCTGAGAGGTCCTCTACTCTGGCTATAATGAGTGCGTCTGTACACCCGCATATTGTTGTTAATTCATCTATGCCATCCATTGTGTCCCAGGGTCAGTACCCCTTTATGAGTTAACCCCCTTCGACTAGTCAGTTGGTTCCTGCTTCTCGTCATCTAGTGGGTCTTTCTTCCAATGTTCCAGCAATAGTGACCTTCGTCCATCCTCTAGCATCGGTGCCTTTAATAACTAATCCAGCAGTAGAAAGCCTCTTTCAGGTCTTGTTCCCCAATATGTCCAATCAAATCGGCACCCATGTTCCTCAATCTGTTCCAATTCAATCAATAAGCATAGGAGTCCACCAATCACAGGCTCCGTCCGTCATCCAACCTTCATTTTCTCAACCACTTATTATCTCACAGCCTACCTATACACAGGCTCCTTCACAACAAATACCCCACCAGGCGTCACCCAGAACTCCTGGTTACTCCTCTTATCATCCTATCAATCAACAGATGAATCCCCCATTGACACCTCAACAACAACCACCATTTGCTTCTTATGTAGGACATGCCAGTGTGCCTCCTCCTCAATCTGATGTGGTTCAAATTCTTTTCAAGAAAATCATAGACTTGGAAGCCTCCACCAAAGGGGCCCGTCCTTCATACTCTTTTGAAGAAGTATGTAATGAACCCATTCACCCCTCAGTGGCTTTTAAGCCTTATCCTCCCCAATGGGAACTTCCTAAATTTTCAAAATTTCACAGTCGGGAGGACCCTCAACAGCATTTGCGAGCATTCAAACATGCTTGCTACCTCATAGTCCAGGATCAGGAGCTTATGCTCCGTACTTTTCCTATGTCTTTAGCTGGTCCTGCTTTAGATTGGTACAATAACATTCCTCAACATTCCTTGTTTTCTTTCTCTCAATTAGCCCAGATGTTTGTTGAAAACTTTTCAATAAATATCGCGCATAAGATCTCGATTACAGATCTTTATAACATTCGTCAATTTGATGATGAGTCTATTACAGACTTTGTCACTCATTGGAGAGGGGTAATAAACCAATTATCTTTCTCCCTTCCTCAATCCCAACAGATCGAGTTGTTTACTCGATCTTATGCTAATCATATTTCATCCACTTTAAGGATCCAAACCTTTCATACATTTGAAGAAGCCTTTACGATGACACGCAAACTTGAATCTCGCGCCATTGAACAAGGGAAGTTAAAACTTCGCTCTAAATCTAAACCAGATTTTTCTCGGTTTACCAAATCAAATCCTTCCACTTCTAAAGACAAGAATCAGGGATCCACCAATGCTATCATATTAAAAACATGATGAGCCGATACCACTTCTAATCAAAAACCACGAAGAGACTCCTCATCTTCTCAAAAAAGGACCTCATCATCTCGATCTTTCACTTCATTGGGGGAATCATATGCTTCTATCCTGGAAAAAATGTTGGAAGTCCACATGATCGAACTTCCCCCCATTAGGAATATTGATGAAAGCCAAGAACGTCCATTCTGGTATAGGGAAAATGACTTCTATCACCAAAGGTCATGACATTGAACGATGTCAGACCTTCAAAAATCTTGTCCAGAAATTCACTGATAAAGACGAGCTCATTCTGGATAACCCAAATGCTCCCCCAAATCAAGCACTGGATGTCTTTAAACAACCTTTTCCCAATCATTCCCCAAACCATGATGCTTCAGAGTCTCAAAAACCAAACACTCATACTATCAGCTTCATCTCTACTGAAGAATCTTCTCCTAAAACTAAGCCATCTGCAAACACATCGACCGAATTAGAGCCTCCTTCCGCTGCGTTAATCGTTGGGATTCCACCATCTTCAGATAGCCCATCTTTGAATATTCCAACATTGTTAGATACAGATTCACCTCTCTCTGCTTCTTTGTCTGATCTTCCGTCCATACCCGAGATAGTGTCATCCTCATCTGTCTCATCGTCAGACATTGTTTCAATGCTCGAGGCAATTACATCCCTTTGAGTTTCCACCGCGGATACATCTACTTCTGTTTCTCCCATTTTTTCTGTGACTATGCCCTTGGTGAACGTACCTATAGTTGTGCCAACTTCGACAAAAGCTTCTTCGATTTTGACTCTTCCTGTTTCTTTTCCTACAGTAGTTTCACCCACAATTACTGTACCAAAAGTAGTTCCTTCGCAAGAAACTGCTTCTTCATCACTCACTTCTTCCATCACAAATGCTACTTTGCCTATTAAGGGGAAATCTAAAGAAGTAGCACCAACACCTATACGCTTGGTTCCTGAACTTAGACCGAGACAACCGAAATCTAACGTTGCGCCATCAGTACCTCCCCATTTGCTTCCCCCGAAAAGGTTACAATCACCTTATGCGGTTGAAGTTATCACCATCCCTGAAAAAGGAAAGCCCATATTTCGAACCATCAAGACTCTTGGTGCTTTCCCACAAAAATCTCTCTCCACGCCTCATAAAAGATTGGATTTTTCCGCTGAGAAGGCGTCTTCTTCTACAAACTTATCAAAACCATCATCTTCTTCTACAACACATTCTTCACTAGCACCTCGAAAAGTGGACTTACCTACTAAAAATATGTCACCTCTTTTATCAGAATCATCATCTTCGTTACCAAAAGCCAGGGCACCCTATGTTCCTTTGACTATACCTACTTTGGAATCTTCTCCCTCATCTAAATCGACATCATCTAAATCATCATTATTTTCGACTAAGCAGCCTCCCTTATCTCTGAAGACCACAACACTTGTCACATCTCCATCATCTTCAAAATCTATTTTATGGGCTCCCCCTCCACCGAAATCAATCATGTCTCACTTACTTCCATCTCAAGTGCCCAAGGCTGCTCCTCCAGATGTCTAAAAAAATAAGATGATCCCTAAAAAGACTGTCAAACCTAACATGCAGGTTCTTTTACCTCGGCAGTCTGTTAAATTAAAAGAGGCGCCTTCATCATCTCTGTCCTCATCTTTGTCTACCGGGTTCTATACCGAAATCCTTCGCCAACTTATCCAATCTTCATCCATATATCTTCCTCCGATTAAACCCTATAACCCTAAAGGAGTTAAACCTACTTGGTTTAACTCTGATTTGATTTGTGCTTACCACCATACCATGGGTCATGATACTGAGGGATGTAAAGCTCTTCGATCTATTGTCAACAGCCTTTTGGAAGAAAGTGATCTTTTGCTGGAGGAGGAGAAACAAGTATCTCCTGTCATCTTAGCTCCATCTGAGCCCCAACGATCTACTCAGACCTCTACTTCTAGTGATTCCACTCCAAATAATCTTCCACCTTCTCAAATCGACACAATTCATATCACCACGAGAACCCAATAGTATGATAATCCATGCTCATCTACAGCGTCTCGACCCCGAGTTGTCATTTTTGCAGCCCTCGAAGGAGTTCCTCCTTCCTCATTATCCCCGAGACCTCGGGTCTCTATTCGTGCTGCACCTCGGGCTCAAATTCCCGTGACAGTTGAGGAGAGTGTTATGAAACAACTCACCCAGGCTCCGGTCAAAATGTCCCTTTTTGACCTCATTCAATCCTCTCCGCAACATCGCCAGGCTCTGATTGATAATATACGTCACATCATAGTGAATTCAGATGAGCCCCAGCCTTTCGAGATGGTTGTTGGATTGAATAGATCATCAACCGCCATTTCTTTTGAAGATTCAGAAATTCCTTCCCTTTCTTCCGAGGATTTGGAGGCTTCCCTCTTTATCACAGTCCAAATCGACAACACTACATTAAAACGCATTATGATCGACAGTGGAGCTGCACTCAACGTCATCTCCTCACACACATTCGAGCAACTTAAGTTACCAAAGAACGTAGTGTCACCCCCGCCTTTCACTCTTCGATCATTTAACGATCAGCTAGTAGTTACTTTAGGAACTGTGGTCCTACCCATTCGAGTAGGTAAGAAGTTGCTTCACGAACTCTTTTACATTGTTGAAGGGAAATTCCACTATAATATGATCCTCAGACGCTCTTGGATTCGTGCAATGCATTGTGTCCCATCCACCCTCCATCGATGCTTAAAATATCAATATGAGGGAAAAATCTATACTCATCTAGGAGATCCTTTTCCTTCCACACAATGCGACATGACCACAGGGTCTGCCCCTCTAAAGGAAAATGCCTGTTCTCCTGACGGGGCCTCATCTTCTTCCGTACCTGCAACCAAACTACCAGATGTACAAAATTTAGAAGAGACATTGCAGCATTTCTCACTAGGAGAGCTTCCTCTCCTTTCTTTTGACAACCATCTCAAACCTAGTGAGTATGGTAGACAAGACAAACAACCTGAATATCAGCCAGGTCTTGGTCACATCATCACCATTGGTCTACCCAATCAACAGACTAATTTCATTTACGGTGGTCTTGACATGCCTCACTATCACCCGGATTCTCCTCCTAGGACCAAACCTTATTTAACAGGGTTCGATTGTCTACAGAATCCCACGTTTGTAAAAACTTATTTATATCGATGCGCGTGGAAGGGCTTTGGCTTAGGTAACTATGAACAAGGTGTGCATGACCTCGCATCCATTCCAACTCTCAAGCCACATCAAAAATTTGGTTTAGGATTTAAACCTAATTAAAAAGCCACCGTCACTGTTCTCGATGAGCCTCTTCCTATTGAGGAACCATCTTCTCCCGCTAAGTAGAAGCATCACTCGATGTGGACGACGCCATTTCCATCCCGTCTAATTTTTTTTTTAATCAATACCATTTCCTTAGGGCCACTAGACTATAAGAATAATAATAGGTCCACTTCCATACCATTAATTTTCCCTGAAATAGTTGGAGATGACTCTCCTACTATCAAAGCTATCCACTATGCGGATGACGATTCTGTCCTCACCTATCTGGGGGAAGAGGATTCCTATCTTCCTAAAACCATCCCTTCTGACACGTCTACGCTTCTCAACGAAGCCATTGTTGACCTTAATATAGGGACTTCTAAAGACCCTCACATCATTAAGGTCGGCCAATCCCTTAATCCACAGGAGTTAGGAGACTTTACCACTTTTCTTTCCAACCATCATCAAGCCTTTGCTTGGTCTATGAGGCTATGCTAGGACTTGATCCTGATATCATGGTCCACAATATCGTTACTCTTCCCGACATCAAACCGGTTAAACAAAAATTACGTAAAATGCACCCTAGAGTAGCCCTTCTTGTTAAAGAATAATTGCAGTGCTTGCTCTCGGCTCACTTCATCCAACCCATTGATTATCCACAATGGGTTTCCAATGTAGTACCAGTAACTAAAGCTACTGGGAAAATTTGAATTTGTACCGACTTCCGGGATATTAATCTTGCTTGTCCAAAAGATGATTTCCCTCTACCTAATATCGACCAACTCGTGGATTTAACTGTGGGTCATGAGATGCTTTCTCTTATGGATGGTTTCTCTGGGTATCATCAAATTCTCATCACACCAGAAGACCAACATAAGACTTCTTTCATAACTCTTTGGGGGACCTTTTGTTATCGTGTCATGCCTTTCAGTCTTAAGAACGCAGGAGCAACCTATCAGCGAGTAATGACCTACATCTTCCATGATCTCTTACACAAAACTGTGGAAGATTACGTCGACAATCTCCTCAGTAAATCCAAACATCGTCAGGATCATCTTTTCATTCTTGCACCTCACTTTGAGAGGCTTATTCACTTTTGTCTTCGTCTAAATCCATCTAAGTGCGTGTTTGGCGTTCTCACTGGTAAATTTTTAGGTTTTATCATTTCCATTAGGGGTATTGAAGTAGACCCCGCAAAAATAAAAGCTATCCTTGAGATGCCTCCCCCTTCTAACTTAAAACAACTCCGCAGTCTCCAAGGACGTCTTCAATCAGTACGTCATTTTATCTCACAATTGTCAGACCGTTGTCAACCTTTTCATCATCTCCTCCGTAAGAATGTTCATTTTGAATGGGATGAACATTGCCAAAAGGCCTTCGATGATCTCAAAGCTTATCTTCTTTCTCCACCTGTGCTTACACCTCCACACGAGGGAGAGCCTTTCTATCTTTATATCTCTGTGACTGACCACGCTCTGGGAGCCATGATCTCGCATCGGGACGCTTGCGGTAGAGAACAATCTATCTATTACATCAGTCGCACCCTCCATGAGTAAGAAACACGTTATTCCGAAGTTGAAAGGCTGTGTTGTGCTCTCTTCTTCACAACTTCTAAGCTTCGTCATTACCTCCTTAATCACAAAACTTACATTGTCACAATTCATGCGAAGCCTTATCACAATGATCATATCACTCGTTGGCTCATGCTTATGACAGAATTTGATCTCGAGTTTATCCCACAAAAGTCTATCAAGGGTCAGGTCATTGCAGATCAATTAGCTGATGCTCCTCTTCCGGACACTCAAGTCCCCCTTGCTCGATTCCCCGATGAATATATCCAACAAATTGATTTTGGTCTGTATCCATTTAAAGTAAAGCTCTTCTTTGATGGATCCAAATGCCAGCAAGGGGGAGGTGCAGGTTTCATGATGATTCCTCCTTGGGGTACGCCTATACCAGTCGCACAAAAATTGAACTTTGAGTGCACCAATAATATGGCTGAATATGAAGCTCTTGTCTTGGGTCTTCAAAATGCCATTAATCTCGGTGCTCATCATATTGACATCTTTGGTGATTCTGAACTCATCGTTAATCAAGTCACGGGTGTCTATCAATGCAGGAATGATACCCTTCAAAAATATCATGATATCGTTTTCATTCAACTCCAATCTTTCGATAAATTCACTATCCAAGCTATTCCTCGCACTGTGAATCGATTCGCAGATACAATGGCTTCGCTAGCCTCACTTATCCCGCCTTTTACCGAGGACTCGCGGATTTATGTGGCTGTGCAACGCTTAGATCAGCCATCTCATCTTAGGCAGCTAACTTCAATCCATGCTGTCACAACCCATACTCAGGATGAGTGGTATCAACAGATCGTTGATTATCTATCTCATTCAGTGTTTCCTCCTGATCTCACTTCCAATGGTAGGAGATCTTTTATCCTATGTGCTAATCACTATACTATTCTAGGTGGGATCCTCTACAAACGCGTCTTTGATGGTATTTTACTTCAGCGCCTCAAAACCCTTGACTCATCTAAAGCTATCCAGGAGGTCCATGACGGTATCTGTGGTGGAAATTTTAGTGGCTTGGCTGTAGCTAAACGCATCTTACGTTTGAGATATTATTGGCCTTCTCTTAATCGAGATTGTTGTGAATACACTAAGAAATGCATCAAGTGTCAACAGCATTCCAATCTAACACATATCCCTAGTCGAGCTTTACAACCTACAGCGGATTTTTGGCCTTTTTCGCAGTGGGGTCTTGATCTCATTGGTCTCATCAATCCCCGTTCTTCACAGCGTCATCATTCTATCATTACCGCCATTGAATACTTTACTAAGTGGGTGGAAGCTATCCCTCTTTCTTCAACAAAAGCTAAACCCATAGTTGATTTTGTCTATCAGCACATCATTTGTCGCTTCAGTGTTCCACACAAACTCATCACAGATAACGGTAAGTCTTTCAAGAACGTTGATTTGCAGAACCTCTGTAATGCTTTCAATATCAAACTCAGTTTTTCTTCTCCATACTATCCTTAAGCTAATGGTCAGGCCGAAGCTTCCAATAAAACTTTGCGTAATATCCTCGTAAAGGTAACTAGTCGAGCTGGTAGGGATTGGCATTTACATATCCCTTTTGCTCTCTGAGCTTATCAGACTAGCATTCGTACTCCTACTGGTGCTACTCCCTTCTCTCTCGTCTATGGGTCTGAGGCTGTTCTTCCTTTGGAAGTCCAAATCCCATCTCTCCGTGTTTCTCTTAGAGAATTTGTCTCTGATGAGGACTATCATCAAAATCGTCTAGCACAACTTGAATTATTAGATGAGCGGCATCTCAACGCTCTTGAACATCATCAAGTCTATCTTGAGTGTGTCAAACGTGCTTATAACAAGCACTTGCAACACCGTGACTTCAAAATTGGTGATCTTGTTCTTAAAGAAAATCAAAATGTCACTACACTCAAAAGGAGTCAGCGTGGTAAGTTTGCTCCCAACTGGATGGGTCCGTACGTTATTACTCATAAATATGGGTCTGGGCTTATCGTCTATCTTCCATGGATGGTATACCCGAAGTGGAACCTCTTAATGCCTTGCATCTACGGCCCTTCTACTATTAAAATCTATTTTACACAAATCTAGTCGCGAGATAGATCTTTCATCCGTCTAATAACCAGTCATATACTTTCATGGTGATTCGAAATTATGTGGTTCTCCGCCTATTGTCTTTTTTACCTTAAATATGAGTATCGCGGCTCTACTCATAGCATTTTTCTTTTGGATATGTTTCTCCTCATGGTAGGAACACCTTAATCACCATTTCATTTATCCCAAGTGCTTATCTTAATCGGATCTACTCGGGGCATGAGTGCGTGCTCTTTATACGTTTTCTTCCCCTCTATCTGATCTATCTAGGTCTAAACTCAGCTTCTTCCAAGAGTTTTTCAAAAAAAAAAAGAAAAAAAAGGGATAGACTGATCCCTTGAAGGACAGCTACCCATACAATCAAATGAATCAAAAGATATAGACCATGCCCTCGAAGGATGGCTATCATTAAAATTCAAAATACAGACCGCTCCCTTGAAGGACGGCTGTTTCTCAAAGGAATACTCAAGGCTTCTTGCATTGATCAGCCTTTCAGTTAGTTTATACACTTTTTAGCATCACTGAAAAGACTTCCCGTATTGATCAGTCTTTCCATATCTAGCAAACTTCCCGCATTGATCAGTTTGCTTTTCTGCCAGAAATCATGAAGCTGAGATATAATACCTTTTTTTGATCATATGGAGAATCCTATTTTCTCAGTATAAACATGTATTCTGTCCCTTGTAAATTTTGACAAGATACCTACTTACTGCTCTTTCCGTTTCCCTCCTAAATCTAGTTTGCGGCTAGTTAGTATCAGGTTTATTTTAACCTCATATAGGGCCTTGCATGCATGATCTTTTGGTTTCCTATCCGGATTCTATTTATGGTCGGTTGGGAGTCCAGCTTATCATTCTTCTTCTTATCTGGGTGTATTTCCTTTATTTCTAATCAAGGTCATTTTCATTACGTCCTTGGCTTTCACAGCAAATATGTCCGATTATTTCATCCAGTTAAATTGACATTTCACATGTTAATTTAATCAAAATTTATCATCTATCTAATTTCATCTTATCTACTTTGACATATCAAAGCATGTATTGTCAACACATGTGGATCTGCCTATCTATTTTCATCAAAATTAAATTAACATCTCAAACATATCGAATCTATCAATCCCATCTATCCATCTATCCATCAAACCATCTAAAAACTTGTACATCCAAGTTACACTACATCTATCTATATCCATTTTTTATCAAAATTAAATCCATACATCAATCACATCTATCCATCTATCCATCAAAATATCTAAAAATATGTACGTCCAAGTTACACTACATCTATCTATATCTATTTTTCATCAAAATTAAATCCATACATCAATCACATCTATCCATCTATCCATCAAAATATCTAAAAATATGTACGTCCAAGTTACACTACATCTATCTATATCTATTTTTCATCAAAATTACATCCACATATTAATCACATGAAGTTACATCACATCTATCTATCCTCTATGTCTATGTTCATCTAATCACATCTATTTATTATCTATCAATCTATGTCTACATCCATCACAATTACGCTACATCTATCCATGTGTATCAAAATTAAAAAATAGGAGAACAATCATATGACAAAGGCAATGATGAATCTATATATATACATGAGTTTCTATACAACAAAAAATGGGTGGCTCTCAATCAAGCCATCTATACAATGCCTTCTAATCGAGGCTACATCACTACACTGATACAAAATACATCAATCCCTATATCGTAAAATTTGATGCGTGGAGGACACTATCTCCCCCACCCTCCTCTGGACCAGGCTGTCTCTCCTGGCTGCCGCCTATCGAGCTAGACGCACCTGCTGCTGGAGGCCTCTACCCACCTCGGTCTCTCCCGGTGCTCCCTCCCCCTGATGCCCCGCTCGCTGTGGCCGTTGCTGATCTCCTCCTCACCCCATACCGAGGCACATCTGGGGCATGCTACGCTAGGGCATCCTCGTAGTATCTCACCTTAGCGAGGAGAGACTGATATGTGCTCAAGCTCACGGTACTAGGTGCTCGTAATGGTACTGCTGGTGGTGCCCCTCCTATGGTCGTGCCCTGTGTACCAGACTCTAACATGGTACTTGTCTCCCCATATTTGGCCCTGAGGGCCTCCCTATGTCGAAGGTAGCGATCCCTCTGCTGGATTGTTGTATCTCACTCCTGGCGAGCGGTGTCTCTCTCCAAAATTAGGGTATCCCTCTCCTCTGTCAGAGCTCTGATCTCCTCGAGAGCCACCTGGTGTGTCTGCGTCAGGGTGGCGTGCTCTCCCTCCAGTCTCTCCAGCACTGTAGCCATATTCTCCTCGTTGGCATCTATAGATGCTGGAAGGTGTCGTGGTAGCTCTATCGCATACCATGTAGCATAACCATCACCTACTCTGGCATCATCATCATTGTCTGTGGAGGGTGGGGCCTCTCTCAATGGATCTGCTGGGATCAAAATCGGCAGATCAGTCTCTCTGTTGTCTCGCCTATAAGGCCTGTAAGTAGTCGGAACTGTCTATACTAGGCCGAACTGTCTCAATACCCACATAAACGGGACACACTCCCACATGTTAGGCCTGCGACCCCTAACCACCCTGCTCCGTCTCAATGCCACCAAGTGAGCATCCTGACCAGCCCATGCCGGAAATACCTGATATGGTCTCTAGATGACCTGCTTCGGTGTCAGTGTCCTGAAATGCTCAGTATACCAATCTGTAGATCTCCCTGTATCTCTAGAGGCCATATCGGCCCGCCATCGCCGGAATCCATAATCAATAGCTCCCACTGCTGCTGGCATCCAAGGAAGCCCGGATGGCCTGATCATTGCTATATGCTCATATTCCCAGCAATGGAGCATAAAACTAACATCGATACCTGTCCTTCGGCCAGTGGTATACATCCATAACTCATGATATATCTGAGCTATCAAAGCATCAGCAAAAGCAAACACTTGTCTGAACTGCAGGATGTCGCAAACGCAATCTAATAATAACAGTGGGAATCTCCTGCCTCCTGAATCTGGCAGAGAAAAATAGGATATCGCCATCTAAATCAAAACTATCCGTCTGCTCCTGGGACTATCCTGTCTATACTGTGAGGCTATCCGCACTGCCCCGGATACTATCTCTGAATCATCTGCCCTATCTCCATACAATCGAACTAGGGCCCTCTGCTGCTGCTCTCGTGGTGTAATCTCTATTGGGTCCCCAGTGATTGGCAGTCTCAAAATCATGTATATATCCTCATGGGTGATGGTCATCTCACCCGTCCTGAACCAAAAAGTGCACGTCTGGCTATCCCATCGTCGCACTAGTGCTCGCATCAACTCTACATCTTGCGGCACTCGTCTGTAGTACTTAAAGCCCTCGAGCCCGGCTAACTCTAAATGCCGCCAATCTGCATTAGTCACGTCAGGGAGAATGGTCTCCAGTAGCTCAGGAATCGCATCCCTCATGTGTAGTACCTCTCGTGCCTGCATCCACGACATCAAGAGCAATATTAGCCTCATATTTACCCAAATATGAACATCCAAAACAATTTTTTTTTAATCTATTCACAAGTCTATATAATCGGCATCGATTAAATACAATCGGCGTCGTTTATTTTTAGTCGACGTCGATTAATGTCAATCGGTGCCGGTTACATCACATCGGCGTCGATTATACCAATCGGCGTCGATTGCTAGGCCGGATGTAAAACACACCCTGGCCTCCCATCAAACAAAACCAAAAATATATATATATATATATATAATAATAAAATAAGTACCACGGGTTCAAGAAGAACCACTTACCCCAGGTCGTGTCCTCCTCCGCTTCTGACCACTTCCAGAGGCTTCCATGATGCTCAAATCCAATTTTTGATTCTCTCTGAATCAATCGTCATGGTGTAAATAAATTGTTCACGTTTTCCGTTCACATATTTATATGTGCTGTGAACGGTCGGCACCGATTTTTTTGGTCGGCGCCATTTATTTAGGTCGCCGCCGATTATTGTGATCTCTTTGCCATAGTGTTGATGCTTGGCTTATTTATCTGGTCATTATAGTGCGCTGAATGTTGCCTTTTGGCACATATTTTCGATATCACCGTCCATTTCGAGTTTGTTCCCTTTGCGTGGGGCACTCGTACTTTTTGGCAACTTAGAGTTAAATGGGTCTATAGGCACTAACGTCGTCTGATTTGCAGACCGTTCAGTTGTCCCTACCAATGTGTCTCTCTTTAGATTCTGACTATTTTTCAGCCCTCCTTACACTCATGGGTCTGTAGGTACTAACGTCGTCTCATGAGGAGACTGTCTAGTCTACCCTACCAATATGAGTTCCTTAGGTGGCTACCTCTTTATTCATGTTTATGCATCATCAATGATCAGATCTACTCCATACACCCAGCTGGGGCATCCCATGTTTTCATCTACCTTTTTCAAACTTGGGATTGTTTGTTCTATCACCCATCTCATCCCTAGTTTGAGGGGGATCGCATCATCACTTTTTCTTCCTTTCTTCCACCTCCTTGTTTTTGTCTCACAACCTTGCTTATCGCAAGTTACTTGATAAAAAGGGGCAAAATGTAGACACCTAAAATTGATTATCCAATTTGGTGTCCCTCGTGTGGGTTTGCTCTCTCAGGTAACCTGGGGCACGTTTATATCACCACTATCCCCTTGAGATATTATTTGATTTGTGATTTAAACACCTATCCTAAGTTTAATTCACCCCATTATGTTTTACCCGTGAGTAATTAAATATTAACTATTTAATTACACCTTTTCACATGTATCCTAACCACTTATCTACCCTATATCTATCTTATCCATATATTCCCCCTATTTCTCCTCCTCCCAAAGCAGGATATTTCCCGTATTTGAGGTGGAGGGATAACTCTTACCTTTCCAGAAATCGCTCATTTTGGCCGTCTCGGGAGTCTGTTCCGTGATCGGTGCCGACCGATACTCAGTCGACGCCGATTATAAATAGAAGCCCAAAACTCAGTTCTGGAAGAACATAGAGAAAGAGAGAGATCGTGACACAGAGACACGGATTGTAAGAGAGAGAACGAGATATCTTTTAGCATCAAGTGTGAACATTATCTATTGAATGAGAGCAGATCTTGTCCAAATCAATCCCTGAGAGGAGCACCGTTACTCTGCTCTTATCACATCAACATTGCACGTCTCCATTGATTTTCTGGTGACTCTGTTCCTGCATCCAGCACAGGTAGAGCCTTGCTAGTATCTCTCCGGCTTCTGCAGATCTAGCAGACGTTGACGATCTGGCCTTCGCTTTTCGATTTCCAAATCTTCTCACACTTTGTCTCGGATCGATGCCAATCTATATCAGTCAACGCCGATTTACATCAGTCAACGCCGATTTTAAACAGTCGACGCCGATTGTACATAATCAACGCCGATCTTCCTGTAGACAGGTAAAAAGACGTAGGTAACACAAATCCAGCTTTGTTTTCACAGTTCCCTGTTTTCTGTTGCTTTCTGCCTGCTGTTTAGATTTTGTTTATTACTTTGATTAGAAAATCTAGTCTTGTACGTACATCTTTTATCATGTATACTTCTTTACTTAATTGAAAACGTGGACTGACATCCGCCGAGGGAGCTTATCGCTTCCCGGACCCGCTTCTCGGGCAGTCCACCTAAATATCTTTTAACGTGGTCTTTTTCTATCAAGCCTCGGTGCCTCGCAGGTTACTTGGATCTACTATGCAGAATTGCTCGTGTGCGCCCGTCTTATCTACATCGGCTTCCTTATCCGTCTACATCTTCGGATCTTGTCCATCAGGTATCGATTTCATTGGAGTTTTTCAGGGTTTTTGTGTTTAGTTTGGTGCATTAACTTGGACAGGTAACAAGCGCGAAATTCTTGATCTACATATATTACCTTCAAATAAATTCTCTATGTCATAACAAAGCTCTAAACTTCTTTACCCGGTTCATTTGATTATCTATCTCAGTATTCAATGTTGAACCCTCGCATCCTACTAGTCATGCGTGGCTAAGATTGGGGGTAGATGTTCCTTCCCAAATAAAAAGAACTATTATAAAATTCAATTAATTAAATAAATTGTGAATAATTCATTATCACACCTTTCTTCCTTCATATTATTTGGTGTTGAGCCCACACTTCTTACTGGTAGTGTGAGACTAGGAATATAGGAAGGTGCATTTACTCGTCTACATCTTGTCTTTGGTGATAAAACCTTGCCTCTTATTAGTGGCACGGGGAAAGGTGTAGAGGGTCATTCATAAAACATAAATATGTTGCGAACACATTCAAAAATTCAAAAAAATAAAAAACATTCAATAAAGAATTTTTTTTTTACTCACCTATGTTTTGCCTTTGGTGATGTGCCCTTGCTTCTTACTAGTAGCATGGGGCAAGGCATAGGGAGTCATTACAAAAATACAAAATCTTATCAATATAAAATTTCTTACAATTATAAAATCCCCAAAGAAGTAATTTAGATGCCTAAGTGAAGAGAGAACTATCCCTTCACATCATATTTTACCAATCAGTAGGCCACATAACTGTCTAAGTCTAACACGTGACCTATAAAGTGAAAGTCATTTTGAAATTGGTTGAGTAACCTTAAGAAATATGGAGTTGAAATTGCCCAAAGGGATTGTTATTATCACTTGTCTCTATATTCATTATCTACATCCTGCGTCCTTCTTGATTCTTGGTGATGAGCCCTCACATCTTACTAGTTGCATGGAATCAAGAATGGAGCTGTACTTCTTTCCATCATATCATCACCAACATATCCTACCAATGGAGTGATAATTGTTTTATTATTTTAAGCATGAGTTACCACAAGGAACACAGTACATACAGGTGATATCCTGGTTTATCACCTCTCAAAATAAGTTTGCATTCTGGTCCATAAATTGCCAAAACAAATCTCCAAAAATAGTATTAAAATCTAAAAACATTAGAAAATAAAAAAATCCCCAAAAACATTAGAAAACCAAAAAACCCCAAAAACATTAGGAAATAAAAAATGCCCAAAAACATTCAAAAATCCAAAAATCCAAAAAAATAGAATATAAAAAAAAATCTCCAAAAATAGTATCAAAATAAAAAATCCCCAAAACATTAGAAAATAAAAAATCCACAAAACAATAGAAAATAAAAAAATCCCAAAAATAGTATAAAAATATCCAAAAAACAAAAACATGTAAAATATTGCAAAAAATCTAAAAAAATTGTAAAACAGTCCAAAAACCCAAAAAATTTATAATCAACACAATTCATCGTTTGAACTATTATCCCCAACAATGATCCAACCACCTTATGAATATCAAATTTAAACCACTTCTGCTCGCGTGAATCCTCACTCGGAGCAAATCTGGCTCTCATTATTTCCTTGTTTGAGGACAATGACCCAATCCCTTTTATGTCTTTGTACCCCTACTTAGGGGCACATCCAATCAATCATCATTGTGGAACACATTAGGGACATGTTTACTGGTTATTGTGTTGCATTATTAGTTACAAGTTATTAATTGCTTTCTTGTATCTTGATATATTACAGGGGCATCTTGATTTTTCGTTATCTTGGCGTTCTCTCTAATATACTTATGTTGTCCGATTTCATATCGTACTGGGGAATCATAATTTCTTGATTACCTTTGTCTATGATATCTTCCACTTGCATATCGTATTGGGCATCAAACCTTTTTGATGGCCACTGTCTATGTTATCACGCATATTATAGTCTAGTCATCCTGATTTTTTATATCATGATGCATCTTTTTATGTGCTATATTAAAATTAAGATGCTTTTCATCACATGAGTATCTTCCTGCATGATAAAAATTTTACTTTTCACCCCATCCATTCACCCATACTAATACATTCCTCAATTTGGGAATCCTACTTGATCACCATTGGAGTTTACAAATCCTACTTTAAGATATTTATCAAGTAGCAATCACTATCCAATAGCTCCTCCTCCCCCACCATGGCCACCATGTATTTAATCTATTCATCCTCGCTCCTCATTTTTACTCATCTACCACTTATCCCCCCATTACCCTTTTCACCATTCCTATCCCCTCTCACTCATTTGTGTTCTTTCCTTTCACACTTCTAATTCACACTTGACAATCTTACTTAATCATTACTTCTATGTGGGACTCTTGGTGGAGGTATACCCTCTTCCTAAGATCTTCCCGATGTAGAAGCTTCTCCACCATCTCCTCTCTCATTAAACGGTAGTGACCACCACTCAAGTATTTCCACTCCGCCTCTTTTGTTTATCATTCTTGCATCATCAATATCACCACATGGGCATCCCAATTAAGGATTCCCCCTACACTCTCCATCTTCCACTGCATATGTTCCTCCATCCATTCATGTTACACTCCTTCGTTTCCTTTCTTCCTTGTTATCACCTCCTCTCACATCCTCTTCCACTCTGATACATCACTCACTCTTTTCTCATCCTTCCCCGAATCCGTATTCTGCTTGGTAATCCTACTTACACACTCTTATAGTATGGAAAATTCACTTGAGGGTTCCCCTTCATTACATTTTGTCATACCCTCTTCCCATCAACTCTATCACTCACTTAATTCTTATCATCATTCTTCTTCTTCTTCAGCTTGGAAATCCTACTTGACCATCCCTGGTGCATAGCAATCTTACTTAAGATTCCCTCTTAAGGTTGATCTTCCCTATGGATTTCCCCCATATTATTTCTCTCGCCTCTTGTCACAATCATCTGCTTTAGCCAACCATTCCACTCATGTACCCAATATAATATTGTCTTTCTCCTTGCATATCATCACTGTCGATTTAGTGATCTTGCTTAACCACTCCTGCGGCATGGCGATCTTACTTAATATTCCATCTTAAGGATGATCTATCATCTTGCCTTTCCCCATCGCTTCACATTCTCACCATCCATATTTTATTTTAATTCCCCATAATTCCATGCTCCCATCATCTATGTCACCAACTTCTACTTGACAATCTTACTTAACCACTTGTGTGGCATGATGATCTCACCTAAGAGTCCCCTCTTAAGGATGACCTATCATCTTTCACTCACCCATCACCACACATATCCGCTTTTCACCTTTTCTAGGAATTCACCATCATCCCATCCTCTCATCATGTATTTCCTTGTCCTCTTCTTGGAAATATTACTTAACCACTTCCGTTATAAGACAGTCTCACTTTAGGGCCCCCCTTAAGTTGAACTAATCATTCTGGACTTCTCTGTCACCTCATTCTTCATTCTATCTGTTGATCACTTCTTCCACATGGTCTCCCCTACCAATTTTTTTTTCCACCTATAATTATCCTTCCTCAATCTATCATATCACTGAGTGCCTCTATTATCTTCTACCTGTAATGATGTTCCTTTCCCCCATTTTCACCTTCTTGATCCATCATCCTTCATACGGTCTCTTCCTATTATTTGCATGTCTTATTTATTTATAGTCAACTCATTCATCCTCATCCTCCACATCCTCTCCCTGCCTTTACCTTGTCCCAACTTGTCACTCAAATTTTATTTACTCTTTCCACTCCATATTCTCTAATTCTCCAACATATCTGCCCCCACACTTACTTGCCATTTTTGTTGACATTCCCCTAACATTTTTTCATCATCATATTTTATTTACGTGTTAATAATTATCAATGGAATTTCCTTAAAAATCATTCATCCTCATTCTGCATGGCCTCATTCACTCCCTTTGACCTTCTCTATTTTTTTTCATTTCTTCCTTCCTATGGGCCCACCACTCATTGTCAGTGGACTTTCCCTAACATCCCTTCATTGGCATTACCCTTTCCATTCCTCATTTAGTTTCTCCCTTCATTTTTTCTCCATCCTTACCCACCACTCATTATGAGTGGACTTTCCCTAATGTCCCCTTAGTGGAATTTCCCCATCCACCCTCATTCCCTCTTCCCTCACATCCCTTTTCTCCACCCCCATCCTTTCTTGTCACTTCTTACCCACCTCTCCATCTTCCCTTTGCCTCCTTCAACATCTTTACTATCTTCATCATACACCCTCTATCTATTGTCTCGTAATCCTTGTATCCTCATTTCTTGCATCTCCACATATTTTCCAATCTGTGTCATTCCTCCCCTCTTTCTTCTCTTTACAATCCTTATGCTACTCACTCTACACTTATTATTCCCATTCTCGATTTCATTCCTTCTACATCCATTTTCTCTATTATCCTCTTCTCCCTCCCACTCCTTATCTTATTTCACTCCCTCTGTATCATCTTCTTCTCCTTTTGACCTGAAATTTCCTTCTTACTTCACCATTATAACCTAGCTCTTTAGCGTTGTCCCATTTTTTTTATCATCCCCCCTCCACAGGCATATCCATGTGGTCTGTTCCATATTCTTTACCTTGGTCTTCCTCCTAAGAACCAAGTTCCTTTAATCTTCTCCTTGTATTCACTCTATCCTCCCTTCCTCCCCCATCATTTTCACATTCCTTCTGACCTCCCCTCCTTTTCTCTACCACCCCTACCTTGAAACTTATTTTGTACCTGTTTCTCTTCTGTTCTCTAATATTTTCCACACTTTCTTGCTCCCTCATAGTTTCTTTTTTTCTCTATTCTACCTCCTCTTTCATCTTCTTTAAATTCTTCGTCGTCCTCATCTCCTTCATTTTTCCATCCTTCTCTCCCTTTTTCTTGATTTTACCCCCTACTCCTACCTCGTCTTCTCCTTTTTTATATTTCCTCATTCACCATACCCTTGTCCTATTCATCTTCTACTTCTAAATTTTCTTGCTTTTCTCAGCTCTATCATCTCTTTCATTTTTCCATCCTTTATCTCCCTTCATTTCCTTTACTCTTCTTCATTTTAATCTTCCCTTTATTTTGACTCTCTACCCATTTTTATTTCATAACTTCACCCTCTGCTATGTCATTTCCTTGTATTATTCTTGTTTATCCTTCACCATTCCCTTCTTCCCCTCTCTTATTCTCTTCTACCTCTTTCATTTCCTTTTTTACCCCTCCTCTGTCTCCATACCCTTATCTCTCCCCCTGACATTACCTCTTCTTTATCTTCTCATAATCAACCACTACTCCTATCCATTCCCTTTTCTCTTTCCCATTGCATTCTTCCACACATCCTCATACCAACCATTCAACACCGATTGAATCCTTTCTCCATTTGCATCGTGTGGTCATACCCTTCACTTACACTCCATTCTCTTCCTCCTCTCCACAGAATTAACCTCTCCTCTTTTTGAGAGCCCTATCATATAATCCATCCTTTTCAACCCTCTTGAGGGGGCATCATTGCATCTATCCATGATCACTCCTCATGAAATATTTGTCTTTGAGGATAACATTCCATCCATAACCTACCACTTTCTACTCTCCCCAACAAACATTTTCTCTACTTTTTTCTTCACAAAAGTAGATTGAATTCTTCCCTTGTTCTCACAAGTGAAAGTTTATTCTACTTCTTTCTTAGAGAATGCTTTCTCTTTTCTTCTTCTGATAACTTCTTATTGAAGAAACACCTTCTTGAAGAATAATCTCTTCAAAACTTTCAATTTTGTTTCTTGAGGCATATTCACTGATCTCATCTACTTTCTTTGAAAGGATACTACTTTCATAACGCCCTTCCAAAGAGGGGAAAATGTAGACACCCTAATTTCACACCTCTTCCAAATCCATTAATTCTCCTGCCTCATTTCCCACAAAAACACACTTCAAATTAATCAAATATAATTTGATTAATTATCCCTTTAAAACCTAAAAATGACCTCATCCTTACCAAATGTCATTATCCTCCATGTTTTTCCACTATTGAATTAAAAATTCAAAATAAAATCTTCACCCACTCTTCGCGGTCCCCACTCACCTAAATCCTCCACTTATGAATTAAAAATTGAATTCAAATCCTCACCCACTTTTTTGGGTTCCCACTCACCTAATCATGCCCACATTTTCAAGCCATGATTACTTAATATAATTTAAGTTAATCCAATTTCCAATCTATAAATACAACCTTACCCCCCTCTAAAAGACACAGAGAATAAGCTTAAATGCTCTATCTAAACTCTTACATCGTTTGAGAAAATAACATCCTTCCCACCTTGTCCTAATGTCCAAATAGCCTCATCCTAAAGCGTCCAAAATCCATAATCCCTTTCTCCATTGGTGCAAAGTGAGTTGATCTTGTTGCAGATAAGGCTTTACTTTGGTTCGAGGAAAACACCTACATTTCACACAATTAGGGCTCATCTACGTTTCATTGCCTATTATGAGGTTTGCTAAGGAATCGCGAAGGAGGAGGTATCTGGCTAGTTGCTTTAATTTCTTGTTTATTAGTGTATTTTCCTAGCTCACACTGACATTTATATTCCTCCTCCAATATTGACATCTCCTAAAGACTGCCTGATCCTCCTCTCTTCATTAATGTTGTTCGAGTTATGACTTTCTCTCATCCCCAAGGAATCCAATCATCCACTCAATCTAAATCAAAAGTCATTATCACCGCTCCTTCTAGTGAGCGTACCCCACCATCTTCCTCATCAAAACCTAATGTGTATGTCTTAGTTTCTCCTCAGCTTGGTACTATAGAATGAAGGGTTATGAAACAACTTCACGAGTCCCTAGTTAAGATGTCACTTTATGATATCATCTAAATCTCTCCAGACCATAAAAAATCTCTCATTGAAGATATTAAGTGTATCCCCACTTTTAATGATGAGGGAAAACCTTTCACATCTCTTGTCAGGGAACTTTCTACTTCCACCTCTATATATTTTGATGAAATTGAAATCCTTAATGTACCATCTGAAGAGCATGACCTTCCCCTTTTCATCACCATGTACATTAATGATACTTTCATCCATCATTCTATGATTGATAATGGAGATAACATAAACATCATCTCATACAACACTTTTGATTAACTTAATCTCCTCAATTCCATTATCACCCAAACACTCGTAGTTCTCCATGCATTTAATAATGGTATTACCCTGAATTTAGGAACCATTATCCTTTCCATCCACGTTGGTGAAAAAATCCTCCATGAAGTATTCTATATCATAGAGAGGGAGTTTTAATACAATATCCTTCTTGGGTGGCCATGGATTTGCGCCATACGCTGTGTTCCTTCCACCCTCCATCAATGTATAAAATATGAACATGACGGGAAAATTATAACTCTCCCTACTGACACCCCTCCACTTAAAGAATTTCACCTAAATTATCAATCCAATGATGGTCTCATCCCTAAATAATATTTCTCTCAAGCATCCACTAACTCATATGTCTTTGCATCCAATATTTGTAACGATAATTCCTTAGACAAAGTGATGGACCATCTCTCATTAGGGGAGAATCATCTTCTCACACTCAACTCCCTTCCCACACCTCATAGACTTGGAAGATCCGATAAAGCTCCTATATATCAATCTAATGTCAGGGACGTCATTTATTTTGGTCCATCTCATCCTTGCACTAATATCATCTATGGTGGCATTGATCATCGTTCCTTACACATTGACACTCAACCGCATACCAAACCATACACCAACGAATTTGAATTTCTATACAAGAAATCATTTTCCTACACCTAACCTCATTTCCATGCTTAGAAAGGATTTGGAATGGGGCATTACAAACAAGGATTCCATGACCTTTTCATTGATCAATCTTACCCCATGAAAATTTTGGACTAGGGTTCAAAGAACAATCTACAAATCCTCTTCCACTATATTTAGCTTTCATGGAGATCAATTCCGCCATCTTCTCCATCCCTCTAGGTTATGGAAATGGATGAAACCGTTTCCATATCCTCCACATTTTTTAAATCTCCACCATCACCTTGGTACCAGTCACTTATCAGTGTGACAAAAAAATTAGGTCCCTTCCTCTTCAACATCTAGATATCATAGAAGAGGACTCTTCTACCATTGACATTCTTCAATGCACCAATGAAGATGTCATCATTTATCACATGAGGGATAAATATTCCTATCTTCATAAGTCCTTACTGCCAGACACATCCACCCTTCTTAACTAATACACTATTGACATCAACATAGGGACTCCATAGGAGCCTCACATTCTCTAAGTGGGTCAATCCCTTGATCCACAGGAGCTTGAATCTTTCACCATATTCCTTTCTTGTCATAGCCAAGCCTTCATATGGTCACACTCTAAAATTCTAGGCCTTGATCCATCCATTGTCATCAGAAAAATGGTCACCTTTCCCAATGCTAAGACGGTTACGCAAAAGCTTCACCGTATGCACCCTCGAGTTACCCTCCTTGTCAAAGAGGACATACAATGCCTCTTTTATGATAATTTCATCATTCCTATCGGCTATCCATTGTGGGTTTCCAACATCATACCCATTTCCAAAGTTTTAGGCAAGATTCACATGTGCATTGATTTCTGAGATCTTAATCTCACGTTCCCTAAAGATGATTTTACCCTTCCCAACATTGAGAAACTTGTTGACCTTACCACATGCCATGAGATCTTGTCTCTTATGGATGGTTTTGTAGACACCAAAATTGGGTCACACTCTCCTTGGTCCCTCGTCAAATAAATACCTTGAACACATTTACCTAACCATGCCCCCCTTCACCCCACTCTAATATTAATTCATTATCCTCACAATATTTATTATTTTAATATCCTAATTGAGATAATGCCCACATATCCACCTCATCTAGCCACCTCACCCTAAGACCTATTCTTAGTAAGTTGCCATAACTAACTAAGACCTACCCAAACCTTAAAAATAAAAGCCTATATTCCCTCTAACCACATTCCCATCAGTTATAAGGAAGCTTCCATTCTATTCTGTGGAGAAAAAATGGGTGAGATCCAAGAAAATAATAATGGATCTACCCATTTTAGAAAACCTAGGAAATCCTACCCTAACTGACGCCGGTCACCCTAAATCGTTGTCAGTTGACCCGTAACCACCGTCGGTTACCATTTAACCCCCAAAAACCTTATTTCGAGGTTGGCGCATTTCTAAGAGGTTGATACATCTTCTGAGAACAAGTGACAAAACCAGAGTTGCATGTGAGTAGAACTAGCATCCGTACATGCAATAGAGCATCCATAGCCAACACCAAAAGCAACTACAGAGCCATTGTGCCTTCATGGAAGCATCTGAGGAAGCGCCAACACCACACCAAGTTCCTTCCATTTGATCACCCACCATTTCCAACTAGACATCAAGCTCGTATAAACAGTAAGTTTTGTTAACCTGTACTGGTTCCTTATCATTTGAGAAGATCTTTTTACTTCTATTGTTAGTTTCTGCTCCCATTCCCATTCCCCACCATTTTACCTCCATGAAAAATTGACCATACCTTTACCCACACCCTTGAACTACCCATATCTAGATTTTAATCATTCCTGTGCATACCTAGGACCCACATGAATATGACCGTTTCCCTTCAATTTCCACCTAGTCTTAGATCTATCAACTTGCCAGGTTTTTATTGAGTTTCCTGTACCCCGACCATACGGACGCTGGTCACCCACAACCATCACCAGTTAACCTAAACCGACATTGGTCATACCAGACCGACGTCGGTCTCTGTATTTTTAATCAGAAACCAACAAAAAAGTTTTCATTCTCTACCCAATACCCAAAACAACCTAGAACCTGACCCTAACCAAATACCCACACTCTGACAGAGACCTTGACCTTTAGATTCAATCATAGCTTAGCCTGTTGTGAATGAATTTACTTATTGTAGATGAATGAGATACCTAAATCATTTTAACTACAGTAGGATTTCCTTTATTGTTAGCATTAAGTTGTTTTAAACAGTGGATTGACAACCATATAGGAAGTATCACACTTCCCGGATCTAGCATACACTATGCAGTCCACTACATATACTGTTTAACTATTATTTGGTGGTCTTGTTTTCCATTTCAGTTAGTTCCTCCAAGCAAAAAGAAAGCTATCACGATCAGCTATGGATTTAGAAGTCATACACATGCAACAACCTACAACCAACATCTTAATAGGTATTCCTCTAGCCCTTTACCCTTATCTATTTCATCAACATTCGAAGAAAAGGTCTAGAATCAGGTGAAACAGGTTTCTTTGGATATAATAAAATCCTCATCACACCAGAAGACCAACATAATACATCTTTCCTCACTCCTTGGGGGACCTTTTTCTATCGTGTTATGCCCTTTGGTTTGAAAAATTCCAGAGCCACCTATTAGCGAGCCATGACTTACATCTTTCATGATCTCATCCATAAGACTATATAAGACTACATTGATAACCTCTTGGGTAAGTCCAAACATTGTTGTAACCATCTTTTCATCCTTGAAATCCTTTTTGAATGCCTTATTTGTTTCTTCATTTAATCTCAATCCAATCAAGTGTGTGTTTGGAGTGCTTACTAGTAAAATACTTCCATTCATTGTCTCTATCAGGGGTATTGAAGTTGATCCCAAAAAGATCAAGGATATCCTTGAGATGCCTCCTCTTTCTAACTTGAATCAGCTCCGTTGTCTTTAAGGCCACCTTCAATTAGCCTGATTTTTTATTTCACAACTTTATGATCGTTGCCAACCCTTTCATCACCTTTTTCATAAAAACATTGATTTCAAATGGGACAATAACTACCAAACATATTTTGATGCAACCTCAAGGTCATGTAGAACAAATCTCCTATCTCCACTAGCGCTTTGTCACCTTTTCCACGCATGGGTAATCCCTTCTATCTCTATGTCTCTACCTCTAATCAATCTCTAGGAGTAATGTTGGCACATTGTGATGAGAAAAAAAGGGATCAGGATGTTTATTACATCAGTCACACCCTTCACGATTACGAGACTCACTACAATGAAGCTCAAAAGATGTGTTACATCCTTTTATGTATTGCTTCAAATGAATTTCTAGCATTATGGATACGTCAATCATAATGAATATGGTGTCACCATTCTTATCATCTTCTACAAAACTATGCATATCTATACATTATCACAATGCATTCAACCATTTCTTAAGAGCTCATGCTCATATGGACATAGGTTACCTCATAGTTCATCCATAATCATTTTTAGATTAATCATTGGGCCAATCAATATTTCCAAAGTTAGAACCAATCATACCTAATTGACCTTGTAGAAAGCGGGTCAAGATTCTTCTGGTGAGTCATACATTTCTGGATGAACCTGTCATGACTCATGATATAGTCCAATTTCAAAACATGAGTTTTCTCCTTCAAGGATCACAGTCTATAGAGACAATTGACCCTAATTGGGGACAATGTAGGATGGAAAATGGATTAGTTGTGACATTGATCATCCCTACTTTTAGGTGAAAATACCTATTCTTATCAACAATAAGCTTAATTTCAAATGACTGTACTTAAAAACTATGTAAGCAAATAGGGTTTAAGCCCTCATCTTAGGCCTTGAATACCATATCTTTACTTGGGGACTTTTATAGTCCTTGAGAATACTATAGCTTGAATCTCAACCTATGACTCAATCCAGTCAAGGAGTATATCCCGACTCACATGTGTTTCAAACATGACATCAACTTCATAAGAAAAGAGATGATCGGTGACTATCAGGGTCAATCTCATGGAAATATTGAGAATTATACCACCAGCTACATGGGGTTAGTCTACTCGATCAAACTAATAAAACATAGCCATTCATAGCCACACTATGGAATCCTTTGATCACATCTTCTCTATACACATGGAAAACTAGAGTCATGTAGCTTTATAGCCATCATTGACCATGGGTAAGGCTCAACCAACCACATATTGAAGCACATTACTCAAGTATTCAAAACCACCTTGCATGAATCATATGTAACCTTAAATCATACACTTCTTAAAGCAACTTGAACATCACTAAGAGATCCAGTCCAGGCCATAAGAAAACATACCTGATTTCTTAAAATGGTAGATGTGGATGTTTCGCTCGGAATGTTTCGGCTTCCTGGGAATAGAGTTGCTCTCTATCCTTTCATTCCTTTTAGAAACAGATGAGGTTAGGGTTAGGAGGAATACCTGTTGAATGTCGAGATGGTGTGCGCGTACCGTAGAGAAAGATCAGGTTGACTGCGAAGAACTCCTTTTTGTCTTGGAAGGACTACCTGCAAATAAGAACACAAGACCACAAGATTTTGATTAAACAATAAATGAGGAAACTGCCTTGGGCCCAGGAAATATAAAACTTCCTTTCGAAGGTGGTCAGTTCCCCTACTAATATGAATTAACACAAAAGACTGCAAAATATCAATTAAATTGTTTCGTTGAACTGGGTAGGGGAAAGGCTGGTTTTCTGGTTTTGATCAGATGAACCGATGCCGGTTACTGATAACCGATATCAGTATGGTCTAAGATCCGATACCGGTGGGTTCTAGGATCTTCTTGGTAGCTATGGTGTTTGTAATGGCTGGTTCTATGGATGATATTAGGAAATGGGATGATGAGAGGAGCAAAAGAATGACAGTTAGATGCAATGGCACGTTGGGTAGTGGATTCAGAAATGGATTTAGGAGGACTGAGATTCAAGAAGCATAAGAAATGTTATAACAGAGGACATGCAAGATGTGACTTACTGGTTTTTGACAAAGATGCAAGTTGATCTCCTTTGTTGTAAACACTTCTGGTTTCTTCCACTCGTCTCTGCTCTGTCTAGTGAAGATCTGGACTCTGTTCCCTCGCTCGCAATGCTCTCTGTTGATCCAGAAATCCTTTTGACTGATCTCCCAAATGAAATTCTGATCCGTTGTTTTGGTTTGGGGAGCCCATTTACAGGGAACCGATGGCGGTTGCGTAACCGACGGTGGTCGAGTAGGAACCGGCATCGGTAAGGAAAAAGTAGGCTATTTTTAGTAAAATAGCCCACCTTCCTTGCTTTTCTCCCGAGAGATCAGTTGCGGGCTTGGTCAAGTGGCTAGAAGGTCGGCTTTGGGTGCGAGTAAGGAGGCATTAGTTATGGATGTGAGTCTAGACCAAGTCATGGGTCTTAATTAGGTTAGTTTAGGGTTAGGGCTAGGTCATGATGAGGTGGCAAAGTGAGGTGGCGGGTAAGGTGATGTGGATTTGTCAATTACAAGGTAATTAATAAATAATTGTGTAAGGTTTAGGTGATGAGGTTAGGTTGCGAGATGAGATGCGGGTCACAAGGGGTCGTAAGACACAAATTTGGTGTCTACATTAGCCCCTTATTGTCGTGTAGCTTGTTCTGTAAAGCTGCGCGGACAATAATATGAAGTGGTTTCTCATGTTAAGGATATAGGTAATCCCCCTCAAATCTATCACAGATTGAGTGAACGGGAAATCAGGGATAGGGTTGATAAAGGGTAAATGTTGTAGAGAGGATGGTAAGGTGGTGGGGTAGGTCCAAGGAAGCAGACGCATGTTGAAATGCAATAGTACGACGAGGGTACATGATTTGACAAGCAAACCAGCAATGTGTAGGCAAAGGTCGATAGTTTATCCAAACAAGGGTGATATAATCCTGGTATCCAAGGCATAGGAAGTAGCTCCAGGGTATATAACAGGTGAGGTACAGGAATGTTTAGGCATGTTCGGCAGTACCAAATGGTTGGTTTGGTTGAGATAAACGTCACGGTCTAGGTCTAGGCAAAGTTGGTCGACAGATCAAGTCAAGGACCCTAATCATGCTAAAACACGAACAGGTGAGCTCGATTGAACAAAAGGTACATGATGGATGGATAAAATAAAACGTTGATTGTGGGTATGGTAGTGAAGTGATACGGCCTTGGGTCAGGCCAAGTGGTTGGGCGGTGGCCCGGGGTCAGGTCATAAGGGTAGAGTGACGGCCTTGGGTCGGGCCAAATGGTTGGGGTGCGGCCTTGGGTCGGGCCGGATGGGTAGGTTGAGGCCTTGGGTCGGGCCGGATAGGTAGGACGAGGCCTTGGGTCGGGCCAAATGGTTAGGGCGAGGCCTTGGGTCGGGCCGGAGAGGTAGGTTGAGGCCTTGGGTCGGGCCAAATAGGTAGGGCGAGGCCTTGGGTCGGGCCAAATAGGTTAGGGCGAGGCCTTAGGTCGGGCCAAATAGGTCGGGCCAAATAGGTTAGGGCGAGGAAGAGAAAAGGGAGCCTTGGTCGGGGCCAATAGGTATGGCGGAGATATTCCATTGGTCTCCAACTCTGTAGGTGAGGGCGTAGATTCCTTGGGTCGTTTGCCACTAGGTTAGCTTCATTTAGAAAAAGAAGGACAGTCTGCAATGCTTATAAGGCACTTAGCAATACACGATACTATCCCTTGTCCTTCTTATCTGTTTTCCCCCTCTTTGTTAGACTCGCACTCTATCTATTCGCCTTGGGTCGGCCAAATAATTATGGGGCGAGTGCCTTGGGGTCGGGCCAAAAAGGTTAGGGCGAGGCCTTGCGAACCAGGGCCTGGGCATTCGTCCCAATAAGGTTTTTGTTTTCATTTGCACGTTAGGGGATTATCCGTTGCCGTTATAGTTTGGTCTGTTGCTGTTTTATTTCCTTTTTATCTTTGGTCCACATCCTTTTATTTGATCACTACCTTTAAAATCGCTTACCTTTTTTCGACCCCCCTCTTTTCTTCTACTGAACACCTCACTTCCTTCTTTGGGCCCAAATAGGTAGGGTGAGATTAATAGTGAAAGATAATGAGAAATTAGAGAGGATATGTATCGGTCTTTCTCGTCTTCTTCCCGCTTCTCTTCTTCTTTTGACTTCTTCTTTTTTTTTCCATTCCCTCTTTTCATTTCCCCTCCCCCCCCGCCCCCCCACCCCCCCCCCCTACAATAACCCTCTACCCAGCCGTCACGTCGACAAAACTACAACAAAACTAGCATAAGAAACGCCAGCAATAGAACCCCACCCCCGCCGCCTCCATAACGTATTGCCCCGCTTCTTTCTTTCTTCTTCAAAAAAAAGTTTTGTTTTTAAACCAAATAGAGAAACAAATGGTGTTTCAGAAAGGGTTGATATAGGAGATATTTGGTTAAAAAGGGGCAATGGTACAATAGGGGCAAAAAAAAAATAAAATTGGGGGAAAGTTGGTAGGGAGACCCCCAATAGCTACTTATGCGCTTCTTGGACACATTCCGCCCAACCAACCCAACCAACAGGACCGACCGACCACTGCGTTCCAATAGCAACGTAAACGAAACACAGGCAAACCGACAGGACCACCGCCGAAGCACCATTCCGTCGCCCCCATAAGAAAAAGGTGAGAATGACACTACCAGCCCCAAAACGATAAGGACAAGGCAAACACCAACGAACACCACCCACCAAACAACACAACAACACAAGACGAGGGGCGGTAGATCGGAGGAAATAGATTGAAAGAGACGAAAAAAGAAGGAAAAAAATAAGAATAAGGCTGGAAGAAAAACAAAGAAAACCTGAAGACGATACACAAGCATGATACAAATACGGGGCAACTAAGGGAGGAACGTGTCACGACACCAGAAACGAGGAGAAGCAACAAGAGCGGGAACGAAGGAAACAGCAAACAACAAAAACCACAAAAACCAACCAAGAGAATGCACCAGACGAACAAAAGCTGATCCTCACACACAAAGAGCCTAACCCAAAACAAGATCCGACCTCACGAAAGCCAAGACGTGCTCACACAAAGAACAAATACAGGTCGACAGACGCGCGGGCACCCTCGGGATCATAAACTAGCCAGACCTAGCATCCGGCGAGGCACTCGAAAGAACTCATCTACCATTTTCCGCGGGACCCGATACCGGTTCCTTATGGCAAAAAAAATGAACCGATCTCGTGAAAGGTGATAACCTATAAAAAAAATCGGCTTTGTCATTGGTCCTTTTTGTTATGGCAAACCAATCGACTTGTCTGACTGGAGAGTTGGGATTAGAGGCTTGATCTAGTGACGTTGAGCTATTGTCTTGCAAATAGAGAGTTGATAGTGGGCCCGATTAATGAGGAGGCATCATTTGATGTGGCGGGAACCAACAGATCAGGATTAGAGCCATGGACAGCAGAGGAGTTGGAGGGGCTGGACCAGCTGGACCGCCACCACCCAGTCCCCCACCACGATGACGTGTCGTCATTCGGGTAGATTCGAAACTCTTTAGATTTGATGATTTGGGTTGTATTATGCTAATTGGGGGTTTGGGTAGGAATTCATCTTTTTAGGAATAATGAGAAAATGGAAATGATTGAAAAAAGGGGAGGGTAGATAGGCTAAGATAGGCTAAGGTGGTTAGGTTGGGTACGTTTTTAGGGTATTTGGTTGGGTAGATGGGTAGAAAATAGGAAAAAAAATGGGTTTTGGGGGCCGCGCGGGGTGTTTCGGCTCCGGGAGAAGACAGTGACCGATGTCGGTCACTAAGTGACCGGCATCGGTCGCACAATTTTAGGGAAAGGGAGACTTTTTGGTGACCGGCGTCGGTCATGTATCGGCCGGCGTCGGTGGCTTGTATGTTTTTTTTGGGTGTTTGGGGTTTCTGGGTTGGGTTGTGGGTAGGAGTGGGGGTTGGGTTGGGTTGGTTGTTTTGGGTTTTTGGGTTGGGTTGTGGTGTTGTTGGGTTGGGTTGGGGTTTGAGAAGGGTTTGTGTGGGGGTCAGGTTAGGAGTGGAGAAGGGTTTGGTGTAGGGTTGGGTTTTTGGTTTTTGGGTTGTGGGTGTTGGGGTTGGGTTGGTTGTTTTGGGTGTTTGGGTTGGGTTGTGGGTGCTGGGTTGGGTTGGGTTTGAGAAGGGTTTGTGTGGGGGTCGGGTTAGGAGTGGAGAAGGGTTTGGTGTAGGGTTGGGTTTGTAGGGTGGTAGGTTGCTAGAGGGGGGTGGTAGAGAGTCGGGGTATGGTCGGGGGGATAAAAAAGGGTATTTAGATGATAAAGTAGATGCTGTAATAAGAGTAGGTCTAAGGGATGTGGGTTGGTTTTGCAGGCACGTCAGCAGTTGACGATGCGGGATAGGATGCCCCCGCTGTTGGTGCGGATGAGGCCACACGTTCTATGGCTCATTGGGCCATCATGCGCGAGGTGGGACTCGGTGGAGTCCAGAGGTACAGAGCGATAGAGAGAGAATCACACAGCCTGATGGTCGCCCTCATCGAGAGATGGGATTCGGCGACCAATGTGTTCCATCTCCCGACTGGGGAGATGACCGTCACATTGGAGGATGTGTATCGCATCCTTCAGTTACCTATTGAGGGAGAGGTAGTCTTCCAGGTAGATTCAGAGACTGCCATGGATAGCATACTGCAGGTTTTTGGGATGCCAGCCGTGCTACTGACCTACCATAGCGCGAGTATCGGGTACGGTGACATGTACCCGTGCGCATCGACACACGAGACACGCTGGCTGTGTTGATGATGGTTGGGATCACCCTGCTTCGCCCTCCCGGACTCAGAGGGAGGCCGCTTCCCACGAGCATTGATGGGGTGATGCTGGAGATGGTGGAGGAGCACACCTATTACGCCTGGGCACCAATATATCTGGTGCATTATACAAGGGAGCTATGGGGCTAATCGCCGAGGAGGTGATTTGGTATTTGTTCTACATTTTTGTTGCATTGTGGGCATACGAGCACATCGTATGCATCAGGCCAGTAGGGTTACCCCAGCAGCCAGGGCCACAGGTCATATACCGATATGGCTTTCAGAGGTGGTTGGGGGTCGTGGGCCAGCCACAAGCAGTTATGGCAGGTCGGGATGTGGCATACTATAGACATTTGCTAGAGGGCCTTACAGCAGTAGACATTGTATGGAGACCCTACAGAGGTCACCATCCTGGCAGAGGAGCCCGCTTACAGTTACACCTAATCCAGTACACATTCTGGATAGCGGGACGGAGGCCAGGAGAGTACGAGCGGATACCCCTGGAGAGGGTACACAGACAGATGGGGCTGCGACAGGACGAGCCACTTCCCGTTCCTCAGTACAGGAGAGATGATGTAGAGGCCCCCACTTGCCTGCCCACAGCCTTTGGATCCAGATTGGGTAGCAGAGGAGGCCAGCAGGTGAGGGTGTAGATGATGTTGGGTGCAACGGGAGCATACAGGGTGTGGTGGGGCTGGGCAGAGAGCAGCCAGGATAGTACCGCCTGCACAGCCAGACTTGACTGCAGTGATAGGAGAGAGAGATCAACTCAGGGGTCAAGTGCAGCTCTTACAGAGGCAGCTAGCTGCAGCACAGGCACAGATAGGTGTCTTACAGGGGCAGCTAGCCCAGGCTCAGGCACAGGCACAGGCAGCACCACCACCAGCACCACAACCACAGGTGCAGGTTCAGGTACAGGCAGCAGCACAGGTACTAGCACCACCACCAGCAGCGGTACAGCCACAGCCCCAGGCACAGGTACAGGTACAGGTACCACAGCCACAAGCACCATCAGCGGCACCAGCACAGGCACAGGGGGCACTGGTAGTAGGTGTCAGGGGACCAGCCCTAGTACCTACGGTGGCTCGAGAGCGTTACATGGAGGCTAGAGCGGAGGCCCGATACTATCAGGATATTCTTGATGGTACCGGGGCTGATTATCAGCCCTATGCGGCACATAGAGCAGAGACCTCTCGGAGCCAGAGGTCTCAGGGAGGTGCAGCCACAGCTGGTGGGTCCGTCACAGGCAGGAGGCGAGAGGCACCACATGGACCAGCGGGGAGAGGTGCTGAGGGCGGTGCGGAGAGCTGAGAGATCCCAGATATGGTGTATTGATAGATGGGCACCGGTCTGCGAACCGGGTGTATTGATAGAGGCCTGCGTGCCTATGTATTATTCATGTATTCATTTATTCATTTATTGTATACCGGCCTGCGAGCCGAGTAGGGGTTGTATAGTGGATACCAGCCTGCGAGCCAAGTATATATCTATTTTTGATACGAGGGACCGGCCTGCGAGCCGAGTCGAGATTTTTTGATAGTTATTGCGGCCTGCGTGCCGTCTTTGGTGGATTATGAGATCACAGAGGCCCCGATGTAGGGCACATTGTATTTTTGAAAATTTATATATATATAGAGACGATGTTTTGATCCACATGCAGTGGTCAAAATGTGTTTAAATATTTTGTTAATGGTTGGTAATATATATGTATGATAAGTTTTAGTTGACATGTTGATAGATGTATGATGTTGATGTTTTTGTTTTTACACGTATATATGAAAGACAGGTTATGTGATGAATTGTTGGTTTTGTGACATTGTGATATATGTAACTGATGAGTTGGATCCAAATGATGTATAGATTGATAGTTTCTTGATATCCGTAGTTGATGGTTTGTGTATTTGTATAAAATAAATGATGTTAATGAAATGGTAATGCTATGTGTGGTGGATGAACAAATGTGGTAAATTGTGTTGTTTATGCAGGAAGTGAGGCGGGCGCGACAAAAATTTAGGTGAGAAATGAAGAAAAGAACGCTGTTGAGAAAAGATAGGTGTGTAACCGATATCGGTTAAGGAACCGATATCGGTAGTTGATAGACCGATATCGGTTAAGTAACCGATACCGGTTATTTAGGTATGAGCTTTTCTAAAAATAGAAAAGCTAGGGTGGCAACTTAAGTTTTAATTTTAGAGCCATGCAAGAGGTTAAATACGCGAATGCGACGCTTTTTGACGACTGAGACAGGTATTTGCATGAGAGATTTGGGTGATAAGAAAAGAGACTGGGAAGGTGAATGCGATCGGAGATTCAGAAAGTAGAAAGGCGAATTTGAAAAGAGTGGTGATAATGGCAGGATGAGGAGAAACATCCAGCAGGCAGGGACAAGAGGGAAGACAAGGGCCACCTTAAGCTACTGCAACCCCAGAGGTAAATGTTTTGGTTGTGATTTGATTTTTGCATGTGTTATGAATAAGAGATTAAGTGGGTAGATATGAAGAAGAAAACATGATAGCAAGGGTTATAGGTGAGGTAAGTGTTACGTGGTAGGTAATCAAGGGTTTCGGGTATGTCTGTGTATACAGAGAGGAATAAACGAGCAATTTATTATCATAGGTGGTTGTTTTAGGCAAGATGTATGTAATTGACAGTGACCGGTAGCGGTTAGGGAGAACCGGTATCGGTTACTCAACTGATATCGGTTATGTATAACCGATACCGGTTACTGGAGGAATTTCCAGAATGTTTGAAAAACCCTGACGGATTGAATGGTTGTTTGTTGTTTTGGTGTATGTAGGCAGAGGCAGGGTTGAGGATGAATGATAATGTGCCAGCACTGTTGTCACGGATCCGAGCGGATGTAACACCAGCGGAATGGACATTGATAAATCGTTTGGGGTTAAGTGGAATCCATTATTATTCACGAATTGCACGGAACCATGCTATGTTGCAAGCATTGATTGAGAGATGGAATCCCGAGACAAATACCTTTTATCTGCCAACAGGGGAGATGACAGTAACATTGGAAGATGTGTTTTAGATTTTGAGACTCCCTATTATAGGAGAACCAGTATATCAGGCACTACCTAGCGCGGCACGGGGAGCGATAACAACAGTATTTGGTCCATACGCCTGAGATTTGACACAGCGAGGTTTATCCTTTACGTATGGGGTAATGTATGCAGCACACCCTGAGGAGACACGGTTAGCAGTGATATTAATGATAGCGGTAGGGTATTATGCATTACCGAGGGCAGAAGGAGGAAGATTTCCAAAGGCATTGATGTGTGTTATCTGGGAGATGGTAGAAAGGAATGTTACCTTTGCATGGGCACCTGCATATTTGGCGGAGCTATACAGGGGTTTATGGGCTTGTAGGCAAAATCACAGGACGACGCTGGATTGTTCATACGTATTACACTGTTGGGCCTATGAGCACATTGTTTGTGTGCGACCAATAGGCCGACCCATCCAGTCGGGAGAAACCGGAGTGCAGAGGTTGGGATTCAGACGATGGGTCCAGACAGAACAAGAGGCCAGATCCCAGGCCGTGACGGGTGATATTGAGTATTACAGGCAGGTATGGGAGAGAGTGACGGTTGCGGATATCTGTTGGAGGCCATACGGAAACTATATGGTAACAGAGAACATAGCTGAGGAGTTGAGGGGTGTAGAGCGATTGAGGTGGATCGCAAGGCACAGGCCGGGTGAGTATGAGAGGATTCCTATAGATCATGTGCAGCGAAAATTTGGATTTGTGCAGGATATACCCCTGGCTTATAGACCATATATGAGGATCGATGCAGAGGTAATATTCTCACCTCCCCGGCCAACACCTCCAGAAGGGCCTGAAGAGGTAGCAGCCGATCGCAGGGTAATGGATGCAGGAACGACAGAGGCCTATAGATTATGGTGGGTAGCAGAACTGCGAGGTGTACGTGAGCACCCTGACATAGCGGTGATTACAGCAGAGAGGGATCGTCTGCAGCGTTTGGTTCAGCAGCTCCAAACGCAGGTGAATGAGACAAGAGGATTGTTAGTGGTTGCGGAGTCACGGGCGGAGAGACTAGAGGCTGGAGTCCTCCATGCGAGAGGGCGTATTCATATGTTACAGGAGAGATTGGCAGATCAGTGGGCGGTACCAATAGCCATGGTACCTTTGAGGACAGAGAGGCCCGGTGAGAGGGGTTGACGATCACGATCATCACCTAGTTCGGGATGAGGCGTGAGGGTCTGAGTAAATGTTAGCAAGGTATAAGAATAAATAAGAGTACCGACCTGCGTGTCGATGATAGAGAAGATGTATTTGTTTAACATCTAAATAAAACGAGATATGTATGTTGATTTGAGTTATAATAATAAGAATGTTTTCGTTTTGACTTTCGGTGGTTTGAAAAAGGATAAAGAGGAATGTGATTAAATAGAAATACACAAAAATATTTATATTTACCACACATGATAGGTTATGGTAGGGAATGGTCGAGCTAACCTTGGGAGACCCCATGTCTCCGAAGTGCTGCCTACATAGCCCTTTGCACAAAGCAAGGTGGGGCCTCAGACCAATGTAGTTCTCCCTTAGGATCAGGGAGAGGCGAATTCAGGAAATTTGGTACGGTTTAGGCAATTGGTTGGTTGGTAAAAAATATTAAGATTAGTAAAGGTAAGGTTGATGGTGTTGGTAATGAATTGGTGATGTTGTAAAAGGTATGAGGGAAGCGGAAGTTAGCCTACCCAAGTAGTAGGGAATCATGTCCTGATTAAGGTCAACACACAATCCTAGATGCGAGGCAAAGCAGAAAGAGTGCTTCGTAGGTGAAAAGAGCTAAACAAACCACACAACGTAGAACGAGCTTGAAGCCCTAGGTACCGTGCATAGACGAGAAGTCAATTGGTGAAAAGAGTTGTATGATCACAATATATCAGGTGTACGTCACGTCCCTTGAGTTTGAAATAGATGGTGAGGTGAGGTGGATGATATAGCTGAGGTACGGAGAACTCATTACAAAGTGAGTGTTCTGACAAAAGAGAACCTCCCCTAAATAGACAAGTCCATGACTCAAAAGTTCTTTTGAATGAGGCTTTTATTTTATTGAATGTAAACTGATCGATGCGGGAAGTCTACAAGGGATATTGATTGTATTATTCTTGAGGTCTTCACAAAGCTGATCAATGCGAGAAGCTTCTGATAAAGGCTGACTGTGTATAGCTGTCCTTCGAGGGAGCAGTCTATTTATAGTAGCAGATATGGTTTTAATGCATAGCTGTCCTTCGGGGGAGCAGTCTATATATAATAGCAACAATAGTTCGGCATATAGCTGTCCTTCGAGGTAGCAGTCCATATTTAATTTAGATGACTAGATGTTCTTTTGGCGTGAAGCATCTAGTGTAGTAGGAAGTTTGACTCAAGAAAATCCCATAAGAATACGGCTTATTTTAATACTTTGAAGTCATGGACTAGACTAAAAAAGGGGAAGGCATCATCAAGGGGAGGTGAGAATCAAACTATGTGAGCTTGATTGTTATTATGAGGTATAGGAAACAGAGTGTACGTAGTGGTAAGTGAGCTCAAGGGATGAGCGGCAGGTAGATAAGAAGTGATATAACACTAATTTCAACAGTAGAATGGGCGAAGATGCAAGGCATTAAGGGGTTCAGGCTCATGTTTACCATTAAGCGAAGCTAAACGATAAGTACCAGATCCATAGGTGTGAGTGATTATATAAGGCCCAATCCAATTGGGAGCAAATTTTTCACGTTTGCTCTTTTCTAGTTTGGTTACATGTTGATTCTCTTTGAGGACAAGATCACCAACCTTAAAGGTACGCTCATGAAGTCACTTATCATAAGCACGTTTAATGCGTTTTTGATAGATTTGAAGGTGATCAAGAGCTACAAGACGGCGTTCGTCAAGAAGCTCCAATTGGGCTAACCGCTCTTGGCGGAAATCATCGTTGGTGAGAACATCCTGAAGAGATATTCTAAGGGAGGGTATTTGTATTTCGAGAGGCAAAACAGCCTCGGTACCGTATACCAAAGAAAAAGGTGTGGCATTAGTAGAGGTACGAATGCTAGTACGATAAGCCCAAAGGGCAAAGGGAATGTGATCGTGCCAATTTCTTCCGGATTCATTGACAAATTTCATGAGGATTTTGGTTAGTGTTTTATTAGAGGACTCGGCTTGCCCATTGGCTTGTGGATAGTAGGGTGATGAGAAACTAAGTTTGATACCAAAGTTGTCGCAAAGGTCTTGCAACAACTTGTTTTTGAAAGATTTTCCATTATCTATTATCAGGCGATGAGGAACACCAAAATGACAGATAATGTGGTGGTTAATGAACTCGACAATTTTTTCTTTTTTGATTGAAATGAGTGGAATAGCCTCCACCCATTTTGTGTAATATTCGGTCGCTGTGATTATCCAACGGTGACGTTGTGAAGAGGTCGGGTGAATCTCACCAATAAGGTCTAAACCCCATTGTGAGAAGGGCCAAAGATCTCGAGCGACTTGGAGCGGGTGGCTAGGAGTATGTTGAAGGTTGGCATGTTGCTGACACATAACACAACGCTTAACATATTTGTAGCAGTCGTTATTGAGAGTAGGCCAAAAATAACCACGACGAAGGATTCGTTTGGCCACAGCAAGGCCACTAAAATGTCCACCACAAATACCATCATAGACCTGTTGGATGGTATGAGTGGCCTCCGCGCTAGTAAGACAACGAAGGAGGATGCCATCAAAGCCACATTTATAGAGGATTCCCCCCATGACAACATAATGTGAAACACTTTTAAGAAAAGCACGTTTGCCGTTACTAGGTAAGGTCAGGTGGGAGGACAGAGATTGTCAGATAATCGTGAAATTGGTGATACCAAGTATCCTGCGAACTAGTAGACACAGTATTTATCATACAAACTACCGGGGTTGAATAGGATGGGGCAAAAATTTGCTGGACCACAACGAATAGTTCAGAGTCAGTTGGTGCGGCGGGAATTTGTGAGGCTAGGCAAGCCATAGTGACCGCAAATTTGTTAGTGGAGCGTGGAATGGTTTGTATAGAATAGTGGGTAAATAAGGCTAGAAGTGAATCCATGTAGTGTTTGTATTTTTGAAAATCCTTGTTTTTGCATTGGTAGATGCCCATAATTTGATTGACTACCATTTGAGAGTCGCCAAAAATGTTGATAGATTTGATGCCTAAGTGTAACGCAACTTGGAGACCCAGAACAAGGGCCTCGTATTCCGCTGTATTATTAGTGCAAGGGAAATCGAGTCGGAATGAAAGAGGCATAGGTTCAGCATCGAGAGGAATGAGAACAATGTTGGCTCCTCTGCCGCGCTGACATTTAGATCCATCGAAGAAAAGGGTCATTTGATACGACTCCTCCATGAGGGAAAGAGTAGCGATGAGTTCGTCGGGAAATGCTGAAATTGGTAAATTGTTCCCCAGGTAAAGGAGCTTCCGCAAGTTGGTCTATGATGGTTTTTCCTTTGATTGATTTCTGGTGAACAAACTCAAGGTCGAGGTCAGCGAGAAGCATGAGCCATCTGGCAATGCATTGGTTCAGATGAGGTTTGGCATACATGTAATAAATGGGGTCTATATTGGTGATGACGAAAGTCTTGTGATTTAGAAGGTAGTGTTGGAGTTTGGTGGCCACGAATGATAGGGCTAGGCATAACTTTTCTATATGTGTGTACCTAGTCTCATAGTCCACCAAAGTACGACTTATATAATAAACGGCTTGTTCGTGATTCTCAGAGTCATGATGTGCAAGTATGGCTTCTACAGCGTGGTCGGTGGCGGAAAGGTAAAGGTAGAAAGGTGCGGTCGTCTTGGGGTGGGATAAGCACGGGTGGCTCGCAAGAGATTGGATTTGAGAGCTTCGAAGGCTTGGTGACATTCTTCGCTCCATTGGAATACAATATCCTTTTTAAGGAGGTGATGGAAAGGTTGACACCGATCCGAGAGTTGGGAGATGAAACGTCGGATAGATTGGAGCTTACCTTGTAAACTACGCAATTGTTTGAGATTTTTGGGTGGGGGCATTTCTAGGATAGCTTTGACTTTAGATGGATCGACCTCAATGCCATGCAAAGAGACGATAATGCCAAGAAGTTTTCCTGAAAGAACACCAAAGACACATTTCTTTGGTTGAAGGCAGACATAATATTGTAACAGGCGATCAAAAATAATGGTTAAAACACCGAGATGTTCACTACGATGTTTAGACTTACCGAGAAGATTGTCGACATAATCTTCAAGGATAGTGTGCATAATGTCATGAAAAATGTAGGTCATAGCCCGCTGATAGGTAGCACCAGCATTCTTAAGGCCAAATGGCATGACACGATAACAGTAGGTTCCCCAAGGAGTTATCAAGGCAGTTTTGTGTTGATTGGCAGGGGCAACCAAAATTTGGTTGTATCCTAAAAAGTCATCCATGAGAGAGAGCATCTCATGACCTGTAGTTAGATCAACAAGTTGGTCAATGCTAGGTAAGGGGAAGTCATCCTTGGGGCAAGCGAGATTAAGATCTCAGAAATCTATGCATATCCGAAGTCCCACTTTCACTTTAGTGACAGGTACGATGTTAGAAATCCATTGAGGGTAGTCGATAGGCAGGATGAAGGAAATAGAAAAGAGTCGTTGGAGTTCCTCTTTGACCAAGAGAGCAATGCGTGGATGCATTTTTCTCAATTTCTGTTTGACTGGCTTGGAATCGGGGTTTCAAGGTGATGTTATGGACGGCAATGGTTAGGATCAATTCCTGGCATGTCAGTGTAAGACCATGCAAAAGCTTGGTTGCGAGCACGGAGAAAGGTAGTAAAGGCGACTTGTTCTGATGTGTTAAGGGATTGTCCAATCTTCACAATGTGAGGATCCTCCTCTGTGTGGATGTTGATTTCTATGGTAGATTCGTTCAGCATGGTTTGGGTTTCAGATGGTAAGGCTCATTAAATATAAGAATCATCCGCACCAAGGTAAGTGAGGATGGATTCGTCATCCTGACACTCAACAACATTAATCAAAGGCGAATCTTCTTCGATCATGTCTGGATACAGAAGGGGCAAAGAATATGGGTCATGATTATCACGTTGATAAGTGAGAGGACCTATGAAGATAGGATTTATGAAAAAAAAAAGTTATGAGGGATGGATTCAGGGTCTATAGATTCTGTGGGTGATGATGGCAAAGTGGGTGATGATGGTTTGGTAGGGGCATCGTCTTCTTCTTCCAGGATATAGCTGACAGGAGGTGTCTCCTGTGTAGGTGTTTCAGGAAAACCAAGACCATTGCGATCATTATGTTTACGGGTAGTCATGGGAATGACTGTATGTCGGCCTTGTTCGTAAAGGCCAAAACCAAAGCCTTTCCACGCACAGCGAATCAAGAAGGTGAGGGCGAAACGACGATTTGTCAAGTATTGAAAATCAGATTGGAAGGGAACCACACCAAGAGGAGGTTCAAGGATAATGGAGGATGTGTCAACACCCCCATACGTTAGGTTAGTGCGGCAATGGGGTGGTCCGTAAGAGATTACCTCCCCCACGCGACGGTCGTAGGTGGGATGTGCATGTAATTGTCCGTACTCCTACGGGGTAGGGAAATAACTAATGTTATATAGGCGGTACTCCCCCAACGTAAGGCGCTGAAAAACATCTACTAAGGGGTCAGAGGTTGGAATGTTAGCTGCGAGAAGGGAAGTGGTTTTTGCGATGGTGGTTTCATCAGTTGAAGGCGTAAGCGCGGTTGAGGTGGATGGTTGAGGTACATTTGAAGAGGATGGTTGGGTTGAATGTATGGGTGTCTTGATTGGTATAAGCACATCGTTAGGGCTGTATAGCATATTGCAGGTTTCAAATGGGGGGAGGGTCAGCTTTTACGGTGTAGGACTTCCCCTCGTACTCAAATTTTATGCATCTATGTAATGCTGAGGGAACGCATCCCATGGCTCGGATCCAAGGATGACCCAACAATATATTATATTGGAACTCTCCCTCCAAGACATAGAAGAGTTTTGGGTAAAGTACATGGTCCTACCTGAATGTTAAGGATCACGTTGCCTAAGGTAGAAGTAATAGCATCATTGAATGACCGCAACATGATGGGGTTGGCACACATGCAACTAGAAGGGATATTCATTTGTTGGAAGGCTTTGGAAGAGATGATGTTTAGGCTAGCACCCCCATCAATCATAACACGACGTACCCGAATGTCCCGGGTGTAAGCTAAGATGAAAATAGTAGGGTTAGGATCTTCTGTACCAAAGTCAACAATTTCATCTTCGGAGAAACTGACTGCAGCAGCTTGTGGTATAGAGACAGAAGTGATTAGAGTCAGTGGGTTGTTTGGTGAGAGAAGCAATGTGATTGGGTGCTATAATGGAGGCGACAAGTAGGGTTTCATGAGGTAAAACCTCTATCCCTTGAAGGATCTCAACGAGAGCTTGTCGATGAGATTCAGAAATTTGAATGAGATCATACAGTGTCATTTCTACGGGCGAATTGGTGAAGTTGTTTAATCATATTTCGGTGGGTAATGCCATTAGAGACGGGATAGGTGGGGTCCGCGAATGACCACTTTAGGTGGTGGTGCAATCGGGATGTTTGACGGAGAAAGAGATGCCGCAAGTGTGTTTTCTTTTGCTTTCCCATTTTTTTTCTGCCCTCGAGTAGCGACACTAATCATATTAATCTCGTAGACCTGAGATGAGGAAGATGGTTGGGATAACTTATGGTCTTCAAGAGGTGGGGTTGTAATAATGATAGATCTTGGTGAGGCGGGGATAGATGGTATAGGAGAGGGAATGGAAACTAAAGGTCTCTCCCTTCGTAAGTTGTCTTTCTTAATCTTTCTATCCGGGAGAGGTGACTGACGAAGGATGGTTTTTATAACTTTGCACCCCTCCACATCATGCCCTGGTGTGCAGTGATAAGCACAGATTTTAGACTCATCGTAACCCATAGGTCGGGGTTTAGATGGGTCATAAGGTCTAAGTGGAGGTAGGGAAATGGTCGCATTCTCCACCAACATAGCAAGGATTTTGGCGTAAGATCCTTTGAGTGGGTCAAAATTGGAAGAGGATGAGGGTATTAGTTGTGTGGATTTTGGTAATGTTTGGGCATGATTGGTTCACACGGGTGGTGGTTTAGCCGAGGGGTGTTGATACGTGGTTTTTACTAAACATGATTTCTTTGGCGCAGAAGCTATGTTGGATGATGAGGCCGCAGATGATGTGGTATCAGAAAACAACCACGGGGAAATAGGAGTGACCGAAAACAAATCTTTTGATGATGGAATTTGTTTAGGGTTGATAGGTGGACAGGATACGCGAAGTGACGGTGTTGCTATACCCTGGAATTTCTGTATAGGTGCGGAAGGCGTAGGTTGTTTTGAATAAAACGCAGGAGGTATGATATATTGATGTAAGGTAGAGGGATGGGGTCCCAATATGGAAGGTAGGTATGACGATGATGGTTTTGATTGTGATAGGGGCACGGATTGAGTTTGTCTCCTAGGTGGCGGGACGGATTTATTTTTGGATAGATCAAGTCGCTTAGGCGGGTGCGTTAGACTGGGCATTGGTGAGGTCCCAAGCGTAGGGGAAGATCTGGTTAAGTTGATAGAAGTGGACGGGGCATTTGGTAGAGGTGAGGGGGGTGAAGGTGAGAAAAGGGGCATTTTAAGCTTCTGTAAACACTTCGAGTATATGGTGGAGACATCAGGATCAGTCATTTGCATTTGAGTAGAAAAAGGGGTACTCAAACGTTCCCATAGGGCCTGTCTATCTTCTGTGGAATGACAGTCTCCAGGTGTGATTTGTAATTTTTGTACGGAAGAAAGGTGGGTTGTAATTCTAGTCCACTGCGGGTGTGACACAGGAGGTAGATGAGGCACTGTATCAATAGATGTTAAGAGGTCAACCGGTCGTTGAAAAGATTTAGGCGATGAAGGACTAATAGGTAAGAGGGCGTGTTTGAGGGGGTCCATCATGTTTAAAGAATGTGGTGATGTCAGTGTAAGAGATTTCTCATCTAAGGATGTCAAAAGGAGTGGTGAGCCTTCCTCTTGTGCAGCAAGAGCGGTAGAAGGGGACGTTTGGGAAATAGATAAATTAGATAACATCCGCTCACAGTCTTGTAGGGATGTGGTGTAAGAAGACTCGTCGATGAGAAGAGAAGTCTGGGTAGTTAACTCTTTTATGGGTAAAGGAATGATTTCACTTTGGCTTGATGGTGGTGAAGGAGGTTCAGACTCCTGTGTTGGTGGAGAGGCTTGATTCAAAATTTTTTCAATAGAGGCTTTTGGCTGAGAATCGAAGACTGCATGGATCTCATGAACACTCTCCTCGGCTAAGATATCTTGGTTTACGTTACTGTTGGACGAGTGATTCGGGAATGGCTTGTTGAAAATTTTCAGATTTCGGTTAGCAGGGGCGTTAGGATTATCGAGGGTTATATCCCCCGCATCAACCATTTCCTGCACTATTTTTTTCAACATCTTGCAGTTTTCATGACTATGTCCTTTTACGCGGTGAAAGTTACAAAAGTCATTTTCTTTGTACCAGGAAGGTATTGCGCGGGTGGAGTCAAACCCAGAGTGAGGTTTAACAGGGGGCAAGGTGATAGCCCCAGCTTTGAGCAATTTCTCCAGGATGACGCCATAAGTTTCTCCCAAGGGAGTGTAATTGGTGGGCTCGACTTTGTACTTATAAGTGGTTTTCGGCGGAGTATTGGACGGTGTTTGAGATTTGACCATTACCGCGTGGACAGCTCCTTTTGATTTAGAAGAAGTGGACGCGTGAGGAGTGGTGGTGTTTGGCTTGTTGGTAGAATCAGGAGTTCGGAAATTGGGGTTTTTGTTACGCAACCGCAATTTCTCTTCTTCTAAGGCTCGAATTTCTAGTTTCTGAGCCATGGTAAAGGCCTCGTCGAATGTGCGGAAAGTTTGAATTTGGAGGGTAGGGGAGATGTGCTTAGCGCAGGCCCACGTAAATAGTTCGATAAGTTCGGTTTGAGGCAAGGCATACGTAAGTTGGTTGATAAGGCCCCGCCATCGTCCAATGAAATCTGCGATAGATTCGTCTTCAAATTGTCGGATGGCATAGAGGTCGGTGATAGATACTTTCTTGGCAATGTTAATGGAGAAATGATCCAAGAAAGACTGGGCTAGTTGGTTAAAAGAGAAGATTGAGTGCTGGGTTAAAGCACTGTACCACTCCAAGGCAGGTCCTGATAAGGACATGGGAAAGGTGTGGAGTAACAAGGCATCATCATGGGAAATCAAATAACAAGCATGTCTAAATGATCGCAAGTGTTGTTGAGGATCCTCTTTACTATTAAAACGAGTAAATTTTGGCAACTCCCATTGAGGAGGATATGAATGAAGGGGGATAGAAGGGTGAATGGGCTCCTGACAAACTTGCTCGTATGTCAAGGTGTTACGACTTCCTGAAACAGAAGCCTCCAGGTTTTGCATTTTGTCCATCATTTGTTTGATGAAATCTGTGGTTGGATGAGATGATGGTGCAGTTGTGGTAAACGGAGGCAAGTTGGACCAAGGGCTTCCGCTGGACAATGGTGGGGCTAAGTGTTGATAAGGTATGGAGGATTAGTATGTTGGAGCAATAGAATAGGGATGTCCCATATAAGGTGTTGAGGTTACTGGATACATGTATGGGAATGAAAAGGTAGGGGGAGCTTGAGAAGGAAAGCTCGTGTGAATAGGTGGCAGAGAGTAAGTCATGAATGGAGTGGTTCTGAAAGAGAGATGAGATAGGGGAAGTTGGTGGTAATGATACGTGGGGTCCAAGATTAACCAAAGGAAAGCTAATCGGGGTCATATGAACCTCTGAAGTCATCGGATTGGGAGACGGGGCTAGAGATGCAGGAAGTAAGGCAGTGTTATCAGGAGGAGTGGGAGCTAAATGAGCAGCTATACTAATAGGCATGCCAATAAGGAGCTGACCATCAGGCGTACGGTCAGGGGCATGAGACAAATAGTATTGTACAGTGCTAGGATTAGCATCCATAAATTTGGCAAAGTCCTTGTCTCCTACAGGAATTTGGGGGATCTCACTGGTGTCCGTAGGGTTCCCTATAGAATGTGAAGGGGGTGATTCAGGCAAAGACACAGAGCAGGCATGTGAAACCATGGCAGCGGCTTGCTTCCGAGTGATGACAACCATGGACAAGAACACACAGGAAAGTTTCAATCTATCACGAACAAAAACAACCTCAGAATGATGAATTTGGCAAGTTGCTGGTTTGTCAGGGGCTGATGGAGATAGTAACCGATATCGGTTTACTAACCGGTGTCGGTCACAGAGCAAACGACGTCGGTCCCTTAACCGATGCTGGTGTCAAAAGTCTAGGATAAGAAGATATAAAAGGCTACTAATTTGATTTTTAGCAACGTTGAGTATATTTATCAACTTATTGATCACAGAAGACAAAGTATGACAGAGAAAACAAAATTTGAAAACAAGCAAGATGCACACGCAAATCCAGAGACTAATCCAAGGGTTAATTTTAGTTATCATGGGCTTATGCCTTTAGACGTAAGATGATGTCAGAATCCTAAACAACAAGACCTAGGGGAAATGTCAAGTTTGTTTTGGCTTATAAGGTTACCTCAATCGGGTGGAGGAATACCGCGGAAAAGGGGGGATGTTTGAGCTGTTGTGTTAATGGTGAAGTGATTCGGTATGTGTTGTGCAGTGAAACTAGGGTTAGTTTCCTGTAAATACCGTGGATATCACCCCCACGTGTATGACATATTACTTAATCTATGTTCACTAGAATTGAAGAACAACAAGCAGGAAAGCAATGCATGTGTTTTAAACCTAAATCAAAAATTATGTTCGATGAAGAAAGAGAGATGACTTTCACTAATGCGAAACTAGGAAAGCAAGACAAATTCTTTACGAAATATATAACAAAAGCAACAACAGCAAAAATGCTTCCTAAAATGAAAATAAGCAAGAGAAAGAAACCCAAAATGTGTCCCACTGGGCGTGCCAAAATGTTTCACTCGGAATGTTTCAGCTTCCTTGGGAATAGAGTTGCTCTCTATCCTTTCATTCCTTTTAGAAACATATGAGGTTAGGGTTAGGAGGAATACCTGTTGAATGTCGAGATGGTGTGCGCGTACCGTAGAGAAAGATCAGGTTGATTGCGGAGAACTCCTTTTTGTCTTAGAAGGACTACCTGCAAATAAGAACACAAGACCACAAGATTTTAATTAGACAATAAATGAGGGAACTACCTTGGGCCCAGGAAATATAAAACTTCCTTTCGAAGGTGGTCAGTTCCCCTGCTAATATGAATTAACACAAAAGACTGCAAAATATCAATTAAATTGTTCCGTTGAATTGGGTAGGGGAAAGGCTGGTTTTCTGGTTTTGATCAGATGAACCGATGCCGGTTACTGATAACCAATACCGGTGGGTTCTAGGATCTTCTTGGTAGCTATGGTGTTTGTAAGGCTGGTTTATGGATGATATTAGGAAATGAGATGATGAGGGATAAAATAATGACAGTTAGATGCAATGGCACATTGGGTAGTGGATCAGAAATGGATTTAGGAGGACTGAGATTCAAGAAGCATAAGAAATGTTATAACAGAGGACATGCAAGATGTGACTTACTGGTTTTGACAAAGATGCAAGTTGATCTCCTTGGTTGTAAACACTTCTGGTATTTCCACTCGTCTCTGCTCTGTCCAGTGAAGATCTGGACTCTGTTCCCTCGCTCGCAATGCTCTCTGTTGATCCAGAAATCCTTTTGACTGATCTCCCAAATGAAATTCCGATCCGTTGTTTTGGTTTGGGGAGCCCATTTACAGGGAACCGATGGTGGTTGCGTAACCGACGGCGGTCGAGTAAGAACCGGCATCGGTTAGGAAGAAGTAGGCTATTTTTAGTAAAATAGCCCACCTTCCCTGCTTTTCTCCCAAGAGATCAGTTGTGGGCTTGGTCAAGTGGCTAGAAGGTCGGCTTTGGGTGCGAGTAAGGAGGAATTAGTTATGGATGTGAGTCTAGACCAAGTCACGGGTCCTTAATTAGGTTAGTTTAGGGTTAGGGCAAGGTCATGATGAGGTGGCAAAGTGAGGTGGCGGGTAAGGTGATGTGGATTTATCAATTATGAGGTAATTAATAAATAATTGTGTAAGGTTTAGGTGATGAGGTTAAGTTGCGAGATGAGATGTGGGTCACAAGGGGTCGTAAGACACAAATTTGGTGTCTACAGAGGTCATTTATTCAACGTAATAACCTCTATGTCATCCTTGGCAGTATCCTTTACAAGCATGGATTCAATGGCCTCTTTCTTCATTTCCTTAAATCTTGTGAATCCACTCGAGCTATCTAATAAGTCCACGATGCTATCTGTGGTGGCCATTTTAGCTCCTTAGATATCACCAAACATGTTCTTCACATGGGTTATTATTGTTACTCTCTTAATCAAGACAGTTGTAATTACATTAAGAAACATGTAAAATGCTAGCAACATTCTAATCTAATCCGCATTCCTAGTCATGCCTTATAGATGACTCAGGAGCTTTGGTTGTTCTTATAATGGGGAATTGACCTCATTGATCTCATCAATCCACGTTATTATCAACACCATCACTATCGTTACTGCAACTAAATATTTCACCAAGTGCGTGAAATCAATTCCACTTGCATCAACCAAAACTAATCAAATCGTTAACTTCATCTACCAACATATCAGTTTTTTCTTCAACGTTCCTCATAAGCTCATTACGGATAATGAAAAGTGCTTCAAAAACAAAGATCTCAAGAAGATTTATGACTCATTTAATATCAAGCTTAGCTTATCTTCTCTTCTCTTAATATCCAGTTGGAATTTTAACCCTAATTCACCTACCACTGCCTATTTATCCGGTCTCTGCTGTATTTCTGTGTCGTTTACAGAAAGATGTCCTGCCACATTAGTGCTTATTCACATGGTGCTTACCCAAAGCCAAGAAAACTCCCTCATATTCCATGCTAGTCATCAACAACTTCCACCTATTCCTTCACCCTCTTCTATTTTATCACCCATGGATCCTACCTAACCTATCACTATCACCACAGGAGACGAGGAGTTCACATGACTCCTTGACCAAAACCCTGCCGCCTTGTAATTTTATCTTTCCCACTCATCCACTCGAGATGCCTCGGGTTCAGTTGATATATGACATGCCCATATCTATCCCCTTGATACTCGCTCCTACTTCTTACGTGCTAACCTCCTCTGGCTCTGTGCTACCCGCATCTACCTTGCCCCCAGTCATTTCTAGCTAGGCCCCATACTTGTTATGACTGCCATCGTCTACCACATCTATTACACCCACCACATCCACTATACCTTTGTCCAACCACCTAGAACATAACCTCATCCATGCCTATTGTCTCACATATACACATATCTACACAACCACCCCTAGTGTCGATGACCCCTACCCCTTTTCAAAACATTGTCCTTTCTATTCCATAGTCCTTAGCCCCCATTGCTACTAGTGTCACCATGACCCTTCCACCTCTATATGCGTACTATTAGCAGCCTCCCATTTCATCTATCATTCATTCTGGGTACGTACCCCCTATTTCACTTCCCTCCTTCTCAATCTACCTATATGACATCACCATATACTGGAATGCCACCTCCATCATATGTCCAACACCAACCTCCTTACGCTATAGGAGGTACCCAACCATCACAACCTACCAACGACCTAATCAAGTTAATGATGGACAAGATGCAAACATTGGAGGCATCGGTTTCTAGCTCCCGCAACACTCTCACCTATGATGAGATTTGTAATGAGCCCATCCACCCATCCATTCCTATTCATCCATATCTTGTACATTGGGAAATGCCTAAATTTAACTGCTTCAATAGCAAAGAGGACCCGCAACAGCATTTGCGGTCTTTCAAACACAGGTGCTATCTGATCACCCATGATGATGCTTTACTCCTGAGGACCTTTCCCATGTCTCTGACTGGACCCGCATTAGATTGGTATAGTGGGTTACCTAGACATTCTATCTTCTCATTTAATCAGGTAGCCCAAGCCTTCTTGGATCACTTCTCCATCAATGTTGTTAAGAAGGTTACCATGACTGACCTCTACTCTACGTGTCAATATGATGATGAATCTATCACAGATTTTGTTGCTCGTTGGCGTAGCCTGATTAATCAACTCACATTCCAACTACCACAAACTGAACTCATAGATCTCTTCATACGGGCTTGTGCTAGACATATCTCGCCAACCCTGCAGGTGCAAACTTTCTGAACCTTTGATGAGGCATTCACCATGGCACAAAAGCTAGAGATTCGAGCCATCGAAGAAAAGAAAATCCAACTACGCAATAAGAACTCGAGCATTTAAGTCAAATGATACCTCTTCTTCTTCGAAAACACAGAATAATTATTCAAAATCCAAGGGAACCACTAATGCAATGGTAATCAAGGTTGGCCCAGCTCATCCATCAAATCAGGCTAGTCCCTCATCTAATCTTTCTCCTGTCCAGACTTTTCAATTCAGACGGGAACAACGGAAATACACCCCAATTGGGGAACCTTATTCTTCTATCTTAGAAAATCTCATTAAAGTTGGGGCCATCACCCTTCCTCCCATAAAACCACACATTGGTTTTGATCCTGCTCACCCCACACCTGCATGGTATAAAGAGCATGACTTCTGCAACTATCATCGAGTAAAAGGTCATAGTGATGGAAATTGCATCACTTTCAAAAACATTGTCCAAGAAATGCTCAAGAAAGGTGAGTTAACCTTGGATAATCCTAATGCACCTACCAATCAAAACCTACACATCTTCAAGAAACCATTTCCTAATCATGCCCCTTTTTCTGATCAAACTGGAGAGACCTCAACTCATGATAGCCATACCCGTGAGGTCCATGCTATTTTCAGTGATGCACCTGTTGCTTCCCAATTACCTCATATTCCTTCCATAGAGGAAATCCTAGCCCAAAGTCCTCCACCTACACTCAAACCCACTTCACCTATTCCTCCACCCATAGAGGAACACACCTTCATCTCCTCCCTCACCCATGAAGGAGCCTCCTGTTAACATCGAGATCATTTCACCTTTGGCTTCTCCACCTAGAGATCATCACCCCATATCATTGAGATCCATGGAAGAGGCTTTTTTATCTCCTCCACCCATAGAGAGCAGTCACCCATGTTTATCTCCTCCACCCATAGAGGAGCACCCATCATCTCCTCCACCCTATCAAGGATCCAGTAGAAATACCTTTACCTCTAGGTGACCATTCTCCATCAGCTACCCAAGATCCTATGGACTTACTTTCGGCTCTCTTACCCACAGAAGCTGAAGCTAGAAAATTCCCCATCTCTAAGACACATTTTACGGGAATTGCCATTGGATCCTCATCAACCTCACCTACACTTCAGTGTCATTTTCATGCTTAGCCGATCACCTAGATTATGTGGATAGAGCCTTACTTTGGGGGCATCTTCTACTTCATGTCTCAACACAAATGCAGATGTCACTTGCTGACACTTCCACTATCTACCCAAAAATATTTCAGCCAATCAAACCAAACACAACTACAACTATCAAAAATTCCACCACGATACCACTCATGGCTCAACTCACACCCCTACCCATAACCCAACATGCATCTAAATCCAAACCCACACCTACATCATCTTCCTTTCCTAAACCTATTACTACCTTAGGGGTCATCCCAACCGCCAGCCTTACTCATCCACCCATCAAATTAGATTTAGCTACATCCTCCAAAGCCAACACCAAACCTAATCCAACACCCAAATAGAAGAACCAATCCCATAGATCTCATACTCCAACCTCACCGATCACACCTTCATCACCTTCACCACTTTCGTCCATCTTAGGACATCGCCCCTCTGGCATGGTTCAGAAACCTCCACTTGCCGGTAAACCAAAAACACAGCAACCCATTCAGCCCTCGCAGACCTCTAACATACCCGAGCACCCGCCATGCGACTTCCACCCACACCTGCAACATCTTTACCACCCATACCTCCAATACCATCGATAGCTTCTTCATTACCCCCGACACTTCAGTCTCTTTCCCTCACACCTCCTTCATGACCGAGTGCCATCTACCTTCACAGCACCTCTGTTATCACCATGGGTAACATGCCCCCTTCCACCATTTGTCTTTCCCTCTAGAGCTCATGTGCCCATATCACCTTTACCCAAGAAGGTGCAACCTAAAGACAAAAATCTGCTACCCTCCAATAAGGTAGTCAAAACAACCAAACACTCTCCTACCAGTTTGTCTACCATACCCTACCCAAATAAACACAACCAACACCTAAGATCACACCAAAACCTAGAACTGTAGCTCAACCTACTCCTCGTGCAAATACCATTCCTCTACATTTTGTCGTGCCTACACCCAAACCCACCTTCACTTCCCATTGGTGATCCACTAGCGGGGTCCTATGCCAAAATCTTAACAAACCTTGTTGAAACCTCTGTCATCACATTACCACCTCTCAGATCTTATGACCCACTCAAACCCAAACCAAAGGTTTCCAACGACACCAAAATTTGTGCCTACCATTGTGTGCCATGGCACGATGTAGAGAATTGCAAAGATTTGAAAACTGTTCTTATCCAGTTGTGTCCTCCCGAAGAAAACTTTGACGATGATGACCTTCTCGATGAGGACCCCATTTCACCAACACCCATTCCCACAGCTCTTCCCTCACTGCCTACTCAACGACCTAGACCTTCACCCCCACAACTCCTAGAACCACCTCTAAGATTTGAAATTAACATGGTTTGCATCAAAGAATTCGTCAAACCTCCACCCAAATTTCAGTGTGCTCAACTCATCTCACAAGGTTCCTTCCCGCCACTAGGCTTTTTCCCTTCCTGTCACTATACCTTTCATGGCTCACCTACTTGCACCTACCTCCCCACCTCAAATCAACATGATCCACGTTGCTACCCACGCTTAGAATTATAAAGGCAAGGAAAAGGTAACCGACCCACCACCAATCCTATACCCAACATACCATCTGTACCTACACCTAAAATCACTATCCGCAGCCCCACATATCCTATTTCTAACGGGGTTACACATCGTTGCATGCTCAAACAATTACACCAATCCCCCTCAAAATGTCTCTGTATGACCTCATCCAAACCTCAGAATCCCATCGTCAAGCTCTCATGGAGGTCCTTCAATCTATTGAGGTTTTACCCAATGACCCTACACCTGTAGCCTCCATTATTACACCCCATCATGTAGCCTCTCTCACCAAATTACCACCTTTATCCACACCTCCACCTACTCACCAAGTAGCCTCCCTTAGCTTCTCAGAGGAAGAGATCACACCGCACCAAACTGATGACCTAGACCCAGCTCTCTTCATCTTTGTCCACATCGATGATATACATGTACGATGTGTTATGATCGATGGGGGTGCTAGCATTAATATCATCTCCTCCCATGCATTCACTCAAATGTGCATACCTGACAATTACATGCATAAACATCCCATCATGTTGCGTTCCTTCAATGACGCTATCACCTCTACACTTGGCACCGTCATCCTCCATGTCTGCGTGGGCCCCCGCACTATTCCAGAGTTGTTTTATGTCTTGGAGGGGGAATTTCAATATAACTTGTTGCTTGGTAGACCCTGGATTCATGTCATGGGTTGTGTTCCTTCCACTTTGCATCGTTGTGTAAAGTTTGAGCATGAAGGACACACCTATACCATTCCAGCTGATCCATCACCTTTCAAAACTTGCAACATGCTTTACCGACCCAATGACGTGCTTATACCCATTAAGGCATCTACCTCCATGACCATTGCCTCTTCACCTACACCTCCGCTCACCAGTGCAGCCACTACCTCAACCACACATACCTCCTCCATTCCTACCACTGCCACAACCTCCACAGCTGAAACCATCAGCCTCCCAATCCGTTAGCTCCACCTCTGATCTGACCTCCAACACATCGTCTATTCCAGCTACCCACATACCAACCACCGATCCCTTGGAAGGCATTTTTCAACACCTCACTCTGGGGGAGTATCACCTATATAGTGTCAACACATTCCTTACTCCACAAGAATATGGAAGTCTTCACCAACACCCTCGTTATGATCACTGTATAGGAGAGTGCCTCCTTTATGGTCCTCCCCACCTTTGTACCAATCTCACCTATGGGGGACTTGATACTACCACTTACACACCTGAACCACCATCACAAACCCACCCATTTTCTGCTGACCTCCAGTCACTCACCAATCACCATTTTTCCCACACCTTCCTGCACCGATGTGCATGGAAAGGTTTTGGTTTTGGATTTTACGAGCAAGGCTGCCATACTATTATTCCATGTACTACCCACAAACATAATGACCGTAGTGGTATCAGCTTTACAGAACCACCTACCAAGAAGGCCCGCATTGAACTCATTGAGGACATTAGCCCCTCTCCACCTTCTTCACCACCATCACCACCTTCACCGATGGAGTTGATGGATCCAGAATCCATTCCTCCTAACTTTTTTTTTTCATAAACACCATTTCCTTGGGGCCTCTAACTTATCAACGTGAGGGTGAGGCTCCTTCCTCTCTTCCCTTCCTGTATCCTGAAATGATCGACAACGATACACCTTCGATTAATGTCATTCAATGTCAGGATGATGAATCTATACTCACCTAACTTGGTGCATAAGACTCATATATTCATCAGTCATTACCATCTGAGACGCAAACCATGTTGAATGAATCGACTATCAAATCAACATTCATACTCAGGATGACCCGCACATTCTAAAGATTGGGACAATCTTTAGATGTCAAATGCTGAACAGGAAGCCATCACTTCTTTTCTCAAAAATCATAACCATGATTTTCACTTGGTCTTACATAGACATGCCTAGTATTGACCCCACCATAGTGGTCCACAATATCATAACCATTCTTGATGCCAAACCCGTCAAACAAAAGCTGAGGAAAATGCACCCTCGCATTGCTCTTTTGGTCAAAGAAGAACTTCAGTGCCTCCTTTCTGTTTCCTTCATCTTACCCATTGATTATCCTCAGTGGATTTCCAAAATTGTCCTGTCACTAAGGTGACAGGGGGACTCTACATTTGCATGGATTTCCATGACCTCAATCTAGCTTTCCCAAAAGATGACTTTCCTTTACCTGGTATTGACCAACTGGTTGACCTTACCGCTGGTCACGAGATGTTGTCACTCATGGATGGATTCTCAGGTTATAACCAAATCTTGCTTGTCCCTAGAGGATCAACACAAAACTGCATTCATCACCCCTTAGGGGACCTTCTGCTACCGAGTCATTCCTTTTAGCCTTAAAAATGTTGGGGCCACCTATTAACGGGCTATGACTTATATCTTCCACAACATCATGCATCGTATATTAGAAGATTACGTGGATGATCTCCTAGCCAAATCTAAATGCCGCTCCGAGTACCTCGCCATCCTAAAAACCATCTTTGACCACCTTATTAAATATTATGTTCACCTTCAGCCCAAGAAGTGTGTCTTCGCGGTTCTCTCAGGAAATCTCCTAGGATTTATCATTTCCTTACATGGTATAGAAGTTGACCCTGCTAAATTCAAGGCCATTCTTGAAATGCCTCCACCCACTAATCTTAAGCAACTATGTATCCTACAAGGTAAGTTACAGTCTATTCGCCATTTCATCTTGTAATTTTCTGATCGGTGTCAACTATTTCATCATCTTCTCAAGAAGGATGTCTCCTTTAATGGGATAATGACTACCACAAAGCATTTGAGCCCTTAAAACAATACCTTCTCCAACCATCTGTACTCATTCCACCTAAAGATGATCAACCCTTCTACCTATACATCTCAGCTACCGATCACTCCTTATGGGCCATGCTCACTCATCGCGATGAGCAACACAGGGAGCAAGTGGTTTGTTACATAAGCCGTACTCTTTTAGACTATGAAACCCGATACACTTATGCCGAAAAACTCTGTTTAGCCTTAGTTTTCATTACCACGAAACTCTGCCATTACCTACTTAATCACAAAACTTATGTTGTGACCAACATCGACCCTTTACACTTCATGTATGCCAAACCTGGCCAAAATCAATGTATGCAAATCGCAAGGTGTTCTGATGATGAGACTCCGAAACCCAAAACACTTCCACTCCCCTTGGGTCTTGGAGTCGACAACATGTCGGGAAAACATGTCACACATTCACCTAGCCATGGCCCCCTTGGATCAACATAATGAGCCACATTCCACAATGGAATTGCATGTTAAATCCATTTCATTAGCTCTGACAACATATTTATTATCTCTCCAATATCTTAATTTAAATAAAACATCCACATACACCTGGATGATCCTGTCAAACACCTCATCAAACCCAATTCACAAATAAGAGGAGAACCTGAACCATAACTAACTAAGACTTACCCTGGCGCTAAAAATTCAATGCCATAACATTTCTAACAGGGAGCTCGGATTCATACAAGGTTGGACTATTTCCATGGAAATGACATGAGATCCTCTACCCAACTATCACTGGATATATTTAGTTGGGTGAAACAAAATCTTTAAAACTGCTAAGGTTATAACACTTTTCCACTGTTGGGAACCGCCATCGGTTCTCACCTTTTAATGTCAACATAAAACAACCTTATTTCCAGTTGGAGGTGGTCTGGCAGATTCCTTGAATATCCATTCTTCTTTGACAATCAGTTCTAGTGAGAAAAAGTTGTAAGGAAGGAGATCAAATGAAGTCGTGGCCCCTTTTGTGCATTCTTGGGTTCTGCCATCCATCCAACACTCACCCATTCATTGATAAGTGGATTTCATCCAACCATAAAACTTATATGCACCCTATTTTTCTAATGGTTGGAAGATTTTTGTACATTCTGCATCTAAATCTTGGTGAAGATGTCATTTGCCCATGCCTGTAAGATGAATTAACTAGTGGACCTTCATATCCTCATTCACATTGCATATGCCAAGTAAGCAGATTCATTGCTCCTCTAGTTCACCTTTGTACATTATCGAGTCATTATATTGGCCTGTGATTGATTTCAGCCACTCAGGCAAGCTATGTTCATTCTTCCATGACATCATGCATCTCTACCCATTAGTTTGGTTGACAATTCTCCTGGCCAAACTACCTTACACTCATGTGGTCCGAGCTTCACCAAATTCCTGCAAAATCAGTCAAAGGAAACCCCTCATTAAATATTAGCATTCACCATTTGCCACAGAACTGGTTTTATTGTTGCATCCCCAGTTGCCATTGGTCTCCTTAGTGCATCAGTTCTTAGGTGATTTAGAGGTTACAACCTAGAATTCAATGACTCCCATTCTTCCCACATGCAACTGGCCTTATTCACCTGAGATCTTTTCGATTTCGAGACCTCTGTTAGGTCCTGCAGAGACCTTTCAAAGCTCAGAATTTTCTGTTGTGTCAATCCATTCATCACTTCTCAAGGAGGATGTCAGGTTTTAACATTTAGGGGTGCTACCCAAAGATCGTCAGGCCAAAAATTTCTCCAACCACCCATCCTTATCTAAATGTGATCAACCCTTATACCTATACATCTCAGCTACCAATCATTCCTTGGGTGCCATGCTTGCTCATCGCGATGAACAACACAGGGAGTAGGTGTTTATTACATAAGCCATACTCTTTTGGACTACGAAACCTGATACACCCATGCTGAAAAAACTATTTCTTAGCCTTAGTTTTCATTGCCACAAAACTCTCACAATATTACCTACTTCAATGCACAAAACCTATGTTGTGACCAACACCAACCCCTTACACTTCATGTATGCCAAACCTTACCAAAATCTAAGAATGTGCCACACGTTGGCTCATGCTTTTGGCCAACCTCAACCTCAAATTTATCCACCAAAATTCCATCAAGGGCCAAGCCATCACCGACCAATTGGCCGACGCACCTATTTCCGGGGATCAACCTTCTAATTTTGACTTTCCAGATGAGTCAATTACTTCCCTTTCCTTGGACGAGCCCGCATACCAAATGACACTCTTCTTCGATGGTTCCAAGTGTCAGCGTGGGGGTGGGGCAGGCATTATCCTCATTCCACTTGATGGTGAACCCATGCCTTTGTCTTTCAAACTAGATTTTGATTGTACAAACAATATTTCCGAATACGAAGCACTCGTATTAGGTCTCCAAGCTGCCTATGCCTTGGATGTCAAATCCATCAACATCTTTGGTGATTCCCAATTGGTCATAAACCAAGTCAATGGTATATACCAATGTCATAATGAGACACTTCAAAAGTATAAACATCACGTAGACATACTTTTGACCACCTTCGACCGCTACACCCTTCAAACCATCCCACGTTCAACCAACAAATTTACAGATACCATGGCCTGCTTGGCTTCTCAAATCCCCGCTTCACCTGCCGATTCTAAAATCTTTGTCACTGTATAAAGACTCCAATCACCCTCTTATTTACCTCGTGAAATTTTACTCTATTGGAACCGCTACCCCTGACCCGAGTGACCTTTGGTATAAACAATACTCAGACTACCTTTCCCATTCCATCTTGCCTCCCGAACTCACTCATAATGGACAACGAGCCTTTCTCAAAAGGGTCTCTCATTACGTCATCATGGGTGGCCTCCTCTACAAATGCAGCTTTGATGGCATTCTCTTACGGTGCCTTACGAGTTCTAAAATTCCTTATACCATTAAGGAAGTTCATGATGGCATATGTGGAGGTCACTTTAGTGGCCTCGCTATTGCTAAGCGTATTCTTTGCCTAGGCTATTATTGGCTGACCCTCAACCATGATTGTTGTGACTATGTCAAGTGTTGTGTAAAATGCCAACAACATGCCAACCTTCATCATACACCCAGTCATGCCTTACAGGTCACACGTGACCTTTGGCCCTTCTCTCAATGGGGTTTGGATCTTGTCAGAGAGATCAATCCCCATTCTTCCCAATGACATCAATGGATCATCACTGCTACCGAATACTACACAAAATGGGTTGAAGCCATACCTCTCATTTCCATGAAAGCCAAAAAAATATGTGAATTCATCAATCATCACATCATCTTTTGCTTTGGTGTCCCACATCACCTCATCACTGATAATGGAAAACAATTCAAAAATAAAACCTTGCGAAAACTTTGTGACACCTTCGGCATTCAGCTAAGTTTCTCATCACCTTATTACCCACAGACCAATGGCCAAGCCAAATCCACCAACAAAACCCTGAACAAAATTCTCATGAAAGTGGTTAACGATACTGGGAAGGACTGGCATACACACATTCCTTTTCACCCTATGGGCATACCACACTAGTATCCATACTTCCACTGCTACCACACCCTTTTCTCTGGTCTACGGTACAGAGGCTATTCTTCCTCTCAAAGTCTAGATTCCCTCACTCTACATTTCTCTCCATGACATGCTCACTGATGATGACTTTCGTCAAGACCATTTAGCACAACTTGAGTTACTAGATGAATGTCATCTTAATGCTCTTGACCATCTACAAGTTTACCAAAAACGTATCAAACGTGCCTATGACAAACGTGTCCATGAACGAACCTTCCAAGTCGGTGACCTTGTCCTGAAAGAAAATCAACATGTAACCAAAGCAGAAAAAAGTAAATGGGGTAAATTTTCTCCTAATTGGCTTGGACCATACATCGTGACTCATACTTATGGATCAGGTGCTTATCGTTTATCTTCACTCGATGGTAAACCCGAACCTGAGCCCCTTAATGCCTTGCATCTTCGACCATTCTATTGTTGACTTTTAGTCCTACCTCACCTTCTTCCTCTTTCCATGCTCATCCCTTGAGCGCTATCCACTTCCTACGCCATCACCAATGATTAAATAAGAATCATGTGCATACCCATCACTTTTTATCTTCTCTTAATTATGTGTACCACGGCACTGCACATAGCATGATTCTCATGGATACTTTTCATCTACCTTTAGATGAGATCCCATGGTCATTTCACCCTACTTTCTGAACAAGAATCCTATTCTTCACCTTAGTCTTGTCCATGACTTAAAATCCCTCACATGGGATCCAACTCCTTGAGTCAAACTTCCAATAAAGAGATGACTCCCTCAAAAGGACATATTTCTCTCTACAATCACTGCTATAAATAGACTGATCCCTCGAAGGAAAGCTATGTAAAGCTCTTTCAAAATAAAAAATAAAAATAATAATAATAAAGAGAGAGAATATGAAGCTTCCCGCATCATTCAGCTTCACAAAGACCTCAAGGAGTTAATTTCCTCATCCCATATAGACTTCCCGCATCGATAAGTCTATCTCAAACATTAGTTAAAACAAACAAGCCTTTTAGTCATGGACTTTCCCATTGTGACCTTGGATCTCTTGCCACAAAGGCATGCTACCTAGTACCATATAAAAACTAACCACTTTTCACCCTCTCACCATTCGCACTCTCATTTCCTACCACCTCAAGGGACCTCATGGAACTGTGACATTTGGTGGTCATGTGACTACTTTACACCTTTAGAATAATCAATCATGTAATGTCTTTAGGGTCTTATGTTCATCAGCCTATCTCAGGTATGACTTACTCGTTATGATCCTAACCAATCAGGTGGATTTCTTGCCTCCTCTTATCTTTTAACCTTCCTTATTACGTATTGATTACCTTATACAAGACTTGGTCCTTGACGCTTACCTTTGGGTCATCTTCTTCTTCCACCACACTCAACATCACCTCTACCAATGAGCCCAAAATTCACCCATACCTAACAAACCTAGACTCAATCATGCCTATAACATACCCACCCATACTCTTACCTCCTCACATTCTTCCCTAGCTTATGGGAGAACTACATCGGCCTAAGGTCCCTTTTAGCTGGGACTATGTAGGCAACACTCCAAGGGCATGGGGCCCTTAGAGGTTAGCTCGACCACTATCTACCCTAACCAATTCATCTTTCATTTTCCTCAATCACATTTTACCCTACTTAGTTTCCTTTTTATATCAAAAATTGGAAATTAAACCAAACAAACAACAAGTTGCTTCACATTTTTATCATCATCAAAACATACATTTATTATGACTACCATTTCTTTACCATCATCATGCATGTATTATAAAACATCTTAAACATGACCCATATCATCATTCATTACACAAATTAATGAATTACAACCTCAACCAATTTAAACTCCACCATGCCTATGACCTAACTTCACCATGCCTAAAACAAAAACCTGACTCAACCATGCCTAAAACCTAACTTCATCCATGCCTAAAACAAAACCTGACTCAATCCATGCCTAGACCACAACTCAATGATGCTAGACCACAACCATGCCTACAACCTAACTTGATCCATGCCTAGACCACAAATTGACTAAACCCATGACTAGACCATAACCTAACTCACTTTCCTATCCATGCCTATAACCTGACTCCATCCATGCCTAACACACATATCCTAAATCCATCTATGCATAATAATAAAATTGTATCAACACAAACACATAATGACCATTATCATCATCATCTCTATAAATACAATATCCAAACATGTGTATCCATATACATAACTATAAAATTTATTCGGCATGTAGGCCGGTGTATAAAATCCAATCTCTCAAAAATATCATATACAACCTCAACATCTTTGGCACGCAGGCTAGTATATGCTAAGAAATATATATATACAAAACTCTCGTACATCCTCACCATCTTTGGCACGCAGGCCGATATATATAAAAAATGAATAAAATACATCAAAATACTGGGATGGGCATCAAGCCTCATCCTACCATACATCCTCCACGTGAGTCTCTCCGGTCTCCTCCTTGGCTCTTGTCCAACAGTCGGATATCATCTCACCATCCTCCATAGGTCGTGGTTGGCCCCCCACTTGTACATCACCTAGAGCTGACCTCGATGAACTGGTGGCCTCACCTTGATCATGTCTTGAGGCTTGATGGCCCCCTGTGCTCTCCACACTATGAGTACGGGATCTGGTCCTCTCACTAGAGGCCTGTTGTGCCCTGTACTCTCCATAGGATAGAAAATCTATCCCGGCCACTATCAACTGATCCTGATAGTATCTGGCCTCACCTAAGGCATCCCGTAACCTAGATAGGGGTACTGTCTATGGTGGCCCCATCAGCCTCAGCCCCTGTACCTATCCTATGGGACCCTGTCCCATCCCTGCCTGTGAACTAGGACCCTATCCTGGTACCTGTGGAGGTGCCATTGGCCTCGCACCCTTGTGCCTGTACCTAAGCCTGTAATGCCTGAATCTACGCCTGTGCAGTGGCCAACTGGCCCTGTAAACCTATAACCTACACTTGTAAGGTGGCTACCTGCTCATCATCACCCTCTCCATCTCCACCCTGGGCCATCTGGGCCTGTAGACTGGCCACCTACGCATGCAATGCGGCCACCTCTACCTCTGATGCTGTTAGCTGCCCCTGTACCATCTCCAACTATGTAATCAGGGTCGCTACTTGCCCATGCAGAGTGTCTCTCTGCACAGTGATGGTGGCTAAATATGGCTACCCGAGCCTAGGAGGTACTGTTCGTAGCTGGGCCGCCCACCACTATCTATACCTATCCATCATGTCGGCATCATCAATCCACCGGTCTATAACCTGCTCCTCCTCCCCAATAGGTACTGTCAGCTGTGGAAGTGGCAGTGGTCTCTCCACATCATCCCTCTAGTACTGTGGGAAGGGTGGTGGTATATCCTGTAATAGTCCAAACTATCGTTAGACCTTGTCTATGGGGATCATCTCGTGCTCTCCTGCACGGTGTCCCTCTATCCATCTGAGTAGCTGAAGGCCAACTATCTCCTCAGCCATCTGTCTGTATGAGGGATAACCCACATACGGTCTCCATATAATGTCTACTCCAGATAATCCCTCCAGTAGCCTCCAGTAATATGCTACATCATGTGTATTCCTATCTGATCTCCACTCTCCAATAACAGGCACCCATCGTCTGTACCCCACTCATACAAAACATGGCTGAAAGGCATCTGGTCGGGGCATACCCACTGGACGCACACAGACAATGTGCTCATAGGCTCAATAGTGAAGAATAAATGTGCAATAGATACTAAACCTGTGAAGATGTCCATACACCCACAACTCTCTATATAAATGTACCAGGAATGTTGGCACCCAAGTGAATTAGGTCCTCTCCATCATCATGTCATGTAACAGTCCCATCAGAGATCATTGGAATCTCCCACCCTTTACATCTAGCAGTGCAAAACAACAAATTGCCTCCATCAATAATACTACTAGCCTCGTCTCCTCTGGATGGGCTAGGTACATCTCTCCATAGCTCAGGATAATGCTGTAGAATGTCAGCTCTGCCATCCCCTCCCTAAATAATGTCAACATCATCTCCTCCAATACCTTTGAAGAGATCAAATATACTTGCGTACCCAATATAGGTAACCGCAAGATCCTGAACATGTCCTCCAGGGTGACTTTCATCTCACCCATCGGTAGGTGGAACGTGTTGGTCACTGAATCCCATCTATCGATGAGGGTGACCATCAGACTCGGCTACCAGACTACATGCAAATAGCATTGGACCCCACTCATGCCCACCTCCTCAACATGCCACAACTCCTTGGCTATTGCTGTGCCTCACACTGTCACGAGTAAGGGTCACACCTTGTCTCACATCCTCAACTGATCTCTCACCTACATCCAACAAAAAAATCACATTATTCAAGCTCAAACAATACCCACATTCACCTACACCCATTACCCTACCTATTTTACTTCGCTACTTACCCGTTTATCCCATGGCCTAACTACCTACCCAACCCAACCCGCACCTACTCACCCTAACCATACCCAACCCAATATCACCTTCTTACTTACCCAATCCACCCCTAACCTACCTACCCTAACCCTACCCAACCCAACATCACTTTACCTATTTACATGCACCCCTCACCTACTTCCATTTTGACCCACTCACCAACCTTACCTACTTGCCCACAAGTCTCAACACTTGGCCCCAACTGCCCAACCCTTGCCCATTCCACATTTTTTAGGTGAGTGTTTTATCCCCCAAACTGGTGCTGGTCATCCCAGACCGACCATAGTTTACCCATAACTGGTATCGGTCACCTCATCCGTGACTGATTCTAGTTAGACTTTACCAATGCCAGTCAACATTTGACCAACGTTAGTCACTGTCTCAGTGACACCCCACAGTAGCATCCCCTAGCTTTCCCATTTCTTTTCCACCTCTCCTACACCCCCTCCCACGTCTTCTACTCCCTACCTCTACCCTTCCCCATCCTTCTTTTACCCAATTTACCCTCCTAGCAATCCAATTTCATTTTCCCCCCCTCAACCTCATTTTTCTCCAAACCTGACTTCTACCCTAATCTACCTCACAAAACATGAAAAGGATTTGAACCTTACCTCATCTCGCTACCATCTCCATGGTGGCACCTTTGGTCATTACACTGGTGGTCCCTCCGATCCCTCTCCTGCCTCTGCCATCACCAAATGACCTCTCACTCTCTAACCAATCAATCCACTCCAATCGATCCAACTCAGCTCATGGATCCACCTATCACCCAACTATCCTCCGCCATGATGCTCACTAACTCAGTCTTCAGTCTCACCTTGTCACTTTTCAACTTTTACTATCTCTTCTGTTGTTTTCTCCTCTTTTTCAAAAGACAAATGAATTAAAAAACATGGATTTTTCTCTTTTTATAACAACTCTTACCTAACCGACGTCGATTTACCATAACTGACATCGGTCCTATGCCCTAGCTTATCATGGTCAGTCTAGCTTGACCGGCATTGGTTACCTTAAATTGTCATCAGTTTCCCTGCTTAGTCTTTTTCCTACCCCCTACCCCCAATTTTTGACTTGAATCCTTTTTTATCCTACACTCACCACTGGACCTTCCTGACCTTCCGCTTTACCCTCTCACCTCTTCCTCATTCAAGGACTTGTTATTTTACCCATACCTCGGCCCTACCCATTCCGTGACCTGTATACTTGGACCTTGACCATTGCTAGTGACCTTTGACCTCATGTGTTTTTTATACCTTGATCCATCCATCATCATCCAAAAAATTGTCACCCTTCCCAATGCTAAGATGGTTAAGAAAAAGCTTCACCATATGGACCCTCAAGTTGCCCTCCTTGTCAAAGAGGAGATACAACGCCTCCTTTATGATAATTTCATCATTCCTATCGGCTACCCATTACGGGTTTCCAACACCGTACCCATTTCCAAAGTTTCAGGAAAGATTCACTTCTATATTGATTTCTGAGATCTTAATCTTGCATTCCCTAAAGATGAATTTCCCCTTCCCAACATTGAGAAACTTGTTGACCTTACCACATACCATGAGATGTTATCTCTTATGGATGGTTTTGTAGACACCAAAATTGGGTCATACTCTCCTTAGTCCCTCGTCAAATAAATACCTTGAACACATTTACCTAACCATGGCCCCCTTCACCCCACTCTAATATTAATTTAATTTAATTAATTCATTATCCTCACAATATTTATTATTTTAATATCCTAATTGAGATAATGCCCACATATCCACCTCATCTAGCCACCTCACCCTAAGACCTATTACTAGTAAGTTGCCATAACTAACTAAGACCTACCCAAAACCTAAAAATCAAATCATATATTCCCTCTAACCACATTCCCGTCCATTAGAAGGAAGCTTCCATTCTATTCCGTGGAGCAAAAATGGGTGAGATCCATGAAAATAAAAAGGATCTGCCCATTTTAGAAAACCTAGGAAATCCCACCCTAACCGACGCCAGTCACCCTAAACCACCGCCGGTCAACTCAGAACCATTTTCGGTTACCATTTAACCCCCAAAACAACCTTATTTCAAGGTTGGCACATTTATGAGAGGTTGATCCATTTTCTGAGAACAAGTGACAAAACCAGAGCTGCATGCAAGTAGAACTAGCATCTGTACACGCATCAAAGCATCCATATCCATCACCAAAAGTAACTACAGAGCCATTGTTACTTCACGGGAGCATCTGAGGAAGCACTAGCATGACACCGAGTTCCTTCCATTTGATCACCCACCATTTCCAACCAGACATCAAGCTCGTACAAATAGTAAGTTTTGTTAACCTGCACTAGTTCCTTATCATTTGAGTAGATCTTTTTACTTCTGTTGTTAGTTTCTCCTCCCATTCCCATTCCCCACCATTTTACCTTGATGCAAAGTTGACCATCCCTTTACCCACACCCTTGAATTTCCCATATCTGGGTTTTAATCATTGCTGTGCATACCTAGGACCCACACGAATCTAACCATTTCCCTTCCATTTCCACATAGCCTTAGATCTATCACCTTGCTAGGTTTTTATTGAGTTTCATGTACCCTGACCATACAGATGCCAGTTACCCACAACCATCACCGGTTAACCTAAACCGACATCGGTCATACCAGATCGACGTCAGTCTCTGTGCTTTTAATCAGAAACCAAGAACAAAGTTTCCATTCTCTACCCAATACCAGAAATATCCCAGAAGCTGACCCTAACCAAATCCCTGCACTTCAACAGAGACCTTGACCTTCAAATTCAGTCATAGATTATCCTGTTGTGAATGAATTTTCTAATTGTAGATGAATGAGACACCTAAATCATTTTAACTACAGTAGGATTTACTTTATTATTAGCATTAATTTGTTTTAAATAGTGGATTGACAGCCGTCTAGGAAGTATCACACTTCCCAGATCTAGCATACACTAGGAAGTCTAGTGCATATACTGTTTAACTATTATTTGGTGGTCTTGTTTTCCATTTCAGGTAGTTCCTCCAAGAAAAAAGGAATCTCTCATGATCAATTGTGGATTCAGAAGTAATACATGTGCAACAAACTACAACCAACATCTTAATAGGTATTCCTCCTATCCCTTTACGCTTATCTATTTCGTCAACATTTGAAGAAACGCTCTAGAATCAAGTGAAACTAGTTTCTTTGGATATAATCAAATCCTTATCGCATCAGAAGACCAACATAAGACATCTTTCCTCACTCCTTGGGGGACCTTTTGCTATCGTGTTATGCCCTTCGGTTTGAAAAATTCCATAGCCACCTATCAGTGAGCCATGACATACATCTTTCATGATCTCATCCATAAGACTATAGAAGACTACATTGATGACCTCTTCGGTAAGTCCAAACATCACTGTAACCATCTTTCCATCCTTGAAATTCTTTTTGAATGCCTTATTTGTTTCTTCATTTATCTCAATCCAATCAAGTGTGTGTTTGGAGTGCTTACTGGTAAAATAATTGGATTCATCGTCTCTATCAGGGGTATTGAAGTTGATCCCAAAAAGATCAAGGATATCCTCGAGATGCCTCCTCTTTCTAACTTGAATTAGCTCTGCAGTCTTTAAGGCCACCTTCAATCATCCTGGTGTTTTATCTCACAACTTTCTGATCATTTCCAACCCTTTCATCACCTTTTTCATACAAACATTGACTTCAAATGGGACAATAACTACCAAACATACTTTGACGACCTCAATAAGTATCTCCTACCTCCACTAGTGCTTACACCTCCACGCATGGGTAATCCCTTCTATCTCTATGTCTCTACCTCTAATCAATTTCTAGGAGCAATGTTGGCGCATTGTGATGAGAAAGGAAGGGATCAAGATGTTTATTACATCAGTCACACCCTTCATGATTACAAGACTCACTACAATGAAGCTCAAAATATGTGTTACACCCTTTTCTTCACTACTTCCAAGATTCCTCATCATCTTCTCAATCATAAAAAATATGTTGTCACTAGATTTCATCTTCTTAAAACCATGCATTCTAAACCTTATCAAAATGATCATATTTATCTATGGATCATGCTCATGACATAGTTTGACCTATAGTTCATCTCATAAAATCAATCAAGGGCCAAGCTATCACAGATCAGTTAGCCAACACCCCTCTTTCTGAAAATATTCTTCCTCATGAAAAATTTCTAGACAAACCCATCAACCAATTTCAAAATGAGTTTTCTCCTCTCAAGATGAATCTCTTATTTGACTGCTCTAAGTATCAATAAGTGGGAGGTACTAGTGTCATTATCATTCCTCCTTGGGAAACTCCTATTCGTATCAACAATAAGCTTAATTTCAAATGCACTAAAAATATGTACAAATATGAAGCCCTCATCTTAGGCCTTGAAACCACCATCTTACTTGGCATTGAATTCCTCGATATCTACAGGGACTCTCAACTTATCATCAATCCAGTCAAGGGTATATATCAATGTAAATATGACATCCTTCAAAAGTAAAAGGATATCATTGACTTCATCCTCAAGGAATTCGATTTATAAGCTATTCAGACTATCCCTCGTTCATCTAATCATTTTGTAGACACTACGGAATCATTTCCCTCTCTCATCCCATGGACAACTAAGGAATCTCAGCTTTATGTTGTTGTTCATCATTAGGATCAACCAACCCACATTCATGAGATTCCTTGTATAAATCACGTTGATACCAATCCTCGTAACCTTTGGTATTCTTAAATATTTGAATATCTCTCTTAATCCATCATTCCTTCTTACCTATCTAAAAATGGTAGGAGGTCATTTATTCAACGTAATAACCACTATGTCATCTTTGGTAGTATCCTTTATAAGCTTTGATTCAATGGCCTCTTTCTTCATTGCCTTAAATCTTGTGAATCCACTCGAGCTATCCAATAAGTCCATGACGGTATCTGTGGTGTCCATTTTAGCTCCTTAGATATCACCAAACATGTCCTTCACATGGGTTATTATTGTTACTCTCTTAATTAAGACTGTTGTAATTACATTAAGAAAGATGTAAAATGCCAGCAACATTCTAATCTAATCTGCATTCCTAGTCATGCTTTATAGATGACTCATGACCTTTGGTTGTTCTCATAATGGGGAATTGACCTCATTGATCTCATCAATCCATTTTATTATCAACACCATCACTATCATCACTGTAAGTAAATATTTCACCAAATGGGTGTAAGCAATTGAAAAATATGGTCATAATTGGCATCTTCACATCCCTTTTTCTCTTTGGGATTATCAGACTAGCATCCACACCTTTACTTGTAGTACTCATTTATCTCTTGTTTATGGCTCTGAGGTAGTTATTCCTCTTGAAGTCTTTATCCCATCCTTGCGTGTTTATCTCCATGAATTCATCTCTGATGAATATTTTAACAAAGAGCATCTAGCATATCTCGAGTTGTTAGATGAAAGTCACCTTCTTTATCTTAAACACCAGCATGTCTATCAAGAGCACATTAGTTGTGCTTATAAAAAACATATCAAAGAACGAGATTTTAGCATCAGTGACCTTGTTCTTAAATAAAATAAAATTTCACTACTCTATAAAGGAGCCAACACAGAAAGTTTTCTCCTAACTAGATTGGACCTTATATTATCACACATAAGTATGGGTTTGAATCCTATTGTTTTTCTTTCGTTGATGGTAAATTGGAAACAAAACCTCTTAACGCATTACACTTGTAACCATTCTACTGTTAACATACCTACCATCACAAACTTAGTTATCTTATTGGTCATTCATCTGTCATTAGCCATCACCATCTTTCATTTTAATGATATGGAATTATGTGGTCTACCGTCACTTTCTTATATGTGATATTGAATATGGGCACCATATATCTTCCCATAACATATTCCTTATGGATAGGTTATTACTTTTTGAGGAAAAATCTGCAGTCATTACATTCGTCACCGTCTTATTTACCTATTAGAACTATGCTAAGGGTCTATAGGTGTCACTTGTACATTCTTCTTCCCCTCCTAGGTGGACTACCTAGCTATTCCTAGCTCTCCATAAAATTCAAAATTCATGGATGTTCATTATCTAAAGCTATATAAAATCCAAAAACATACTGCTCCCTTGAAGGACAACTATATCTTAAAAATAAAAATGTCAAAAGTATATACTAATCCCTTGAAGGGTAACTATCATGCATATCACATCCTACCATTTATAAAAGAAAAATTAAAATTTCAAAAGAATAAGGATGGCTACCATCTCATATCATGATATCAAAGGCTTCCCTCATTGATTAACCTTCTATATATCTAAAATTAAAGCATATATCTCAAAAGATAGAATCCTAAGAAAGCTTCCCGCATTGATAATTTTGCACCATATTGCTTAGAGATGGGCCATAGACCTAGGAACACCCACATATGGATAACCTATATTCATGCGTATGAGTTACTATTAGTGTAAATCTAAAGAACCCCCTAAATGAACTTTAGATTTATAGTCCAAAATTGGGTCATTTAGTGTGATTTCACAACATTGAGTTTTCTCCAAAGTGTGGGACCTTGCAAGGTGAGAAAAATCTCCAGAGAAAGCTAGTTCTTACTCCTCTATTTAGGTGTATGCATGAATTTGTAGAGGTTCAATACTAATTCCTACTCTAAATTCCAAGGAGAAAGAGTTGAAGATGCAAAAAAGGGGAAATAAAACTAAGCTAAAATGGTGATACACCAAAGGAGTGATGAACTTCTGTTTTGCAAATAAACACCGATCTTAAGAATGTAACACAGAACATGCACAAATTTCCAATATATAATGAAGGATCATTAGATAATAATAACACATGAAAGGATTGAAAAATCATTCACAGAGCATGCATTATCATTCCCTGTTTTTAATACGATGCATTACAATGGCAAGGAGGAAAAAATATGTGCTGCAGCCTGTATGAGAGGTCTGAAACTCTACAAATCTACCTGTTAAGGAAGAAAAGAGAGATTGCAAGAGAAAGAATGTCCAACAAAACAAAGGATCAAATCCTTTCCATTTATAACTGAAGCAAAGAGAGAGAAAGCAAAAGAGGGAGAAAATCAGATCATTTAACTCAACCATCCGCCATTAATCCCTTTCAAATTGGCCTGCAAACCCGTCAAATCGATTCCTCTATTCCTGTTTTGCATGTTGGAGGAAAAAGTGATGGATTTTAGAAAAACGCATCTCTCCAAGAAATTTGATCTTGGATTAATGGTGTGATAATACATTTTAGGGTTTTTCCCTCATTAAATCGAGTTGATTCTTCATCCTTGGCATGTGGGAGAAGGAAACCATGGTGGATTGAGCAAAAAATGACTCATTCAAAGCAATCTAGTTTGTATTAAAGGCATGAAAGACATTTTTGGATTTTTCTTCCTCAAAACCTATAAAAAATGATGTTTTACTCCTCCAATGCATAGAGGAGATCAAGATCTTTCCAACGAGTCTGATTTTTCCTAAATCTGATCTCTGGATCGAAAGATATGCCTACTGAAGATTTAGGGAAAAATCAGGGCATAAATTCACGCACAAATTTTAAGGCATGAATTAGGTCAAAAAATGGCGGTGAATCGGATTTGAAAATGGGTCCATGGGCCCAAATTTTACTTTTTGCACTTTTGGAAAAATTTCCCAAAAATCTACGTGGGCCCGCCACTCCGAGACATGTGGCACCTTGTGATTCGTCCGCGGGCTTTAGAATAACATTCTACCCCCTCTTCCCGCCTGGGAAAATTTTCTGAAAATCCCCCGCCAGCTTGAAGCTCTGAGACACGTGGCATCTTTTGATTATTTGGTAGGGATGCACCTCCATTTTTCCTTTTAAATTTTAAATTGGGAAAATTTCCCAATTTACCTCCGCGCCCAGCCGCTCCACCTTGACACGTGTCGGCTTCAAAATGATCCACGGGCCTTAAGCAATTTTTCTCCAGTTTCTCCTTTGTGGGCTTGTGGGATGATTTTGGACTTTTGAGTTTTTAGCCCAAAAGGGCTAAGTGTCATAAATTTTCCCGTGGGTTCTCCTAGGAAAATTTTCCTTTCCCTCCGCGGGCCTACGGGCTGCTTTATGACTTTTGCGCTTTTAGCCCAAAAAGCGCTAAGTCTTAATTTCTTCCTCAGCTACACCAGTCCAGGATATGTGGCATCATTTCATTGGCTGCGGGCTTGCTTTGGGAAAATTTCCCCTCCAAACTCCATCAAGCTATAAATGGAAAAATACAAGGAGTTGGGAGGACTTCCTTACCTTTCTGAAAAGGGGAGAAAATTATCTATCTGATGAAGCAATACCCAGAAAATTTTAAGTGCCTGAAAATGTGTAAAAATTTGACTGAGGCACAAAAGGAAGCTAGTTAACCCAAAATAAGAGGGAGCTTATTTTGGTTAACAATTTGGTGATTCTCAAGAGTCATCTACCTGCTACATGAAGTGACTAGTTGCCTGGAATAATCCATTAGGCATGGAGTCATGAACTCAACTACTTGTTACTCTCAATTCATTAGAAAATCTCTAAGATGAAGATTGTGAGAATAGAAAAATCACTTCGACCTGGAACATGATCTGTAAAAGATGCATCCTTGGGGAAAAAATACTTGTGCCAAAGCACTTAGGGAAATGTAAATCTAAGTTACCACAAAACAATGTGCATAAGCACGTAGAGGAATGAAAAAATCTAAGCTAATATGTATAAGGTGAGAAGTTTCCCTTCTAATAGCAATGCTTTAGATGGATTCCATTAACTAGAATCTGCAGTTCCTCACCATCCAATGTAGACAATTGGAAGGCATTGATGTTTTTGCATTTTTTTACCATGTAGGGGCCACTCCAAATGGAATCAAAATTTGAATGCCTTCCTGGCTTTGCTCGGTCCGCATCCCATTTCAACACTAAATTTCCAACTTGGAAAGTTCTAGCCTTATCTTTCCTATCAAAGCTTCTCTTGATCAATGTTTGGGCTGCATGCTCTCTGGTTTCTTAGAGTTCCATCAATTCTGCATATCTAACCTCCATGGGATCACACTCTAACAATTCCAATTGCTTCATGAGTTCTAATTTTGGCAACTCAAGTGATATAGGCAAGACTGCCTCCTTCCCATAAACAAGTTTGAATGGAGAGTTTCTTGTGGATCTCTTGGGAGTTATCCTATCAGCCCATAGAGTTGATTTGAGCTTAGTGTGCTAAGTCCTCTGATTTTCATCAAGAGTCCTCTTGATGATCCTTAATAGATTCTTGTTTGTGGACTCAACTTGGCCATTACCTTGAGGGTAATAAATTGATGAAGTGCTCAAATAGATCCCATTTCTAATAGCCCATTCAGTTACCTTTAATATTATGAATGCCAACAAATTATCTGATATTATAGTGGCAGGTATACAAAATCTGGTTGTTATCCCTTCATAGAAGTCTAGGATGCTAGATTCATTTGCCTCTTTGAGTGACACCACCTCAGTCCATTTGGTGAAGTAGTCTATTGCTGTTAGAATCCATTTGTGCCCTTGGTTTGAGTTTGGGTTAATGACCCCAATGAAGTCCAAACCCCATTGCATGAATAGCTGGTCAAATAATATTGGGTGCAATGGAAGTGTTGCTAACCTCTATTTTCCTGTGAAGAATGCACAATTCTTGCACCTCTTGATCCATGCATAACAATCACTAAACAATTTGGGCCAATAATAACCAGCCTTCATGATCTTGAGAGCTGTCACTCTTGGAGAAAAATGACCCCCAACTGATCCATTATGGAACTCTTCTAACATTTTCTCAATTTGATTTGTCCTAATGCACCTCAGCAACACTTCATTGATATATTTTTTGAACAAGATGCCATCAACAAGTACATATGGAATAACTTGCAATCTGAAGTGTCTTCTTTTGGATTTGTTCATCTCTGGAGGGAATATGCCTATTTGTAAGAAGTGCATTATGTCTTGGGTCTACCAAGGAGTGAGCACACCACCATTTTCTTCTTGAACATATCTTTGTTCTTGGTTGTCTTGCAGCACCAAAACAACATTCCTCTCTTTGCTTGCTTTAATTGGTTGACTCAAGGAAAATTTCTCACACAATCCCTTTCCTCGGACCAGCTTGGTGACTTTGATCTCAATGTCATAATCCATGACACAAGTAATCCACCTTGCATGTTTTTCATTTAGATCTTTGTTGAGGAGGAAGTCTTTAACTCCCACATGAGAAACCAAAATTTGAACCTTGTTGTTTGAAACTAGATGCTTAAATTTCTTTAAGCTCCTAATCACTACAAGAACATGCTTCTTAATTAAGGAATACCTTACTTCACAGTCCTCCAAGATTTGGCTAAAGAAGGTAATTGGCTGCTCTGCACTTTCTTCGTTCTGCTGTACTAAAATTACAGAAATTGCATCACCATTGCTAAATGCATAAAGGATGAAGTATTTGGAGAAATTTGGGTTAATGAGAGTTGGAACCCATGAGATAGCTTCTTTGATTGCCTCAAAACTTGCCTTACCTTCAGCTGTCCATTTGAATGCCACACTTTTCTTCAACATCATAGTTATTGGCTTGATAAGGGCTACAAAGTTTGGGACAAACCTTCGAACAAAATTGGATCTTCCCAAGAAAATTTGAAAAGCCTTCTTATGACTTGGGAATGGCAGTGCTCTTATTGCTTCAACCCTCTTTAGATCAATTGCTAACCCTTCTTTGGAAAAAATGTGGCCTAGGAGCTTGCCTTCATGAGCTAGGAATATGAATTTTTTGGGATTCAAGGATACCCCAAATCTTCTACATCTTTGGAACACTTGTCTCAAATGGAAGAGATGGTCTGCTGCACTTTTAGAAAATACAGTAATATCATCTAGGTATATCAACACTATTTTGTTGATCAATCCCTTGAATGCCATATCCATTGCCCTTTGGAAAGTAATTTTGGTGTTAGACAACCCAAATGACATTTTTCTATATGCATAGGTTCCCCATTTGGTGGTGAATAACCATCTAGCAATGAAAACCTCTCAGAGCCAATAACAACTTGCAAAATATACTCCATAGAAGGAAGTGGGTAGTGATCCTTGAGGGATGCTTTGTTCAAATATCTAGAGTCTATACACAACCTAATTTCTCCACTCTTCTTTCTAACTGGAACCAAATTTTCAGCCCAGCTTGAATTATTGATAGGGAATATGATACTTGCCTCTATTAACTTATTCAATTCCTTCTTCATGAGAGGCTCAATGTGTGGATTGACCGGTCTCTGTTTTTGCCTGATGCACTTAGCACTTGGATCTAGTTCAATTGTGTGTTGAGCTAGCTTGGGATTGAAACCTCTCAAGTCTTCATAGCTCCAAGCAAATACATCCATGAACTCTTGGAAAAGTTACATGAATTCATACCTTTTTTGCTCGGTTGCCACTTTACCAATTTGAAGTGACTTGCCTCCTCCAACTGAGATGGGCTCTGAATCCTCTCCCTTGACTTGGATGTTTTCTTTCTCCTTCCTAAATTGATCATTAGGATTGAAGATAGACTCTAAAGTCACAAGTCCTTTTGGTAGTTTGTTGGTTCTCAGCTGTACCACTTGATCATCGTACTATTGTTCCAACTTTTCCTGATTTTTGGCTGAGAACTCAGCTTCCTCTTGTAAGAAATTGATGATTTGTTGGTCACTCTCAAACACTTGCCTACTTACATTATTGTTTGAAACTGATGGCCTCACAATCACATGGATGTTTGGCTGCATTTTATCTCTTTTGATATGCTCCACAACATCAAAAGTTGCTCTAAATGCTGCAAGCCTATCAGTAGCTTGGTTCTCTTTCCTAGGGATGGAGTTGATGCCAAAGCCCTCAAAATCCTCAATGAGATCCCACACCCTATTCTTATAACTCTTGAGCAGGTCATTCTTGGCAGTATGTTGTCCTTTAACTTGATTAACAATCAAATCACTATCACCAAAGACTTGTAAGTTTTTGATGCCTCTCTTCCCTGACCAATGCAATCCATGTATCAAAGCTTCATATTCAGCAGTGTTATTAGATCATGAAAACTGAAATATAAAAGTTGAATAATACTGAATGCCTTGAGGTGAAACAAGCATAGCTCCTCTTCCTGCACCTTGTCTACTTCTTGATCCATCAAAGAACAACTGCCATACCTCATTGTCATCTTTATGATCTGGCTTGGTGATGCTAGGAAGAGGCTAATTTTCTTCATGCATGTAATAGAATCCTAGTTCAGATTCCTTTATTTCCTTGTAGGGATCAAAATCATGTACCTTGCTTTCCCATTCGTCAAGATTCAAATCTGGAATGCTTCTAACTTTGGTGTCATCTTCATGTGTGCTTGGATAATTTTCTTGATCAAACACTGAACAGTTGGCATTGATTGGGCTTGGAGTATGAGGCTCAATGTGAAATTTTGCAATAGGTTCGGACATGATTGTGGCCTTGGCTCCATACCTTGTCCTAAACAACATGTGTGACCAATAAACATATAGGTAGCCTCCAATTCTAGTTGTGAAATCCCTTAACAAACAAATGGCAAAGAGTGGTGGAAAATCTATCACCGACACATCTTGCAAAATAGTGACATTGGGGCATGCATGCAAAGTAAGGCTCAAATATTTAATTACCCCAACTATGGCTAATGCTATCCCATCTAATTGTACCACCCCCTTGGATATGACTTCATATTGAAGGCCCAGCTGATCAGCTATTTGCTTGGGCATCACAGAACTACTTGCCCCAGAATCAATCATACAATTATGTACTAGTTTATCCCCAATGATCAATGAAACATAGAATGGAGGGGGCTTCAAAATTTTACCTTGTTTTCCTCCATGATTCCCCTCAGGTTGAGTATCATTTGTGAGTACCTTCTCTTGCATATGAGCTAGCTACTTTGAGGTTGACCGATTCTTCATGGCAGCTTGTAATAGATCCCTTTTTCCTGGGATGGATAGTGAATCCCACATAGATATGTTCACATTGGTATTCTTCATATTGTTCAATGATGTTAAATGGGGATGAACCATCCCTTTACTACCCTTTAGTATGCACATTCTTTTCTTGTACATGGGCTACAACAGCTAGACATTTGAGTTGGTCTAGAAGGTGACTTGGGTTGTCCTTGCACATTTGGAATTGCATTTTTCTTGCCAACACCTTATGGAGTGATGGAATGTTGTGAATCACTTGGATCTAATGACTTCCCTTCACCAATATTCCTCTTCTTTGATCTGTGTGTTAAATGCTACACTCTGAGAAGGTGTTTGACTTCATACCACAAAAATCTTCAGCCTGCAAATTCACAAGTGTAGTTTCATTTGGAGTTGTATCTCTTTGAGATGTCACTTTTTGTTGGTTTGTTTCTTGACTCGCCTCAATCTCTACACCAATTGTTGTCACCATCAAGGCTTGGTTCAAAGCACCATTGAAACACATAGATTGGCTGTGAGGTTCATTTTATGGGAAACACTAGTCATACTCTTGAGCTATATTATTTTTCACTGGCACTAAGGCTTTAGAGGTAGATGCAACATTGGGGTTATAGGGCTGAAATGGTCTATTGGTAGGAGGCATTACTTTATTTTGATTTACAGCTGGGTTGGGTGGCCTATTAGGCTGATATGGTTGTCTATTAGGCTAAGTTTGAGGCTGATAAGAAGGCCTAAAACTTTGAGCTTGTTGTCTCTTGAGCGTAACCAGCTCATTGCCCAAATTTTACAATTGTTTCATAACTTCTTGAAGCTCATTTGAGGAACTATAGGATGAAGTAGAAGTTTCATTTGAACTCTAGTTTCTAGTAGTGGGAATGGGAGCTAAGGTAGGTTCTTGACTAGTACTTGGGATTCCCAACTCTAGATATAAGGGCATATGATGCCTAGGTGCAAGTTTACCAGCTTGGATCAAACAATTCTCATCCCTAATGGTGATGTTGTAAGTTGCAGGTAGAGTTGCACCTCCCATGGATTGAATCAACATAAAAATGTTAGAGTTTAAAGCCTTGAGAAAGTATAAGAAAGCACCTTGAGCTATTGGCCTCACTTCCAATGGGATTCTATTCTATGTTCTTTGAAATATGAAATTGAAGTTTGTTAATTGATCATTGAAAGCTCTCTTGATAGTTATCAGTTTCTCCAATAGAGATAATTTGTCCTCTTTCTCTCCAAATTGGTTATGGAGGGGTGTGCACAACTGGTTCCAATTTTGGATAGAGCCTGCCTCAAGGCTCCTGAACCATTGCAAGGATTTTCCCTTTGAATGGATATACCAGCAATTTGATAGCAATTTCTATCTCAACAATCTCATGGACTACACAAACATTAGCAATGTCTTTGACATGATCACCAGGAGTGGTCTGATTTTCTCCAGTAAAGTATGGGATGTTCTTCAATGCTACAATTGGAAATCAATTTTTGTGCATTGAGAACAAGTGGGCTGATGCTAGTAAAGTTGACATAAGGATTGGGTTGTGCCATTCTGATTGGCCTGAGAACCCTTGTTGATTGGATGACAGGTCTACCAGGTGGAGGATTTGATAGAGTTCTATTTGGTGGAGATGGAGACCTTTGAATCCTTTTTCCCTTTTCTCCTCTTTCTAGGGATAATTGTAGATAGTTAAATGATCCTTCTTCTCTGGTCCTTGACCTTGTTTAGATCCTTCTTATGAATCTTCAATCTTGGATTGCTGAAACCAATTGATTCTATCCTTTTGGAGTCGCTAGATGTGTAAATCAAGGCTCTTTCAAGCAAGAAACTTACAAAAATTGCACATTAACTTTGTTTCAATGAAGATGAAGGCCTATAAGGTCCCACAGGGTGTGCCAAAACTGTTAGTGCAAATCTCACAGCACCCCCAAATCAACCCTCAGATATGCAGTCTAGACAAATGGTCAATTTCAGTGTGAATGCACAACATGGAGTTTTCTCCTAAGGTGTGGGACCTTGCAAGTTGGGAAAACTCTCCATAGATTGAGGTTGGTTCCTACTCCTCTATTTAGGTGTATGCATGTAATTTTTTTAGAGGTTCAATACTAATTCCTACTCTAAATTCCAATGAGATAGAGTTGAAGATGTGCAAAAAGGGGAAACAAAACTAAGCTAAAACGATGATACACCAAAGGAGTGATGAACTTCTGTCTCGCAAATAAACACAGATCATAAGAATGCAACACAGAACATGCCAAAATATTGATAACCAAGATATAATGAAGGATCATAAGACAATAATAAAGGACATGAAAGGATTGGTAAAAATCATTCACAAAGCATGCATTATCATTCCCTAGTTTTTAATACAATGCATTACAATGGCCAAAGGAGGAAAAAATATGTGCTGTAGCCTGTATGAGAGGTATGAAACTCCTTCAAATCCACTTGCTAAGGAGAAAATGAGAGCTTGCAAGAGAAAAACATCCAAAAAAACAAAGGATCGAATCCTTTCCATTTATAACTAAAGAAAAGAGAGAGAAAGTAGAATATGGAGAAAATCAGATCATTTTAAGCTCAACCATCTACCATTAATCCCCCATCAAATCATCTTGCAAACTCATCAAATCGATTCCTTTGTTCTTGTTTTGCATGTTGGAGGAAAAAGTGATGGATTTTAGTAAAACGCATCTCTCCAAGCAATCTGATCTGGGATTAATGGTGTGAGAAGACATTTTAGGGTTTTTCCCTCATCAAATCAAGTTTATTCTTCATCTTTGGTTTGTGGGAGAAGGAAACCATAGTGGATTGAGAAGAAAATGACTCATTCAAAGCAATCTAGTTATGCATTAAAGGCATGAAAGATGTTTCTAGATTTTTCTTCCTCAAAACCTACAAAAAATGATGTCTTTACTCCTCTAATGCATAGAGGAGATCAATATCTTTCTAACGAGTCTGATTTTTCCCAAATTTCAAGGATTGAAAGATATGAGAAGATTTAGGGAAAAATGGCAAAATTGGAAAAATCAGGGCCGAAATTTGAAAATAGGTCCATGGGCCCAAATTTTACTTTTTGCACTTTTGGAAAAAATTTCCCAAAAAATATCCGTGGGCCCGCCGCTCTGAGACACGTGGCACCTTGCGATTCATCCATGGGCTTTAGAATAACATTCTGCCCCCTTTGCTCGCTTGGGAAAATTTTCTGAAAATCCCTCGTCCCCGCCACTCCATTGCTCTGAGATGCGTGGCATCTTTTGATTGCTCGGTGCAGGGATGCACCTCCATTTTTTCCTTTTAAATTTTAAATTGGGAAAATTTCCCAATTTACCTTCGTGCCACCTCCGACTCCACCTTGACACGTGTCAGCTTCAAAATGATCCATGGGCCTTAAGAAATTTTTCTCCATTTTCTCCTTTGCGGGCTTACGGCCCGATTTTGGAATTTTTAGTTTTTAGCCAAAAGGGCTAACTGCCAAAAAATTTCCACCCCCAGTCCACCTTGGTAAATTTTCCTTCCCCTCCACGGCCCTGCAGGCCTCACTTTGTGACTTTTATGCACTTTTAGCCCAAAAAGTACTAAGTCTTAATTTCTTCCTCCGCTCTGCCAGTTCGGGACACGTGGCATCATTTCATTGGTTGTGGGCCTGCTTTGGGAAAATTTACCCTTGAAACTCCGCTGAGCTATGACTTGCAAAATACAAAGAGTTAGGAGGACTTCCTTACCTTTTTGGAAAGGGGAGACAATTCTCTATCTGATGAAGCGATACCTAGAAAATTTTGAGTGCCTAAAATATGTAAAAATTTGACTAAGGCACAAAAGGAAGATAGTTAACCCAAAATAAGAATTGCCTTAATTGTCTCATTTTCTTGTTTACCCCAAATCCATTTTGAAGCATTAGTCCTTTGTGCACTCCTTTACTATGATCTAGTGTCGTTTATATATTTTGGGTCATCACCTGTTCACATCACATTGTGATTTTCTTCATAATATAGTCATTTTATCCGTATGTGTACTCTTTAGTGTCACACCATAAACATCACTTATATCTAACATAGGTCGTATCCATCGTATTATTCAAAAAATCTATCCATTTATCTATATCTAATACAAAGTACATCCCATTATATACTTAATTCACACTACGATCTAACATCTAAATGTACATCATAATTTAAACATCCAAATCAAACATATACAACATAATCATATCCATAACATCCAAATCAATTGTCGCAACCCTATCTAAATCCACAATCTTTATTTTTTCATAACCCAACATCATCTACATATAAATCAAATTCATAAATCCACAATTCAACATCCACATCATGCCAATCACATCATAAGCATTTATATCTATGTCATAAACGTCTATATCTGATCAAAAAGCATTCTTATCCATCATAAACATGTCCATCACATCCATAATCAAATCTACATTTAATGAAAAAATAATCCTAGAAATTAAATCCATAGCATCCATAACCATCACATTTAATATCATCAAAATAAAAAATCAACACATGATACATAATGAACCACGAAAAAAATCACACACACACACACGCATCTCATCAATCATCCAAATACACCAAATCACTGGCCACTAAGGGTCCTATCTCAATCCAGATACATCATCAAAAGACATAAACTATACATCAAAAAATCTCAAGTCCTGCCCTCCTAGGGTAGGTGCTTGTATCAACCCCTAGGCCACATCATGACCATCATCTCACAGTGGTTGTGCCACACTTGTATCAATCCAATAAAGCAATAAATTACTCACTACTACTTTCCATGTAGCTAGGTAATCTATGTATCTTAGTGTCTATGCCAGCTTATGTGACACAATCCTCTCATAATATCTCACCTTGGAAGCTAACATTGTATATAAACTTAGGGGCACATTCCTTGGGAGCATCATCTATCCAACATATCCATGTGATACGGTTGATGCACCACTTCCTAACTCCACCACTAGGATCCATGCAAGATATCCAAATTGTGCTATATATGCCTCCCTCTATCTCTTAAATCTATCTCATTTCTATATCGTCGTATCCCTTTCTTGGTGAAGAGCTAGGGCCTTCTACCTTGTTGCTTCTCACTCTTAGTGAGTGGTGTTTCTCTCCATACAAGATAAGGCATGCTTTATGTGCACTAGAGTTAGCTCTCCTTCATCATCTCCACCACCTATGGGAGATTTCTCCTCCTCTGCACCACAATCCTCATCCTCCTCATCCCCCTCTACTACTATTTGAGTTTTTTAGGCCACAATAATCTAATTATAAAAACCTACACCTACTCCCACATCATTGTCATCATCCCATGGCACCCCCACCTCCTCAATTGGGTTTTCCATATAAGGGATATAAAATTTTCTCCAAGTCTCATCTCACCTGTATATAATAGGCTCTCCATGGACTATCTAAAAAACACCAAATTATCACAATAATTTATCAAACTGCACAACATCTATCATCTTTGGATGGTACCCTTGTACCCACCTAGTGCATCGCATCCCCATCAAATCAATATCAACTCCTGGCCATGCAGAGAAGTCACAATATGACTACTACCTCACCTGATCTATCTCTAACTCCGCAAATCTATCCCTATACCAGTTTACATCTCTTTCACCCTTGTCACCATGAGCTTGGTCAACTCGCCACCTCAAAAAATCTATCTATTAGCTCAATGTGGTCATCAGTAACCCATTGTAGCCCTCGTGGCCTAATGACAAACATGTTCTCATAAGCCCATAAATGGAGAATGAGTCCCAAATCTAAACTTGTCCTCCTCCTCTCCATGTACATGCATAACTCATGATACACATGTACTATAAATATCATGCCAAATGAAATACAATCCCATGATTGAAAATATTAACAACCACTTTGGCTAGTTTCCATGAAAATCTAACACCCCCTGAATCCATAAGTCCATAACTGAATATAGCCATCATCACCAAAAAAATTAATATACTCATGGCTACACCCATATTATATTGGGTCTCAATGTGAAATGTCCCAGATGAAAAAGTGATACATGGGGCATTGACTCTAAATAGTCATGTCAAGACCACTTATATGATGTCAATTGTGATGGGCACTATCTGCTCACCCTGAATCAGAAGCCTCAGGATAAGGAAAACATCCTTGAGGGTGACAGTAATCTCACCCATCATAAACTAGAATGTGCCTATACACACATCCCATTGATCCACTAATGTTATCATCAGACATGCATCTCATGGAATTCATTGGTAATGCTGGAAACTGCCCAATCCAACTGATACTAAGTGATCCCACTCAGCATCTGTGATACCACCTCTCATCCGATCAAATAAGGAAAGTACTATGTCTCCCAAATACAGGGTCTCTTGGGCCTGGAAAACCAATCAAACATGAAAACATTAGGTCCCTCATCATCAAAAATCAAAAATCAAGAAAAATAGCCTATCCTACCCTTGGTTGACGGTGATCCAAGTTGGATCGACACCTCCAAGGTTAGGTCAACACCATTTTAGGCCTAGTCGATGGTGACTATACCCATTCGTCAACAACCACCCCTTTGTCGACCCCCAAGTTTAAAAATATACATTTTTTAAAATAAAAACAAAAAAATGCTTTAAAATAAGCTAGATTTTAATAACTCACCATCATGTGGGCCCTCGTGTGCTAAAAGGTTCTGAACATATTATCACACAAAATTTAAATTAATTTCATACGAAGGAGATTACAAATATATAGGAAAACTATATCATATAAATATGGAGTTACCAACCCATGATTATCTCCTAGAATCATGTGGATGTTAGACCTGAAATACAAATAATAATATATTACAAATATACTTTGTAATATATTAGAATAACCATATAGCCATATTGACCATACGATAAACTCACCACACCGTGAGTAAGATTTAATCTATGGTAAATATGTGGAGCACTAAAAATAAATTCCTAACATACGCTTCCTCACAACTCCTCTGGCCTCCATTTCTCTCACAATCAAAATCTCTCTTTATAGCTCAAAGCTCTCGATCGTCACTTTATGTTGAGTTATGGAGCTCAATTACTTCAGATTAGCGTGCTTTATTAAACTTGCAAGAAAATACAATAACCGACATCAGTAATGGAGGGACCGACATCGGTCAGGAAAGTAGGAACTAACATCAGTTAGGGCTAATCGAAGTCGGTTACCT